>BFEA01000104.1:970811-998930 GCA_003427395.1 Chara braunii | reverse complement strand
ACCGCTTCTGTTGATCATAAACGCAAAAAGAGGAAGGAAAAATGGGCAGCGAATTTCTCCTTTTAAACGCGCAAATATACGTTGTTGTCGAAATGTGCATCCTTGATAGGATGATCGATCGTCCATGCCAAGTAGGTAAGTCCACAATCTCGCGACTACCCTCCCGCTATCTCCATCATTGGTAAGAGCAAATATCGAATAGATCTTCCGCTTTAAAACGGGAGAATCCATTAACACTCTGTTGTACTCCTTCAATTGGTGCGCTTTCCCCCGCGCAATCCTTTGACCTCCATCAATGCAGGCCCCGCGTTCATTTGCTCCCGAACCAGCCTTTCCGACGTGGTTCCCGGTGCGCACGTGCCTGTGGGAGCAGTAGTGCGTGCTCACACACGCATGCGCGCGCGCGCGCGAGAGGGAGAGAGAGAGAAAGAGAGAGAGAGAGAGAGAGAGAGAGAGAGAGAGAGAGAGATGGAGAGAGAGAGAGAGGGCAAAACCGGGAGCATGGGGGGACGGGGCAGGCAGCGGGAGTGGCAGCGGGAGCGAGGAAGGCAACGGAAGCGAAAGCGGGAACGGGAACGGGAACGGGAACGTGAACGGGAACGGGAACAGGAACGGGAACGGGAACGGGAACGGGGGAGGCAGCAGTACCGGGAGCAGGGGAGGCAGCGGGAGGCAGCGGAAGGCAGCGGGTAGTGTGTGTGTGTGTGTGCACGCAGATGTGTATGTGTGTGTGTGTGTGTGTGTGTGCGTATGTGCGTGTGTGTATGTGTGTGCGTGTGTATGTGTGTGTGTGTATGTGTGTGTGTGTGTGTGTGCTTGCACGACTTCTCGTGTATATTTTTTTTCATTAATTATTCAAATTGACCAATCAATCAATCAATCAATCATTTTTCGCGTTTTTATTTTTTCTGTTTTTTTCTTCTTTTTTTTGCCATTATTTGATTCTTTTTTTTTTTTTGCAGGGTCGTTGGCCCTCCTCCGCCATGCATCCCCCGCAACACCCGAAACGTGTTGCCCCCAACACGTCAGGGATTCTGCACGAACGCGTCAAAAGTGTTCAGCCCCGTTTAGTGAACGCGCGTTCAAGACATTCAAAAGTTGAACGAGAAATGCGCGTTCAATGAACGCGCGACAACACAACAAAGATTCAAAGAATCAACCAAAAAGTTCACACACTGCACGGGGTCAACTTCAATTATTCTCTATACTCAAACCCCTTGCTTTAGCCATGCAAGCCCCAGCCTTTGTCCACACTTCCAAAATAAATACTAAGTACCTTTGTTAAATGACCATTCAATAAAAATCAGGGTGAAAACCTTAACAAAACAATGAAAACCACCAGGGCTAAAGCCGTCAGGTTGCGTAACGGGGGTGAATTGGATTTGAGTCGTAAACTGACGAATCGGCAACCGACTTGTTATCAGTGATAACAGATGATGATCCTCGTGAGATCACGTTGAATGTAGTCTAGATCCTGAACCAGACGATCAAAAAGAAGATGTAACACAGGACATGTCAATGCCCAAACTAAATTATCAGTATAGGGCGAATAAATCTCCATAACACATTCTGACTCAAAGGTAGCTGCTAATTAAATCTAGGTCAACCCCTAAGTCAGTGTCCAAAGAAAAGGTAGACCTTTGGCAGAATCTCCGTTATTTAA
Organism: Chara braunii; assembly: GCA_003427395.1. NCBI lineage: Eukaryota > Viridiplantae > Streptophyta > Charophyceae > Charales > Characeae > Chara > Chara braunii. The sequence continues at coordinate 997,267 of BFEA01000104.1, read as the reverse complement.
GGATGGATCGCCAGGGTTGTCACCTTGTTAAAATATACTATAACTCTTCTAAACTAAGAAAATTTTTAGCAGTGCCTTTTCAAAATTTATATTAGCTCGTATACAAAAACTGAAATAATTTTGGACGTCAAATTTTGTCTAACTCCCTGAATTAATAAAATTTTGGGCACCATCTCCTTTAGATAAGCAAACCTCTCAGATTCATATTAACTCAGATATGAATTCAAGCATAAGGCTTGAGTTTTATCACTACAAAATTTAACTAACTCCTTAGATTTGTAGAAATTTCGACAGCGCTTCCCGTAAAGAAAAGTTTTATCAAGATAAAATTTAACAAACTCCTTAGATTTGTAGAAATTTCGGCAGTGTTTCCTATTGAGAAAGTAGTTTTTCAAAATTTTCACAAATCTAGGTTACCTGATCGGACGTCCGGGACCTCCGTAACCGTCTGGGGATTGTCCGCTGGACAACCGGTCGAACATCCTCCCTGAGCAGAATGTCTGAGCCCGAACGGCAAAAAAAACAAAAACAGTCCTCGAAAAAATATAAAAACAAACTATGTTATGCAAAAAAATAAACTGAACAACTTTTGCCTAAGGGTGATATCGAAATTCATTGTCAAATTTAAAATAAAAAATAAAATTAAAGACATCCGTAATTGTTTTTTTTTTTCGTGCTTTTAATTGCTTAAAATGAAGTTGTCCGGGCCTAGAAATCCAAGATCTCATTAATTGTCCACACAAGACGTCAGGTCAGGACGTCCTGCCATCGAACAATTGGTAACATACATACAAAGCTAAGTATAAAAATATAAAATAACTTTGACTTTTCAAGGTCCAGATTTTGTCTCACTCCCTAAATTAACCAAAATTTGGGCATCACTCTCTTTAGAAAAAGAGGTTTTCCAAAGTTTTACTAAGCCATTTACAAAACATGGACAAGTTGAACTTTGAAAACTCAAATTTTGACCAACTCCTTGGTTTTGTGGAAATTTTGGCAGCGCTTCCGTAGAGAAAGTGGCTTACCAAGATTTATACAACACCAAGTATAACAAAAGATCCCAGAAAATGCGAGAATTGACCAAAGTAAAGGAAAAAAAAAAAATAGCTTAAAAATGCAGGAATTGAACTAACTCCTATGACTCTAGCACGTGGCGAGCAACTAAAGCAACTACCTGTCAAACTAAAAGTTAGACTAAGTAATGATCTCACTCAGCCACGTGCAAGGTCAAATCAACATTGGTAAGTATTATCACTAGTAGTATATTAAACCCTTAGACGATTTATCCCTTATACCTAACTTACATATGGCATGGTGCTAGACCATTCAATTTAGAAACAATGTATAACATGCCTTAGGATATACACGAACTGGTTGCATAACTACTTTTCTCTTCTTTGGGCATATGACTAGTCTATTCATTTTAGCAACAATGTCTTGCCACCCTGAACTGTTTAATATCCAAAGTTATATAATTTTCTGACTTTATTATTAAAAAGAATTAAAAATATAGTCAAGGGATTGAGTCATTCAAGTTAGAAACAATTCTCAGCTTACCCAGATTACTTCCAATTATATTTCGTGGTTTTCCTTTCTCTTTTTAGAGATATGACTTATCGCTGGACCATTCAACTTAGAAACAATGTCCAACTGCTAGTTCATATGCAAATATAAATAAAGTATTTTATGTTATGCTCAATTTATACTTATGTGTGTGGCTTCAGACTAAACCATTCAACTTAGAAACAATGTTTAGTCTTAGACACAAAATCCTCCCTCAGAAATAAAACAAGAAGTTGAATCATTCAGCTTAGAAACAATGTTCAGTCTATCCTCCAATCATTAAAAGTATGAAGTTAGATCCCTCGGCCCAACTTCAGTCAGAAACCCCAAAAGAAATAGACAGACCAAGTCATTCACTTAGAAACAATGCTTGGTCTTAGATCAGTCAGACAAACCCTCAAAAATAAATACAGCGACCAGGTCATTCAACTTAGAAACAATGCGTGGTTCTTCATAAAACAACCAAATAAACATAGTCATGGGTCATACAACTTAGAAACAATGTTAGTCCTTGATTGACCTGGTCAAATGCATACAAACTTTCTTTCTCCCACCTTTCCCAGTTCATCCCTTAATCTGCTTTCTGTCAAAATAAAGGAAAAATCGAAGCCTCACTCTCACATATGTTCTTTCCTCTCTGTCTGATTGAATTATGAAAAGAAAGCAAAAGTCATAGGAGAACACATGCATACAACACTCAAACTAGAGATAGTCAAACATGGGTATAGTGGGTTCATACGGTGAGAAAGGAGATATGTCTGCCTCCAGAACCTCGCCTAGGTTCCGACAGAGCTCCCGCAATCGGTGGGCAGACTCCCCACAGAGCCTTGATGCGGTCCTACGGGTTGCAATCCCAACTATCGCCTTCCTCTCGTAGCCTTAGATCAGACTTAGAGTAAGAAGGGCAGAAGAGAAGCATTAAGTCTCTCAGATCCAATGGAGGTGCACTCAGACTCGCGGGAAAGGGCCTATATATCTTCAAATCTCCTGAGGGCCCCGTAATGGCAGCCAAAATACGCAACAGCAGCTTGATCAAACCAAAGTTAAATTGTCCGTTGTCGACTCTCTGACGACCCTCCAATGTGCAGCAATACTTCTCCGTTTACAACTGTAGTCCCTTTATAGCACCTGTGGTCCCAAGGATAATTGCCACCAGTAAGTCCACAGACTTGCGGCTCACCTCTAACTATTTCATTCAGCGGACCAAGAAGTGCACCATCTAGCAGCCCCTTGACCGGTCCCCTTTCGCAAGTGCACTTGGTACGATGGACGACTCGTCGGTTAACAGGTGAGACCTCTCCGTCGCTACCCTATTGCAGTCGAACGAGCAGCGCGGCAGCCTATAGGCAAGCCCCCAACCTCTGTAGCTCGTTTTTGGTTAGCTCCTTCAGTCGATAGTGTGAGCCTGTCGCCAATCGCAAAGACTCTCGTTGCTCCTCAGGTACACGTTCAGAGAGGTAGAGGTGCGTTGCTCCTCCTCGATATGCTGGTCCGCTGTGAGGAAACCCGGGGAGGGGCGCCCACTTGTCGCTGAAGCCAAGGGCAACGGCGCCTGTCACTCGCCGCGCCCACGTCCGAGGTCCTCAGCGACCAGCAGGGTGATGATTTTAGTTTACCCGTTACATTCCCCCTCTGGTGCCTGGTCAACGATTCCCTTCTGGTAAGCTGTAAAAAAAAAAGCACGAAATAAACGAAACTTAAGGCACGTCTTCAAAGYCGCTTTRGACTGGAAATGAGGTTAGGCTCRGAAATACCCTGTSYAGACAGTTTCAGATTCTTTCAAACAAGAATTAAGTTTGGCTCACGTCGTACTYAACAARGACAGCAGAGCAACCGTAAGTAGAAGGAAYARCAAGTTCRGACCGCAACYAGTATTCCAATTTGACTGGTGGGTCAGCGAGTTCAGACGGCAACGAGTTTTCAYGATAGTCTGTTCCGTCAACGAGTTCGCACAACAGCTTGMCCGCGCGATTAGCTSTTCATTCCTTGGGCTTGCGCAGTGWCAGGAACGCGCAATTAACYGAGCATGCCGTAGGCTTGCACAYCACAGGAACACRCGATTATCTTAATCATTCATTGAGTTCACACAGGAGCAAGTTCACCACTCAACCAAAATATGGACCAACCCATATCCACCAAACAGCTCACAATMTGTCAAGTACCAAACGCCGACATAGTTTCCTTTCATAACGGTTGGGTAGGCATGACCGAGTCCGCAAGTCGCTATGCAACAGTGGGTAGAGCCACACTTAGACTCACGAAGATCCGTGCAAGRAACTGCAGTTCAAAGCAACGCTTGATTCACGAATGATTGGAGCAAGCAGCCGAAAGTCAAAGCGGGGCTTGTCTCACAGTGATCCGAGCCAGCTAGTAAAAGCGTGATAACGCCTCATTCCCCAGTTCTCACCCCACGTATTTTCGGGTGTAAACAGCGTCAGTTATGCAGCGTCGACTAAATTAAATTTRAAAGACAGGGAAGAAAAACTAGAGGGCACTCCACGGCTCTTTTCCCCTCTGATTCACTTCCCTCTCCGTACTTCCTCMTGTTCCCKGCCCCGYTGTTCTTCTCCTTCYCATGCCCTTCCTTCTCTTCCCCCTTTGTTTCAATACGCCGGGTTTCGCTTGACCCTTCTCGCCCTTTGCTGTTCTGGCCTGCCTTTCACTCCTCTTCTCTCAAGCTTCCCTCAGTCCAAACGGATTTTCGAAGTTCCCCACCCACTCGGGGGATCAAATCAGTAACCGTCAAAGAGCGAGGTCAAGCTGTTTATCCCYTACACACACACCCATAGTCTCTCTTCTCTGAGCCCTCRAATTTTTTTCGATACAGTGGCGAACCTGGCCACAAGGGACAGTCAGATACTTACRCGACACGGGTAATTCCTTGCTTCTTCGTCCCGTACCCGTCCTCGGTTCACGTGMAGTGCCGAGTTAGTGTGATTTTCTTCCCTTTTGAACTCACTGTCAGAAAGATAGCTATGCGTGCCTGAAACTTACGAGCTGCTGTTCGCCCTCATGGTTGTGATCAAGCGSGGGCGGCCTGTTCGGACTTCACCATTACTCACAAGCAGCCGCAAACCGTCCAAGCTGAAGCGTACGAGRAGTTGCGATCCGGGGTCAGTCCGTTCGCGTGTAGTCACTCAGATGACAACAGTGACTGCCCGAGATYTATATCAATTCCTGGACTCGTCGTTCTCATTAATAGCAGCCCTCTGGATTTACGAACGCTGTTCGCTCCCTATTGTCARCGGGACGCAGCGAAGGGCACACTTCCCATCAGGCCCTCTGCGCGAAGCATCCCCCTTCACTTAAGCTCCCTCGACTCCCTCTCCTCGTGCTTCCACGAAATCTTCCTTCGTGTCTCAGGCTGTGACGGTACACGTCGGACGCTCATCCCCAGTGTATCTTTGCAAAACCGTTCCCGCCTTCTCTTGTTTCGACCCAATAAGCCCTCTCTAGTTTCTCCCTTCAGTCTGCTCCCCTCACCCGCCAGTTGCTCCTCTTCGTTATGTCCGTTCTCTCCCTTGCACGCTGCTCACTGCCCCATCTCTTCCCTACGCCGAGCTAACCAGGACTGAGATGACTGGACGCGCCATGGCTCGTCTCCCTAATCCACGTCGCCCTGTCAATCAGCCCTGGCACAGCCTACACCATGCGCACCTTGAGCGAGCGTATGTGTTCGCCCCTCGCGCTGAGTCTCCCCCACCCCCTGTGGCAACCTGCACCCCCTTGCAAGAGCGCTGGGCACGACTTGCACAGCTCCCGCTGCACCGATCACCTCCGAACCCCCGCGGGGAACACCGTGCACGCAGTGCATACCCCGTTCAAGCTCGCCCCGTCCTCGTTACCCGTCACTGCCTGCGTTGAGTTGCGAGGTCGGCTGGGTACGCCTTGCCCGCCTCCTTCCATGCCTCCCCGTCTGAATTCCCCCTCTGGCCCATTACTTCTTCTATATCCGTGGCCTTTACTGCAGCTACCAGTAAGGCACACTGACCTCCTGAGCCTCTAGTACCCAGCTCGAAATAGGACATCGGCCCATTGGTATCAGCGGTACCAAGCCCACAAATCCGCGGTACTTCCCTTCAGCAGCGGTTTTTCCGTTGGTGCCGCAGTTTAGGTCCGGGAGTCAAGTATTGCACCACGAAATAACAGCTCTAGACTGCAATGACCCTCACCAGCTACCATTGTTAACTCAGTGACCGTGGCCGGAAATAAGTGTTCCAAAAATACTGAAAACTAAGATCTTGCCAACCTTGTAGGATCAAATTAAATTGTGGCCCGTTCCTCACCGTACCTGTTCCAAAGCGGGCACGTGCCTGTTCCGATCCAGCGGCCGTACCAAAACAATGAAGGATACCGTACCATGCCGCCAATATCGTGTCAACCCCGTACAAGCCCCGAACCAAATGTGGCCGCACCSTACCTTCCCCAAACCAGCATCATACCGAACCCATTCYGAACCTGAATAGCAGCCTGTCCAGTCATCATGCCAGCTTGATGCCGAATACCGTACCACGCAGMCCCGCCGTGATAGTACAGAGCCTGCCCCGAAATGTACCTGCGCCGTGACCGTACCCAGATTGATTGTACCGAGCCTMAGGGGCCGGCAGACGTGCCAACCCWCTAGTTGCACCTGAAATAGTTGCCACGAACAGTAAAGGCCTGTGYCGTCACTATACCAAYGCCGAACCTGGAATAACCAATCTGAACCGCAGCAGCCTKAACCTTTACCATGCCTGGCCCGTGACGAATACCGTACAATGCCGCTATACCGCGATAGATACCGTACATAAAACACGTCAGACACGGTAAGACGTAGCCACTCCGTAACGACCCTCGTATCCGTACCGAACCAAACACCATAGTCGACCCAAGGCAGCACCACCCCATGCTGTCCATGCGACTCCTGCTCTCAGAACACCTCAACCGCGGTAATGTTAGTAATCAAGCACACCAGGGAAAGCGTCGCAGGAAACCTCATCCATCGGCAGTAGTGTTAACTTGTTAAAATCCGGGGAAAATGATCAATCCGGAGTCAGAGCTGATGGCGGGTAATTGAGGCGAAATTAGGCCAATCTCCTAATAATCATGGGTTCCCGTCCCTTTCATCATTTTTCATCATTCTTCCCTTTCCTTAATTTTATTGTTGAAAATAGCAAATTAACCGTAAGATCCCCAAAATAAAATCCCAAGAAAGTTTAAATAAATGGCCGAATCCCTTTTGTTTCTTTTCTCTTTTACCATTTTTAATTTTTTTCCATGTTTTTAATTCCATTGTCAGGAACATAAAATAACAAGGGTATTCCCCCTGGAATTAAATACCGTAAAAAATAAAGAAATTAAGGGATATTATATTTTTCCTTTCTCCACTTCTGGCCTTGATCCGTTTTCCCCATCTTTCATTGTGGTACTAATATAGGCAAAAATTTGAGGCTTCATTTCTGCCCCGGTCCCGCCTAGTGCGGCCACTCATCTCGTCGTCTTTGAGGGTTGCTCGTAAAGTTCAGCGCGCTCAAAATCAGGGGTGCCCTAAGCTCCCCTAATTTTTGCTGCCTGGTCAACCCGGAGCACCGTCAAAACACAGACTTGTCTTTACGCCTAAGACCCAAAACCCCAGATTTCAGGCGGCGCACTGCTTGTGGTCGCCTTACAGTTAGCCCGGACCACTTCTCGACGTCCCCGTCGAGCCCTACCCACTTACGTCAGACGAAGCGGACGAGCTTCAGGGTGATGGCCCGTAAAGGACGCCCACGTCGGCGATCAATTGTCTTATGTTTTAGTCTGTTTTAATTCTATGGCTAAGTAGATGTTTTTTGTCTTTCCTTCCCCGCCGGGTTCTCGGCCTTGGTAGGATCCTTTTTTTTCTCTGTCATTGGCCCAAGAAGGGTGTCGTCCCGCCAGTTTGTCTAATGCGGACTCTCCGTTTGGCCTTCTTGAGCACGAATAACCATTCCTTCTTTCTTCCTAGAGCTAACCCTTTGACCTTTCTTTTCTCTATTCTTTTTCTCTTCTTGGAGCTTTCGCCTGCCTCGAATCGTCTCAAGGTATCTCCATCCTCCATCTTTGCCTTCCCCTTTCCTTTGGGGTCCGTCAGCGATAAGGTGGGCGCAGGCCTGGGTCTAAACAGCTTTAACCTAGCGCCCGCCACTGGGTCCTTCCACTTAGATCTATTCAATTCTGCTATCATATATGCACCCCAGTCGAGTGCCTCAACCACTCTGTAAGGTCCCATCCATCTGTTGGCGAGTTTTCCGGTCCAGGTTCTCTTCAGCGCTGCATCGTAGAGAAGGACCATATCTCCTACACTCACCTTCTCCTTCCTGATCCGCACGTTCTTATCCCATCTCTCTTTACCCTTGTCCCTTTCCACTGCCAGACGATTTGCCGCTGTCATAAGGTTATCTTCCAAACCGTAGGCTATCNTGTGTGTGTGTGTGTGTGTGTGTGTGTGCGTGCTTGCACGACTTCTTATGTATTTTTTTTTATATTAATTATTCAAATTGACCAATTAATCAATCAATCAATCGTTTTTCGCGTTTTTATTTTTTATGTTTTGTTCTTCTTTTTTTTGCCATTATTTGGTTCTTTTTTTTCTTTTGCAGGGTCTTTGGCCCTCCCCCGCCATGCATCCCCCCCAACACCCGAAACCTGCTGCTCCCAACACGTCAGGGCTTCTGCACGAACACGTCAAAAGCGTTCAGCCCCGTTTAGTGAACGCGTGTTCAAGACATTCAAAAGTTGAACGACAAACCCGCGTTCAATGAACGCGCGGCAACATGACATACATGCAATCACAACAAAAAATCAACCAAAAAGTTCGCACACTTCACGGGGTCAACTTCAACTATTCTCTATACTCAAGCCCCTTGCTTTAGCCATGCAAGCCCCAACCTTTGTCCACCCTTCCAAAATAAATACTCAGTACCTTTGTTAAATGACCATTCAATAAAAATCCGAGTGAAAACCTTAGCAAAACAATAAAAACCACCAGGGCTGGATTTGAGTCGTAAACTGACGAATCGGCAACCGACTTGTTATCAGTGATAACAGATGATGATCCTCGTGAGATCAAGTTGAATTTAGTCTAGATCCTGAACCAGACGATCAAAAAGAAGATGTAACACAGGACATGTTAATGCCCAAACTAAATTATCAGTGGAGGGCGAATAAATCTCCATAACACATTCTAACTCAAAAGTACCTGTTAATTAAATCTAGGTCAACCCCTAAGTCAGTGTCCAAAGAAAAGGTAGACCTTTGGCAGAATCTCCCTTATTTAAGGATGCATCGCCAGGGTTGTCACCTTGTTAAAATCTACTCTAACTCCTCTAAACTAAGAAAATTTTTAGCAGTGCCTTTTCAAAATTTATATTAGCTCGTATACAAAAACTCAAATAATTTTGGACGTCAAATTTTGCCTAACTCCCTGAATTAATAAAATTTTGGGCAACATCTCCTTTAGATAAGCAAACCTCTCAGATTCATATTAACTCACATATGAACTCAAGCATAAGACTTGAGTTTTATCACTACAAAATTGAACTAACTCCTTAGATTTGTAGAAATTTCGGCAGCGTTTCCCGTAGAGAAGAGTTTTATCAAGACAAAATTTAACAAACTCCTTAGATTTGTAGAAATTTCGGCAGAGCTTCCTATTGAGAAAGTAGTTTTTCAAAATTTGCACAAATCTAGGTTACCTGATCGGACGTCCGCGACCTCCATGACCGTCTGGGGATTGTCCGCCGGAGAACCGGTCGGACATCCTCCCTGGGCAGAATGTCTTAGCCCGATCAGCAAAAAAAACAAAAACAGTCCTCGGAAAAATATAAAAACAAACTATGTTATGCAAAAAAATAAACTGAACAACTTTTGCCTCAGGGTGATATCGAAATTCATCGTCAAATTTAAAATAAAAAATAAAATTAAAGACATCCTCAATTTTTTATTTTTTTTCGTGTTTTTAATTGCTAAAAATAGAGTTGTCCAGGCCCAGACATCCAAGATCTCATTAACTGTCCGCACAAGACATCAGGTCAGGACGTCCTGCCATCGAACAACTGGTAACATAGATACAAAGCTAAGTATAAAAATATAAAATAACTTTGACTTTTCAAGGTCCAAATTTTGTCTCACTCCCTGAATTAGCCAAAATTTGAGCATCACTCCCTTTAGAAAAAGAGGTTTTCAATATTTTTACTAAGCCATATACAAAACATGGACAAGTTGAACTTTGAAAACTCAAATTTCGACTAACTCTTTGGTTTTGTGAAAATTTTGGCAGCGCTTCCGTAGAGAAAGTAGCTTACCAAGATTTATACAACACAAAGTATAATAAAAATTCCCTGAAAATGCGAGAATTGACCAAAGTAAAAAAAAAAAAAAAACATAGTTTAAAAAATGCAGGGATTGAACTAACTCCTATGGCTCTAGCACGTGGCGAGCAACTAAAGCAACTACCTGTCAAACTAAAAGTTAGACTAAGTAATGATCTCACTCAGCCACATGCAAGGCCAAACCAACATTGGTAAGTATTATCACTAGAAGTTAATAAAACCCTCAGACGATTTATCCCTTATACCTAACTTACATATGGCATGGTGCTAGACCATTCAATTTAGAAACAATATCTAACATGCCTTAGGATATACACGAACTGGTTGCACAACTACTTTTCTCTTCTTTGGGCATAAGACTAGTCTATTCATTTTAGCAACAATGTTTTGCCACCCTGAACTGTTTAATATCCAAAGTTATATAATTTTCTGACTTTATTATTAAAAAGAAATAAAAATATAGTTAAGGGATTGAGTCATTCAGCTTAGAAACAATTATCATCTTGCCCAGATTACTTCCAATTATATTTCGTAGTTTTCCTTTCTTTTTTTAGTGATATGACTTAGCGCTGGACCATTCAACTTAATGTCCAACTGCGAGTTCATATGCAAATATAAATGAAGTATTTTATGTTATGTTGAATTTATACTTACGTGTGTGGCTTCAGACTAAACCATTCAACTTAGAAACAATGTTTAGTCTCAGACAAAAAATCCTCCCTCAGAAATAAAACAAGAAGTTGAATCATTCAGCTTACAAACAATGTTCAGTCTATCCTCCGATCATTCACAGCATGAAGTTAGATCCCTCGGCCCAACTTCAGTCAGAAACCCCAAAAGAAATAGACAGACCAAGTCATTCACTTAGAAACAATGCTTGGTCTCAAAGACTAGTCAGACAAACCCTCAAAAATAAACACAGCGACCAGGTTATTAACCTTAGAAACAATGCGTGATTCTTCATAAAACAACCAAATAAACATAGTCATGGGTCATACAACTTAGAAACAATGTCAGTCCTTGATTGACCTGGTCAAATGCATACAAACTTTTTTTCTCCCACCTTTCCCAGTTTATCCCTTAATCTGCTTTCAGTCAAAATAAAGGAAAAACCGAAGCTTCACTCTCACACATGTTCCTTCCTCTCTGTCTGATTGAATTATGAAAAGAAAGCAAAAGTCCTAGGGGAACACATGCATACAAAAGTCAAACTAGAGATAGTCAAACATGGGTATAGTKGGTTCATACGGTGAGAAAGGAGATATGCCTGACAGTTCTCTGCCTCCAAAACCTCGCCTAGGTTCCGACAAAGCTCCCGCAATCGGTGGGCAGACTCCCCATAGAGCCTTGATGCGGTCCTACGGGTTGCAATCCCAACTGTCGCCTTCCTCTCGTAGCCTTAGATCAGACTTAGAGTAAGAAGGGCAGAAGAGAAGCATTAAGTCTCTCAGATCCAACGGAGGTGCACTCAGACTCGCGGGAAAGGGCCTATATATCTTCAAATCTCCCGAGGGCCCCGTAATGGCAGCCAAAATGCGCAACAGCAGCTTGATCAAACCAAAGTTAAATTGTTCGTTGTCGACTCTCTAACGACCCTCCAATGTGCAGCAATACTTCTCCGTTTACAACTGTAGTCCCTTTATAGCACCTGTGGTCCCAAGGATAACTGCCACCAGTAAGTCCACAGACTTGCGGCTCACCTCTAACTATTTCATTCAGCAGACTAAGAAGTGCACCATCTAGCAGCCCATTGACCGGTCCCCCTTCGCACGTGCAGTTGGTACGATGAACGACGCGTCGGTTAACAGGTGAGACCTCTCCGTCGCTACCCTATTGCAGTCGAACGAGCGGCGCGGCAGCCTATAGGCAAGCCCCCAACCTCTGTAGCTCGTTTTTTATTAGCTCCTTCAGTCGACAGTGCGAGCCTGTCGCCAATCGCAAAGACTCTCGTTGCTCCTCAGGTACACGTTCAGAGAGGTAGAGGTGCATTGCTCCTCCTCGATATGCTGGTCCGCGACCTTATGAATCTTCCACAAACGCATGGAAACGTCTGCTATTGCTCAAATGAGCGCATGAGTCGACAGCCGAGCCGACCTGTGTAAAGCCCCCCAATAGATCACACCCAGGTGCGTTGTCCGCTGGTTCACTCCCATTCGGTCGCCCGTCACCTTTAGTGCAGAAGTGAGGCTTTCTACATCCAACTAGCTTGACAAGTAGTTCTGAAATTTGTACTCTCTCTCCCACGAGTTTTTCCTTTCATGGCGGGGTGGGCAAATCGAACTGGATCTCCCGCTAGACTATAGGAGTATACACCTCCTTTCGAGCTAGAAGAATACCGCTTCTGTTGATCATAAACGCAAAAAGAGGAAGGAAAAATGGGCAGCGAATTTCTCCTTTTAAACGCGCAAATATACGTTGTTGTCGAAATGTGCATCCTTGATAGGATGATCGATCGTCCATGCCAAGTAGGTAAGTCCACAATCTCGCGACTACCCTCCCGCTATCTCCATCATTGGTAAGAGCAAATATCGAATAGATCTTCCGCTTTAAAACGGGAGAATCCATTAACACTCTGTTGTACTCCTTCAATTGGTGCGCTTTCCCCCGCGCAATCCTTTGACCTCCATCAATGCAGGCCCCGCGTTCATTTGCTCCCGAACCAGCCTTTCCGACGTGGTTCCCGGTGCGCACGTGCCTGTGGGAGCAGTAGTGCGTGCTCACACACGCATGCGCGCGCGCGCGCGAGAGGGAGAGAGAGAGAAAGAGAGAGAGAGAGAGAGAGAGAGAGAGAGAGAGAGAGAGATGGAGAGAGAGAGAGAGGGCAAAACCGGGAGCATGGGGGGACGGGGCAGGCAGCGGGAGTGGCAGCGGGAGCGAGGAAGGCAACGGAAGCGAAAGCGGGAACGGGAACGGGAACGGGAACGTGAACGGGAACGGGAACAGGAACGGGAACGGGAACGGGAACGGGGGAGGCAGCAGTACCGGGAGCAGGGGAGGCAGCGGGAGGCAGCGGAAGGCAGCGGGTAGTGTGTGTGTGTGTGTGCACGCAGATGTGTATGTGTGTGTGTGTGTGTGTGTGTGCGTATGTGCGTGTGTGTATGTGTGTGCGTGTGTATGTGTGTGTGTGTATGTGTGTGTGTGTGTGTGTGCTTGCACGACTTCTCGTGTATATTTTTTTTCATTAATTATTCAAATTGACCAATCAATCAATCAATCAATCATTTTTCGCGTTTTTATTTTTTCTGTTTTTTTCTTCTTTTTTTTGCCATTATTTGATTCTTTTTTTTTTTTTGCAGGGTCGTTGGCCCTCCTCCGCCATGCATCCCCCGCAACACCCGAAACGTGTTGCCCCCAACACGTCAGGGATTCTGCACGAACGCGTCAAAAGTGTTCAGCCCCGTTTAGTGAACGCGCGTTCAAGACATTCAAAAGTTGAACGAGAAATGCGCGTTCAATGAACGCGCGACAACACAACAAAGATTCAAAGAATCAACCAAAAAGTTCACACACTGCACGGGGTCAACTTCAATTATTCTCTATACTCAAACCCCTTGCTTTAGCCATGCAAGCCCCAGCCTTTGTCCACACTTCCAAAATAAATACTAAGTACCTTTGTTAAATGACCATTCAATAAAAATCAGGGTGAAAACCTTAACAAAACAATGAAAACCACCAGGGCTAAAGCCGTCAGGTTGCGTAACGGGGGTGAATTGGATTTGAGTCGTAAACTGACGAATCGGCAACCGACTTGTTATCAGTGATAACAGATGATGATCCTCGTGAGATCACGTTGAATGTAGTCTAGATCCTGAACCAGACGATCAAAAAGAAGATGTAACACAGGACATGTCAATGCCCAAACTAAATTATCAGTATAGGGCGAATAAATCTCCATAACACATTCTGACTCAAAGGTAGCTGCTAATTAAATCTAGGTCAACCCCTAAGTCAGTGTCCAAAGAAAAGGTAGACCTTTGGCAGAATCTCCGTTATTTAAGGATGGATCGCCAGGGTTGTCACCTTGTTAAAATATACTATAACTCTTCTAAACTAAGAAAATTTTTAGCAGTGCCTTTTCAAAATTTATATTAGCTCGTATACAAAAACTGAAATAATTTTGGACGTCAAATTTTGTCTAACTCCCTGAATTAATAAAATTTTGGGCACCATCTCCTTTAGATAAGCAAACCTCTCAGATTCATATTAACTCAGATATGAATTCAAGCATAAGGCTTGAGTTTTATCACTACAAAATTTAACTAACTCCTTAGATTTGTAGAAATTTCGACAGCGCTTCCCGTAAAGAAAAGTTTTATCAAGATAAAATTTAACAAACTCCTTAGATTTGTAGAAATTTCGGCAGTGTTTCCTATTGAGAAAGTAGTTTTTCAAAATTTTCACAAATCTAGGTTACCTGATCGGACGTCCGGGACCTCCGTAACCGTCTGGGGATTGTCCGCTGGACAACCGGTCGAACATCCTCCCTGAGCAGAATGTCTGAGCCCGAACGGCAAAAAAAACAAAAACAGTCCTCGAAAAAATATAAAAACAAACTATGTTATGCAAAAAAATAAACTGAACAACTTTTGCCTAAGGGTGATATCGAAATTCATTGTCAAATTTAAAATAAAAAATAAAATTAAAGACATCCGTAATTGTTTTTTTTTTTCGTGCTTTTAATTGCTTAAAATGAAGTTGTCCGGGCCTAGAAATCCAAGATCTCATTAATTGTCCACACAAGACGTCAGGTCAGGACGTCCTGCCATCGAACAATTGGTAACATACATACAAAGCTAAGTATAAAAATATAAAATAACTTTGACTTTTCAAGGTCCAGATTTTGTCTCACTCCCTAAATTAACCAAAATTTGGGCATCACTCTCTTTAGAAAAAGAGGTTTTCCAAAGTTTTACTAAGCCATTTACAAAACATGGACAAGTTGAACTTTGAAAACTCAAATTTTGACCAACTCCTTGGTTTTGTGGAAATTTTGGCAGCGCTTCCGTAGAGAAAGTGGCTTACCAAGATTTATACAACACCAAGTATAACAAAAGATCCCAGAAAATGCGAGAATTGACCAAAGTAAAGGAAAAAAAAAAAATAGCTTAAAAATGCAGGAATTGAACTAACTCCTATGACTCTAGCACGTGGCGAGCAACTAAAGCAACTACCTGTCAAACTAAAAGTTAGACTAAGTAATGATCTCACTCAGCCACGTGCAAGGTCAAATCAACATTGGTAAGTATTATCACTAGTAGTATATTAAACCCTTAGACGATTTATCCCTTATACCTAACTTACATATGGCATGGTGCTAGACCATTCAATTTAGAAACAATGTATAACATGCCTTAGGATATACACGAACTGGTTGCATAACTACTTTTCTCTTCTTTGGGCATATGACTAGTCTATTCATTTTAGCAACAATGTCTTGCCACCCTGAACTGTTTAATATCCAAAGTTATATAATTTTCTGACTTTATTATTAAAAAGAATTAAAAATATAGTCAAGGGATTGAGTCATTCAAGTTAGAAACAATTCTCAGCTTACCCAGATTACTTCCAATTATATTTCGTGGTTTTCCTTTCTCTTTTTAGAGATATGACTTATCGCTGGACCATTCAACTTAGAAACAATGTCCAACTGCTAGTTCATATGCAAATATAAATAAAGTATTTTATGTTATGCTCAATTTATACTTATGTGTGTGGCTTCAGACTAAACCATTCAACTTAGAAACAATGTTTAGTCTTAGACACAAAATCCTCCCTCAGAAATAAAACAAGAAGTTGAATCATTCAGCTTAGAAACAATGTTCAGTCTATCCTCCAATCATTAAAAGTATGAAGTTAGATCCCTCGGCCCAACTTCAGTCAGAAACCCCAAAAGAAATAGACAGACCAAGTCATTCACTTAGAAACAATGCTTGGTCTTAGATCAGTCAGACAAACCCTCAAAAATAAATACAGCGACCAGGTCATTCAACTTAGAAACAATGCGTGGTTCTTCATAAAACAACCAAATAAACATAGTCATGGGTCATACAACTTAGAAACAATGTTAGTCCTTGATTGACCTGGTCAAATGCATACAAACTTTCTTTCTCCCACCTTTCCCAGTTCATCCCTTAATCTGCTTTCTGTCAAAATAAAGGAAAAATCGAAGCCTCACTCTCACATATGTTCTTTCCTCTCTGTCTGATTGAATTATGAAAAGAAAGCAAAAGTCATAGGAGAACACATGCATACAACACTCAAACTAGAGATAGTCAAACATGGGTATAGTGGGTTCATACGGTGAGAAAGGAGATATGTCTGCCTCCAGAACCTCGCCTAGGTTCCGACAGAGCTCCCGCAATCGGTGGGCAGACTCCCCACAGAGCCTTGATGCGGTCCTACGGGTTGCAATCCCAACTATCGCCTTCCTCTCGTAGCCTTAGATCAGACTTAGAGTAAGAAGGGCAGAAGAGAAGCATTAAGTCTCTCAGATCCAATGGAGGTGCACTCAGACTCGCGGGAAAGGGCCTATATATCTTCAAATCTCCTGAGGGCCCCGTAATGGCAGCCAAAATACGCAACAGCAGCTTGATCAAACCAAAGTTAAATTGTCCGTTGTCGACTCTCTGACGACCCTCCAATGTGCAGCAATACTTCTCCGTTTACAACTGTAGTCCCTTTATAGCACCTGTGGTCCCAAGGATAATTGCCACCAGTAAGTCCACAGACTTGCGGCTCACCTCTAACTATTTCATTCAGCGGACCAAGAAGTGCACCATCTAGCAGCCCCTTGACCGGTCCCCTTTCGCAAGTGCACTTGGTACGATGGACGACTCGTCGGTTAACAGGTGAGACCTCTCCGTCGCTACCCTATTGCAGTCGAACGAGCAGCGCGGCAGCCTATAGGCAAGCCCCCAACCTCTGTAGCTCGTTTTTGGTTAGCTCCTTCAGTCGATAGTGTGAGCCTGTCGCCAATCGCAAAGACTCTCGTTGCTCCTCAGGTACACGTTCAGAGAGGTAGAGGTGCGTTGCTCCTCCTCGATATGCTGGTCCGCTGTGAGGAAACCCGGGGAGGGGCGCCCACTTGTCGCTGAAGCCAAGGGCAACGGCGCCTGTCACTCGCCGCGCCCACGTCCGAGGTCCTCAGCGACCAGCAGGGTGATGATTTTAGTTTACCCGTTACATTCCCCCTCTGGTGCCTGGTCAACGATTCCCTTCTGGTAAGCTGTAAAAAAAAAAGCACGAAATAAACGAAACTTAAGGCACGTCTTCAAAGYCGCTTTRGACTGGAAATGAGGTTAGGCTCRGAAATACCCTGTSYAGACAGTTTCAGATTCTTTCAAACAAGAATTAAGTTTGGCTCACGTCGTACTYAACAARGACAGCAGAGCAACCGTAAGTAGAAGGAAYARCAAGTTCRGACCGCAACYAGTATTCCAATTTGACTGGTGGGTCAGCGAGTTCAGACGGCAACGAGTTTTCAYGATAGTCTGTTCCGTCAACGAGTTCGCACAACAGCTTGMCCGCGCGATTAGCTSTTCATTCCTTGGGCTTGCGCAGTGWCAGGAACGCGCAATTAACYGAGCATGCCGTAGGCTTGCACAYCACAGGAACACRCGATTATCTTAATCATTCATTGAGTTCACACAGGAGCAAGTTCACCACTCAACCAAAATATGGACCAACCCATATCCACCAAACAGCTCACAATMTGTCAAGTACCAAACGCCGACATAGTTTCCTTTCATAACGGTTGGGTAGGCATGACCGAGTCCGCAAGTCGCTATGCAACAGTGGGTAGAGCCACACTTAGACTCACGAAGATCCGTGCAAGRAACTGCAGTTCAAAGCAACGCTTGATTCACGAATGATTGGAGCAAGCAGCCGAAAGTCAAAGCGGGGCTTGTCTCACAGTGATCCGAGCCAGCTAGTAAAAGCGTGATAACGCCTCATTCCCCAGTTCTCACCCCACGTATTTTCGGGTGTAAACAGCGTCAGTTATGCAGCGTCGACTAAATTAAATTTRAAAGACAGGGAAGAAAAACTAGAGGGCACTCCACGGCTCTTTTCCCCTCTGATTCACTTCCCTCTCCGTACTTCCTCMTGTTCCCKGCCCCGYTGTTCTTCTCCTTCYCATGCCCTTCCTTCTCTTCCCCCTTTGTTTCAATACGCCGGGTTTCGCTTGACCCTTCTCGCCCTTTGCTGTTCTGGCCTGCCTTTCACTCCTCTTCTCTCAAGCTTCCCTCAGTCCAAACGGATTTTCGAAGTTCCCCACCCACTCGGGGGATCAAATCAGTAACCGTCAAAGAGCGAGGTCAAGCTGTTTATCCCYTACACACACACCCATAGTCTCTCTTCTCTGAGCCCTCRAATTTTTTTCGATACAGTGGCGAACCTGGCCACAAGGGACAGTCAGATACTTACRCGACACGGGTAATTCCTTGCTTCTTCGTCCCGTACCCGTCCTCGGTTCACGTGMAGTGCCGAGTTAGTGTGATTTTCTTCCCTTTTGAACTCACTGTCAGAAAGATAGCTATGCGTGCCTGAAACTTACGAGCTGCTGTTCGCCCTCATGGTTGTGATCAAGCGSGGGCGGCCTGTTCGGACTTCACCATTACTCACAAGCAGCCGCAAACCGTCCAAGCTGAAGCGTACGAGRAGTTGCGATCCGGGGTCAGTCCGTTCGCGTGTAGTCACTCAGATGACAACAGTGACTGCCCGAGATYTATATCAATTCCTGGACTCGTCGTTCTCATTAATAGCAGCCCTCTGGATTTACGAACGCTGTTCGCTCCCTATTGTCARCGGGACGCAGCGAAGGGCACACTTCCCATCAGGCCCTCTGCGCGAAGCATCCCCCTTCACTTAAGCTCCCTCGACTCCCTCTCCTCGTGCTTCCACGAAATCTTCCTTCGTGTCTCAGGCTGTGACGGTACACGTCGGACGCTCATCCCCAGTGTATCTTTGCAAAACCGTTCCCGCCTTCTCTTGTTTCGACCCAATAAGCCCTCTCTAGTTTCTCCCTTCAGTCTGCTCCCCTCACCCGCCAGTTGCTCCTCTTCGTTATGTCCGTTCTCTCCCTTGCACGCTGCTCACTGCCCCATCTCTTCCCTACGCCGAGCTAACCAGGACTGAGATGACTGGACGCGCCATGGCTCGTCTCCCTAATCCACGTCGCCCTGTCAATCAGCCCTGGCACAGCCTACACCATGCGCACCTTGAGCGAGCGTATGTGTTCGCCCCTCGCGCTGAGTCTCCCCCACCCCCTGTGGCAACCTGCACCCCCTTGCAAGAGCGCTGGGCACGACTTGCACAGCTCCCGCTGCACCGATCACCTCCGAACCCCCGCGGGGAACACCGTGCACGCAGTGCATACCCCGTTCAAGCTCGCCCCGTCCTCGTTACCCGTCACTGCCTGCGTTGAGTTGCGAGGTCGGCTGGGTACGCCTTGCCCGCCTCCTTCCATGCCTCCCCGTCTGAATTCCCCCTCTGGCCCATTACTTCTTCTATATCCGTGGCCTTTACTGCAGCTACCAGTAAGGCACACTGACCTCCTGAGCCTCTAGTACCCAGCTCGAAATAGGACATCGGCCCATTGGTATCAGCGGTACCAAGCCCACAAATCCGCGGTACTTCCCTTCAGCAGCGGTTTTTCCGTTGGTGCCGCAGTTTAGGTCCGGGAGTCAAGTATTGCACCACGAAATAACAGCTCTAGACTGCAATGACCCTCACCAGCTACCATTGTTAACTCAGTGACCGTGGCCGGAAATAAGTGTTCCAAAAATACTGAAAACTAAGATCTTGCCAACCTTGTAGGATCAAATTAAATTGTGGCCCGTTCCTCACCGTACCTGTTCCAAAGCGGGCACGTGCCTGTTCCGATCCAGCGGCCGTACCAAAACAATGAAGGATACCGTACCATGCCGCCAATATCGTGTCAACCCCGTACAAGCCCCGAACCAAATGTGGCCGCACCSTACCTTCCCCAAACCAGCATCATACCGAACCCATTCYGAACCTGAATAGCAGCCTGTCCAGTCATCATGCCAGCTTGATGCCGAATACCGTACCACGCAGMCCCGCCGTGATAGTACAGAGCCTGCCCCGAAATGTACCTGCGCCGTGACCGTACCCAGATTGATTGTACCGAGCCTMAGGGGCCGGCAGACGTGCCAACCCWCTAGTTGCACCTGAAATAGTTGCCACGAACAGTAAAGGCCTGTGYCGTCACTATACCAAYGCCGAACCTGGAATAACCAATCTGAACCGCAGCAGCCTKAACCTTTACCATGCCTGGCCCGTGACGAATACCGTACAATGCCGCTATACCGCGATAGATACCGTACATAAAACACGTCAGACACGGTAAGACGTAGCCACTCCGTAACGACCCTCGTATCCGTACCGAACCAAACACCATAGTCGACCCAAGGCAGCACCACCCCATGCTGTCCATGCGACTCCTGCTCTCAGAACACCTCAACCGCGGTAATGTTAGTAATCAAGCACACCAGGGAAAGCGTCGCAGGAAACCTCATCCATCGGCAGTAGTGTTAACTTGTTAAAATCCGGGGAAAATGATCAATCCGGAGTCAGAGCTGATGGCGGGTAATYGAGGCGAAATTAGGCCAATCTCCTAATAATCATGGGTTCCCGTCCCTTTCATCATTTTTCATCATTCTTCCCTTTCCTTAATTCTATTGTTGGAAATAGTAAATTAACCGTAAGATCCCCAAAATAAAATCCCAAGAAAGTTTAAATAAATGGCCGAATCCCTTTTGTTTTTTTTCTCTTTTACCATTTTTAATCTTTTTCCATGTTTTTAATTCCATTGCCGGGAACATAAAATAACAAGGGTATTCCCCCTTGAATTAAATGCCGTAAAAAATAAAGAATTTAAGGGATATTATATTTTTCATTCCTCCACTTCTAGCCTTGATCCGTTTTCCCCATCTTTAATTGTGGTACTAATATGGGCAAAAATTTGAGGCGTCATTTCTGCCCCGGTCCCGCCTAGTGCGGCCACTCATCTCGTCGTCTTTGAGGGTTGCTCTTAAAGTTCAGCGCGCTCAAAATCAGGGGTGCCCTAAGCTCCCCTAATTTTTGTTGCCTGGTCAACCCGGAGCACCGTCAAAACACGGACTCAAAACCCCAGATTTCAGGCGGCGCACTGCTTGTAGCCGCCTGACACCGCGACCTTATGAATCTTCCACAAACGCATGGAAACGTCTGCTATTGCTTAGACGGGCGCATGAGTGGACAGCCGAGCCGACCTGGTGTAAAGCCCCCCAATAGATCACACCCAGGTGCGTTGTCCGCTGGTTCACTCCCATTCGGTCGCTCGTCGCCTTTAGTGCAGAAGTGAGGCTTTCTACATCTAACTTGCTTGACAAGTAGTTCTGAAATTCGTACTCTCTCTCCCATGAGTTTTTCCTTTCATGGCGGGGTGGGCAAATCGAACTGGATCTCCCGCTAGACTGTAGGAGTATACGCCTCCTTTCGAGCTAGAAGAAGACCGCTTCTGTTGATCATAAACGCAAAAAGAGGAAGGAAAAATGGGCAGCGAATTTCTTCTTTTAAATGTGCAATTATTCGTTGTTGTCGAAATGTGCGTCCTTGATAGGATGATCGACCGCACATGCCAAGTTGGTAAGTCCATAATCTCGCGACTACCCTCCCTTTATCTCCATCGTTGGTACGAGCAGATATCGAATGGATCTTCCACTTTAAAACGGGAGAATCCATTAACTCTCTGTTGTACTCCTTCAATCGGTCCGCTCTCCCCCACGCAATCTTTTTACCTCCATCAATGCAACCCCCGCCTTCATTTGCTCCTGAACCAGCCTTTCCGACGTGGTTCCCGGTCCGCCATTCAACCCGTCATACTTCGAAACCCCGGATTCACGCCCTCATACGTTCGCTTCAATCGAGTATCAAGCGAGATAGCCCTTCCTTACTCTCACCATACCTCCTCGTCGTCAACTTTGTCTTCTCTTCCCGCGCTGTTCTAACCTTGCTTCCTTCGTCTCCGGCGTGATTTACTATGTCTACGTCGCTCGCTCTTTCGACAATGTTGTGACGGCGGTCTTCAACTTCACCTTTTCTCCGGAAACTTCGAAAAATGTAGTTGTTAAAAGGTCCGACTAAATCTTCACCTCTATATTCACGTCTGATGAACAATGTGCGCTTGGTATTATTGCAGGCCCTCCCACAGTACTTCGGTCCCTCTGCCGCACTCTGTAGCAGCCAGTCTTGCACCGGCATCTGTCTAACCTATAGTGTTTTTTAGACAAACTTTGGAGGTAACTGACTCCAACACGTTATGAATGATCGTTCGCCCCTATGCCCTTTTTCTGACGAACGAATTGCATGCATGCCTCACCATCTCTTGTTCTGAGCTACACCCGTTTCGGATTACGCCTGGGTTCGTTCATCTGTTTTCTACCCACGTTAACTCCGCCAGTCAATCCTCCGTACCTGCGCGCAGCCTTACAGCTATGCTACGGAACTGTCCGTTGTCCCTGGCGGGTGCCACTTTGCGTACTAACCCAGGAACCACAAAGAGTGTCAATTGATACAAATCGTAGGACGGTGGTCAAGGAATTCAAAATCCATTAAGGAGCCTGTAACAACTCGCCTACCGAATTGCTTAGCCTCAACAGCCGAGGATACTGTTGTGCGTTACCTATGCTTGCCCGTTGCGGCAATTCGGACTCTGCCATGAGCAGGAGGGCGCAAGGGCCGACTGCAAGGCCTGCAGCTTGGGCCCAAGTGAAACGGTTCTCGGTGCGAATCTTAGTGGTTGTGGCAGATAGTTAATCGAGAACTTCAAAGACCAAAGTAGAGACGGGCTCCATGTGGACACTCATACCCAGAACTCTTATAGCAGGTTGCGGGCCACCGTCCGCGCGCCCACAAAAGCACACTCCACTAAGGCGCTTCCCCCTCAAGGGCTAAGCACTTGTTGATTTGCATGTGCATTGACCACTGTCGGTCCCAGCGTCGTGCTTTAGCAAAAAGAAGAAAAAGCGACTACTGGTACCGCTCGGGCCCCGCCGCGCCACCTCGTGGACTACAAAACCGCAGGGATAGCCTCGCCGGTCCCTCAACCCGTTAGTTCCTTCATGCCGCTCTGATGCTCCCACGTTGCCGCCCATTGGCTTCGATCCCTGAATCTCTCAAACAAAAGTCCATCACCGTAACCAATAGTGTTTGGCCCAAGGTTGAGCCTCGTACTAGTGGACGCCTGTATAAGCGGGTATTGCACGACGAGCAGATCTTCTGAAACGTTTCAAAGCCATACTATTGTCGACGTCGTCTTCTGTAAATACGCACATGTCGCGCTCAAGTATTTTAATCATTAGAGAACTTTTTAACCCTAGTTTAATCAGAACTAACCAAATTTGACTGGCACGTGCGTCGGCTGTACAATCATCAACAAGAAAAGAGATCACGTGGGCCTTAAATTTGCACGACCACACACTCTTTATTCTAGTCAACCTCTCAATTGTCATAATCAAAACACAGTCGCTACTCACGAAACATATTCAAAATTTAAACCAAACTTATTCTATGCTATTTGCAAAGAAAGAGGGTTGATACCCCTTGTAAGGGTATTCGCACCGACAGCGGAGCATTGACTATGAAGTTGTCATCTGCTCACGTCGTCGTTTTTCCGCGCATGTTAAGGTGTCAAGGACCTCATTGAGAGAACTTGAGTGAACCTCCCTTAAACTACCATTCCGTTAGAATGGACTTTTTTTTTGGAACGAAACTAAAACTGAGTATTTTGGTCGAAAACTTATCCAAATTTGTTGCTTCTGAGGGTTCGGCGTTGTTAAAACGCTGGACCCCCTGGATGTATGTGGACTTAGCTTGAGTCCAGATACATTAAGACGGCCCCCCCTAGATGTATATGGTCTCAAGCTAAGTTCACATACATCCAGGGGTCCAACGTTCTAACAACACCGGACCCTCCGGAGAAGTAAATTTTGATGAGTTTTCGACCAAAAAACTTGGTTTCGATTTCTTTCAAAAAAAAAAAAAATGTCCATTTTGACAAAATCGCAGTTTTTGTATCTTGAGTGACTGAGAGTCTACCTCCTCCTCACCCACTCGTTCTTCCTCAGGCTTCTAAGAGAGGAAGACGGCTGGTGGTATTGCGACCCATCAAGATCGTATGAAATCACGCGTAGTGGGAACGGGGTCCACCGATTGCAGGAGCTCCGCCGGAGTCCAGCACGAGTTCTGAAGGCAGAGAATTCTGAGGTAAGTCAATGACCCTCCCAACTATACTACTCCCTAAAAACTTACAACTTTCTAGTATTGTGCACTAATTAGCTAAAAGGGGAAGTTATATGACTATTTACGGTGGATATTGGAATTTTGCATATATAAAGGATTGTGAGGTGTTGGGGATATTGCCCTAGGAAGAAGTCCGACAGGGAGCCTCATGCTTCGGGTTCAGCCCACCTCTCGGCACATCGGGCCCACCCACTTACTCAGAATCACTCAAGATTAGAGCTCTCGGCACGGTGGGAGGACAAAGGTCTTGCTACACACCGGGAGTATCAGTCTAGACCGGAGCTACCAGACTGTTGCGGAAGGTTGAACCCCCTTCGAACTCGTGGCCATGCATCCCTGAGGCACCCGACTGAGAGGCAAATGCACCACAGGTACCAGGTGCTGTGAGAATGAGAGTCACTCCTACTAGGAAGGAGACGAACCCTTCACGCCCCGCGTACTCATCCCCATTGAGTCTACCCCTCCCAGAGTTGTGTCCCCATGGCCTCAGCAACCCTTAGGGGAGGCACGCGTTGTCGTTCCTAAAGACCCAGGACTGCGCAGGGGCTAGTGTCTGTTAGGCACCCTTTTAGGCAGATCCCATATCAGGTCTATGCAGATCTTGCACATCCATGTCCCTTGGCACACACGCTCAGTGTGTGAGTGGTAGTGTGTAAGTCTAACACCCTGTCGGCGGCCCGCGGGGTTTTGAGCCTGCAATCTCATACCACAATGTGCATTTCCAACCGGTGCCCTAACAGCTAGGTCATTTGCCACTCATGGTATTGGACTTTTGCTTTGAATTGGAATTGGAAAGGGCAAGGGAAAGCAGGACAGAGAGATAAAGAGGTAGTGAAGGCTTGGAGTGGGCAGACCGTCCAAAGGAGGAAAATTGAAAGGGGCATGTAAACAAAAAATGCTCAAAGAACGGGTGATGCATGTGACATTGGGTTGCTGCCGAAGCTCGTGATTGGAAGGTCGAACCCTGAAGAAGTCAAGAAGAATCAAAAGGAAGGAATAAGACTCGGAGAGGGTGTGGTAACTGGTTGCCACGGAAGCCCCCGCGTGGAAGGGCAACCCGTCATTTGAATTACACTAAAGGTCAAAAGGAGGGATAAAGTGATGGTATCGGGCTGCCTAGGAAGGCCCTGCATAGAAGGGCAATCCATTAGTTAGATTAAGGTAAAGGTTAAGGTTGAGCTCGTAGGTAGGGTCCAGGGTGAATGGTTGTTGCGGAAGCCCCTGTGTGGAAGGGTGACCTGATACCTAGGCCAAGTTTGGGAGTAGGGTTAAGTTTAAAGGTTAAGTTAAAGCCAAGGTTAAGAACTAAGGTCGTAGGGGTAAGGCCAACTTGAAGGTGAAGAGTTTCCACCGAATCCCCCACGTGGAAGGGTGACCCGACACCTGAGCGAGGTTTAAGGATAAGGTGAGACTTAAGGATGAAGTTAGAGTGAACTTTCAGGTCGAGGTCGTACGTTGGGCCTAAGGTGAAGGATTGCCGCATAAGCTCCCGTATGGAAGGGGAACCCACCACCTTGGCTAAGTTCTAGGTGAAAGATGAGGCCGAAGGATCAAGTTAGAGTCGAGGTTGAAGTTGAGGTCACAAATTGGGGTCAAGGTGAAAGGTCACAGAAGTCCGACCCGCCACCCAAGCTAAGGTTAAGGTTAAAGTTGAACCCAAAGGGTAAAGTTACCGTCAAGGTTAAAATCGAGGTCGTAGGTTGGGGCCAAGGTGAACGGTTGTCGTGGAAGCCTCCATGTAGACGGACGACCCGCCACCTATGCTTAAGGTAAGTTAGGCCTAGAGGGTAAAGTTAAAATCAAGGTTAAGGTCGAGGATGTAAGTTGGGGTCAAGGACCCAAGGTCACAAGGTGAAGGGTTGCGACAAAAGCTCCTGCGTGGAAGGGCGACTCGACGTCTAGGGTTAAGTTTAAAGATTAAGTTAAGTCTGAGTTCAAGGTTAAGGACTGAAGTTGTAGGGGTGCGGCCAAGGTAAAAGGTCACCACGGAATCCCACGAGTGGAAGGGCAACTCAGCGCCTCGGTCAAGTTAAAGGTTAATGTAAGCGTTATATTTAAGGATTAAGCTTGGATCAAGGTTAAGGATTAAGGTCGTAGGCTGCGTAGCATCGTGTTCGCGTTTGGAGACGAACACAAACATGTTCACCCGAACGCAAACAAGCATCCGAACGTGAACATAAAAAAAAAAAAAAAAAAAAAAAAAACCCTTAAAAAAAAAAAAAAAAAAAAAAAAAAAAAAAAAAAAAAAAAAAAAAAAAA
>BFEA01000104.1:948365-964589 GCA_003427395.1 Chara braunii | reverse complement strand
ATCGGCCGCGGGAGTCGCCTCTACCCCGATCGGCCTCATAGCGAGGGCTTCGCGGGTAATCATCCAGCCTCCTTGCTCGCGCAAACGGCTCGCGATCTCTGCGGTGGTCTATCTCATCATCCCTACGTCGCCATGGTTCATCATCTCTCTCTCTTCCCCTCGTACGATAATCAGTCAGCGTCCGGGGATTTCTATCCTCGACACTCCTCCAGGAATCGTTGTTCCTACGGTCCCAGCGAAGTGAATAGGGTCCTCCAGGTTTGTCCCGGTAGGCCGTGACCCCTGTAGTGGTTACAATCTCTGTAACCTGTCTCGTTAATCCCTTCACCATGTCTTGTATCTCCTTCACTTCCTCAGTCACGGCCTCATTCTTTTCCGACAAGGGATAGTCCTTGAAATCAGGACATCTATCCGTGGCATACTCCTTGTAGAGAGAGAAGTCACGTCTCCTCATCCCTCTCCACACCAAGTCCTTATAATCGTCTGCCTCTGCCTTTATCGCGAGTTTTAGGACTTCTGGGAAATCAAGCCTGTCGCGCGGAAGATCTCTAAGTATACTATTTTGCCTACCTTTGGACAAGTGTCCGATGAAGATAGTACAGCGCTCGACCTCTGAGATCTTCCCCTTCTTCATCAGCACGTCGGAGATCTTCTGGAAATGCATCACAAATGCCTGTATGCTCTCATCTTCATCTTGAGTCATTGTTTCAAGGTCCTTGATAGAATACTTGTTATCCTCCAATTTGTAAAGCTCAACGAGGTTCTTCTTGTAAGTAGCCCATTTTCCATCCTTCGGTCGAGCTTCCTTAACTTCCCTACCGAGACTTGGGATCCACATTAAATAGGAAGTTCTTTATAATCTCTTTCTCCGACCACTGACTCCGGCTGGCGTGAAGCTCCCACTTCTTCAGATATTCTATGATACCATAACCTCTGAAGGTTGGAGGCTCTGAGGCCTTGTGCGTAATAATATAACGATCCTTACTCTCGTAAGGGAGCGGATGTGCTTCCCCTGTCTGGGGGTCGAAGACTCGCCTGGGCGGCGCCCTGTCCCTATCTCTATCCCTCCAATAGGAATCCCTCAAACTCTCTCTCCAGTCGTCTCTGTGCCTGTCCGCTATGGTGTCCCTCCGCTCGTACTCGGGGGAGCGTCGCCTCGTCGCTTCTCGTCGTCCGCTCGAGGTGCCCGTCTTTAGAGCCTCCTGCGGCTCTGTTGCAACTGGTTCGCCCCTTACGTCGGACCCTCCGTCATTGGTTTGGTCAGCCCGTCTCAGCGGTGCTTCTTGCCTAATTCGTTCCTTCAGTTCTCTCAGAGCTCGATCGGGCGATGTCCTATACTCCTCTCCCGCTTCGCCAGTGGTCGGTTGTGGCCCCATCGTGTCGGGTTCCATTGAACCGCCAGAAGACACAGTTAGGTATTCTTGCTAACTGTTACAGCCTGACCCTATGACAGTCATTGCAGCCCGGACTTGTGACAGATGCGGCAGCCCGGACCTGTTTCCTCGTCACGGCTCGCGTCCGCCTCCAATCTTAGCTCTCGACTGCCTTGATTACCACTTCCAGTATCCCGCACAGGTCGCAAATCTCGTGCTCTCCCTCTATCTCAAGAATCCCTATGTCTAAGTAAACCTCTCCTTCGGGATCGGCCAACAAGGCCGTGCCTCTCCGGATCTGCAGTACACTCGTGACAGGACCTCTATCCTTGAGACAGATCGCAGTCTCAAACCTAGCCAATGTCTCCTGTTCAACACCCCTCAAGAGACTCCGAGCGTCTCTCTCCGTCCTCCTTGCTAGTTCTCCTAGCCCTGTCCTGAATCGGTTAGCCCGCTAAAGGCCCTCCTACTGCCATCCAAAGTCGCCCATCGACCTCTCTAGCTTCTCTTATCCTTCCAAGAGCTTCCAATTTCTATTTCCACTACCTTATCTCCCAGACGGCTACGAGGTCATCTGTCTAACAGTTGAGGTAAGTTAGTGCTATAACCACTTGTAACCTCATCGCCGACCGCTCCAATATGTCATAGAATGTCTCAAAGTCCTCCTTATTTCCACCATCCTCTATCGCCTCTAAAGTCTTTATCGTTTCTTTCCAGTACCGGTTGTGAGCAGCTAACACCCTGAGTATTGCACCATCTATTACAACTCTCCCTAACTCTCCAGCTTTCCGAGCTTCGCGTATCTTCAACCTCTCAGTCTCTCTGGTCGTCTCGTACCATGCCCTTATCCGAGACCGCCCTTCGAAAGGTGTCACTTGGAGTACGTATTTTATCCTCCGTCCTCCTTTTATTCCAATCCAAAGACCTGTTCCCCTAGCCTCACGCAGCGCGCGGCGGACACACTCCGCCTCCTCAACTATGCACAGTCTGGTATGGAGCTAGAGTTCTATGATCACTAACACTAATGGTCCGTCCAGCCTACCTACCACATGTAATGAGTACCGATCCGTCGTGTGTAAAGCAGTCTCATTCATGTCCTGTTGCTAATTCCCTGCGTTACTTTGCCTTCCGTTGTCTCGCTCTCTGCAGATCGTTCACTAGCTTCTTCGCGTGATACGCTTCTAGCCTTTACCCTCTCCAGAAAGTCTGATCTCCACGCCTGGATAGTCTCTCTTTCCTCCCTAAACAGATTGTCTAGCTCTCTCGTCACTAGTTCAGCGCTACGCAACTTGCCCTCGTCCTGACACGACCAGATCTCCCTTAACTTGTCCCCCAACTTTTTTACCTGGTTCAAGAGTGGTTCTTCAACGTGCTTTCTCACTCTTCCAACTGCCTCACTCTCCTCTTCCATACTCAGTCCACATCTTTCTCCAGCTCACCCTCTCACCCTCGTTCTAGCCTCCGCTACCGTCTCATCGTGGTAGTGCTCCGCGCGCATATAACCATGAGACCATATCATCACATCATAGGAAATCGAGGTCTGAAAGGTCACTCGCGCCAGTACATCAGCTCTACGCTCGTGGATCAAATCCCTGGCTCGTTGTCTGCACTCACTGTCAAGTCCTCATCTACGTACGCTCGGAGAAGTACTGTCACAGTGTATCCTGCGCTTACCAGTTGCTCTCCTACACGCATCACCGTGGCCGTCCTTCCCGGCATTCCCTAAGTTGCGGCCTCGAAGGGAAATCTCACATCCTCTAGCCCCGCGTAATGGATCTCTGCCCGTCTCTTGCAGTACCTTATCAGATCGATTGGCCTCAGACAGTCCACCCAGCTAGTAACGTCTATGATGTCGTCAAGCGTCTCTCTACTAGGCGGGCCCCACCTCACACAAATGGCGTAGTATACTTCCTTGAAGCGGGGCGCTAAGCCCTCCCAGAGCGCGTAAAGTGTGTGGTCCACAACTCTACTCAAACGATCCACGCTCCCATAGGTCTGCCCTATCACGAAGGTAGGAAGTTCGAATCGCCAATCCTCTCTCGGGTAGGGGGTCGGATGTGGTGGACCGTATACCAAGCAGCTCCTACTCGTCCTCCCTCCAGAGAGTCTCGCCAATTGCTAATTAACGATCACTCTGGCCAACAACTCACTTCTCCACCAACTCTTGCTCGCCCCTGCGAGCGTTAGTCCTATCTCTAAATCGTGTGCTCTATCCGC
Organism: Chara braunii; assembly: GCA_003427395.1. Classification (NCBI taxonomy): domain Eukaryota; kingdom Viridiplantae; phylum Streptophyta; class Charophyceae; order Charales; family Characeae; genus Chara; species Chara braunii. The sequence goes on along the minus strand of BFEA01000104.1, from coordinate 960,999 downwards.
TATCAGATGTCCGACCCCTTCTAGATCATGAGTCCTCTCGGGTCGTTCGTCTCGTAGTATCACTGTCCAAAGGAAGAGCCCCTCTGCGAGCCACGTTCCCAAGTATCGTATCGGTACACGCCCTGCCTCTTCTAACGCCACAGGAAGTGGTATGTCGTATCCAACCGCCGTCTCTCTGGGTCCCACAAGCTTCGTCCCACTATACGATTCGGACTCTCGTGAGAGAACATAAGCTAACAAGGCCACTGAATCACTCCTCATCTCTTCTCCTACTCTCGGTCAGCATCACTCTACTCCCCCGGATGCACCCCATCTCTCGACGTTGCTAACCCTCCAGTCAACTCTCGCACTCAGATCCAGTATGGTCGAGTAGGATCAGTAGCTAAGCTCACTCAACCGTCACTCAAATGTGCTCCTCTACCTCCTACGTCTGGACTGCTACTCCTATCCTGGGAAAATGGGCGTCTGTAACGTCAATCTCCTCCTCGTCAACCTCACTCTCGACCCAGTCTGGCTCCCAGGCGTCCTCGTCGTCCTCTCGCTCCCAACCTTCGTCGTCAAACTCGTCCTCGACGCGGTATGGCGCCTGTCCTATACCCTGGTAGTATTGCGCCAACTGATGGTCGTATATCAGAGGTCACCTGACGTCCTCACCCCACCAGCTCTCCCAGTCGTCTGAGAAGAGCCGCCCAATGCAGGTCACGTACTCGGGGCCTGCTCGGAGCTCACGGTCTAGCCAATCCCAAACGCACGGAGACTGGGGCCACTCGTCGTCTATCGAGCGGATCAGCTCTATAAGATGAACCCTCTCGTCTCCCTAACGAGGTCCACCGGTCGCGAGCGAATAATAGATGTAGTCTAGGTCGGCAGGCCTTCTCGCCAGGATCTTGAGATCCTGATAGGCCAGGTATGTCTCGAACACTCCCCCAATACCTCCAAAGACGCTCTCTACTACGAACGTCGGAACTATCGCGTGCAGGCTCCTAACGCTGTACGGGAAAAACATGTCCCGTGCTACCACCAGCTCGCCCGTGATATCAAGAGAAGGGCGTTCGTGAAATAGGGTCAACGGGTCGCTCGAGTCCTCTGCTCGGAAGGCAGCTACCTCTTCCCCTAGGTAGCGTAACGCCCTGCTAACTGTGTCACTAGTCCCTGTCGTCGCGAGGCCCACCACGGCCTCCCTGACCGCACCCGGTCCCAAATACAAGTAGGCTCTCACTACGCTCACTCCTTGCCCCGGTCGGTGCTCTCTGTACGTCCAAAGCCACACGTCCTCGGACAAGATTATGGACCTCCACGCAAACTGGTCGTCAACGTGTCGAATGTTGCGCCCGGGGATCGTGAGCTCGACCAGATCCCCCTCTATGAGTTCAGGGGGCTCCAAGTCCCTGTCAATGGTAGCCCCATAGACCTCTACTCGCACCCACGGCCACATTCAACAGGCGGCTAGAAAGAACGCAGCAAGAGGGAGGTATAGATTAATAACTGAAAATTCTCGTCGCTTGCCTCACGCCTTCGGGAACAAGCTAGTAGGTTCACCCGAAACCAGGTTACCGGAGCGTCTCTTTCCCTTCTTCTTCTAGGGAATTCTTTCGTATTTTTCAATTATAAATTAAAGAAAATATATTAAATTAAGATAAAATTTATTTCTTAGTTTATATATATTAAGGATCAATACATATATAAGCCCGCCGAGTTTGATGATTTTTAGGGCTAGAAATAAAATTTGGGGAATTTACTAAAATTTCGGCAGCGTTTCGCCTCCCCCCGTTCGGATGGGGTTCGGGCGAAGCCCTCAAACAGCGCTGCCGAAGAGGGAATATCAAAAGAAATAATGAAAAAAAAAGAAAATTTGATTTAACTCGACTTTTAAATATTTTGTTAATTAATTAGCAAAAATTTAAATTAAAAGGGAAATTTCGAGAAATTTCGACAGCAGTTTCCTTCCCCCCCGGTGAGATGGGGTTCGGAAAAATGTCCCTCAAATAGGTAAAGTAGATATGAAGAGCATTGAAGTCAAACAAATGCCCCTACGCAATTTTTAATATTTATTTCAATTTTTTTGTTTACCGATTTCAAATAACAAAATCAAAAGTAAAATAATTCTTAATTATTTAATGGGGCAAAACTTCGCGAATTAATTTCCACAATCTTACGGGATATATTTGACAAAAAATAATCCGTAACAAATGCGGAAGCTAGGAGCTATGGCTTCCCTCTATCTACCCGTTTCTCTCAAAATTGGGGTTAGGACTTCACCCTAATTAGGGTTTCTCCTAATTAGGGTTTGGGGTTTTGCGCGCAGCCGCACGAACACCGCAAAGCCCTGCTCGACGCGAGAAAATTTTTGTTAGCTTTCACTTGTTTTAGAAGAAAAACTTATTGAATTACATTTTTAAATTTCTTTTTCTTTTAATTTAAACAAAATTACAAAGAAATTCAATTTTCCGTTGATTTTCTTCCACCTTTTCTATCTGTTGGAGTTCGCCGTTTGTCCAAACGAAGTCCGTTTTCCCCGACTAGGGTCTCAAAATATCAGGAAAAATACAGGGACCAACTTTGGTCCCAGGGGTTCCCCTAATTTCGCTTATTTTCCCCACCATTTCAATAAAACGAAAATAAAATTTTTTGGAATTTTTAATCAAAAAATACAAAAAATTCCATATCTCACTCTTTAGCCGTTCGAATCTCTTAAAAAATATCTCAAAACGTTCGCCTGGACGTGAGGACGAACTTTGCCCCAAGTGCGCCTCGCACGAAAGCGCGCGGATCAGGAGATATCGAGGAAAAACCACTTAAATATTTTAACTCGTGATTTTTGGGATTTTTAATTAAAAAAATACAAAAAATTCCATATCTTTTTTTCTAGCCGTTAGAATTTTTCAAAAAATGTCTCAAAACGTTCGCCTCGACGAGAGGGCAAACTTCGCTCCGAGCGCGGCTCGTACAAAAGCACGCGGATCGGGAGATATTTCAAAAAAACTAAATAAAATGATTATAAAAAATACAACTAATGAAGAAAACAAGCTAATTAGTGTTTGACCAATCAGCCCGTGCACCCCCGTTGGTTGGGGAAGGCCGCGGCCTTGGGGGAGTTGCTCCCCTCCCCAGCAACGGCGCCAAAATTGTGAGGAAACCCGGGGAACGGCGCCCACTTGTCGCTAAAGCCAAGGGCAACGGCGCCTCTCACTCGCCGCGCCCACGTCCGAGGTCCTCAGCGACCAGCAGGGTGATGATTTTAGTTTACCCGTTACATTCCCCCTCTGGTGCCTGGTCAACGATTCCCTTCTGGTAAGCTGTAAAAAAAAAAGCACGAAATAAACGAAACTTAAGGCACGTCTTCAAAGYCGCTTTRGACTGGAAATGAGGTTAGGCTCRGAAATACCCTGTSYAGACAGTTTCAGATTCTTTCAAACAAGAATTAAGTTTGGCTCACGTCGTACTYAACAARGACAGCAGAGCAACCGTAAGTAGAAGGAAYARCAAGTTCRGACCGCAACYAGTATTCCAATTTGACTGGTGGGTCAGCGAGTTCAGACGGCAACGAGTTTTCAYGATAGTCTGTTCCGTCAACGAGTTCGCACAACAGCTTGMCCGCGCGATTAGCTSTTCATTCCTTGGGCTTGCGCAGTGWCAGGAACGCGCAATTAACYGAGCATGCCGTAGGCTTGCACAYCACAGGAACACRCGATTATCTTAATCATTCATTGAGTTCACACAGGAGCAAGTTCACCACTCAACCAAAATATGGACCAACCCATATCCACCAAACAGCTCACAATMTGTCAAGTACCAAACGCCGACATAGTTTCCTTTCATAACGGTTGGGTAGGCATGACCGAGTCCGCAAGTCGCTATGCAACAGTGGGTAGAGCCACACTTAGACTCACGAAGATCCGTGCAAGRAACTGCAGTTCAAAGCAACGCTTGATTCACGAATGATTGGAGCAAGCAGCCGAAAGTCAAAGCGGGGCTTGTCTCACAGTGATCCGAGCCAGCTAGTAAAAGCGTGATAACGCCTCATTCCCCAGTTCTCACCCCACGTATTTTCGGGTGTAAACAGCGTCAGTTATGCAGCGTCGACTAAATTAAATTTRAAAGACAGGGAAGAAAAACTAGAGGGCACTCCACGGCTCTTTTCCCCTCTGATTCACTTCCCTCTCCGTACTTCCTCMTGTTCCCKGCCCCGYTGTTCTTCTCCTTCYCATGCCCTTCCTTCTCTTCCCCCTTTGTTTCAATACGCCGGGTTTCGCTTGACCCTTCTCGCCCTTTGCTGTTCTGGCCTGCCTTTCACTCCTCTTCTCTCAAGCTTCCCTCAGTCCAAACGGATTTTCGAAGTTCCCCACCCACTCGGGGGATCAAATCAGTAACCGTCAAAGAGCGAGGTCAAGCTGTTTATCCCYTACACACACACCCATAGTCTCTCTTCTCTGAGCCCTCRAATTTTTTTCGATACAGTGGCGAACCTGGCCACAAGGGACAGTCAGATACTTACRCGACACGGGTAATTCCTTGCTTCTTCGTCCCGTACCCGTCCTCGGTTCACGTGMAGTGCCGAGTTAGTGTGATTTTCTTCCCTTTTGAACTCACTGTCAGAAAGATAGCTATGCGTGCCTGAAACTTACGAGCTGCTGTTCGCCCTCATGGTTGTGATCAAGCGSGGGCGGCCTGTTCGGACTTCACCATTACTCACAAGCAGCCGCAAACCGTCCAAGCTGAAGCGTACGAGRAGTTGCGATCCGGGGTCAGTCCGTTCGCGTGTAGTCACTCAGATGACAACAGTGACTGCCCGAGATYTATATCAATTCCTGGACTCGTCGTTCTCATTAATAGCAGCCCTCTGGATTTACGAACGCTGTTCGCTCCCTATTGTCARCGGGACGCAGCGAAGGGCACACTTCCCATCAGGCCCTCTGCGCGAAGCATCCCCCTTCACTTAAGCTCCCTCGACTCCCTCTCCTCGTGCTTCCACGAAATCTTCCTTCGTGTCTCAGGCTGTGACGGTACACGTCGGACGCTCATCCCCAGTGTATCTTTGCAAAACCGTTCCCGCCTTCTCTTGTTTCGACCCAATAAGCCCTCTCTAGTTTCTCCCTTCAGTCTGCTCCCCTCACCCGCCAGTTGCTCCTCTTCGTTATGTCCGTTCTCTCCCTTGCACGCTGCTCACTGCCCCATCTCTTCCCTACGCCGAGCTAACCAGGACTGAGATGACTGGACGCGCCATGGCTCGTCTCCCTAATCCACGTCGCCCTGTCAATCAGCCCTGGCACAGCCTACACCATGCGCACCTTGAGCGAGCGTATGTGTTCGCCCCTCGCGCTGAGTCTCCCCCACCCCCTGTGGCAACCTGCACCCCCTTGCAAGAGCGCTGGGCACGACTTGCACAGCTCCCGCTGCACCGATCACCTCCGAACCCCCGCGGGGAACACCGTGCACGCAGTGCATACCCCGTTCAAGCTCGCCCCGTCCTCGTTACCCGTCACTGCCTGCGTTGAGTTGCGAGGTCGGCTGGGTACGCCTTGCCCGCCTCCTTCCATGCCTCCCCGTCTGAATTCCCCCTCTGGCCCATTACTTCTTCTATATCCGTGGCCTTTACTGCAGCTACCAGTAAGGCACACTGACCTCCTGAGCCTCTAGTACCCAGCTCGAAATAGGACATCGGCCCATTGGTATCAGCGGTACCAAGCCCACAAATCCGCGGTACTTCCCTTCAGCAGCGGTTTTTCCGTTGGTGCCGCAGTTTAGGTCCGGGAGTCAAGTATTGCACCACGAAATAACAGCTCTAGACTGCAATGACCCTCACCAGCTACCATTGTTAACTCAGTGACCGTGGCCGGAAATAAGTGTTCCAAAAATACTGAAAACTAAGATCTTGCCAACCTTGTAGGATCAAATTAAATTGTGGCCCGTTCCTCACCGTACCTGTTCCAAAGCGGGCACGTGCCTGTTCCGATCCAGCGGCCGTACCAAAACAATGAAGGATACCGTACCATGCCGCCAATATCGTGTCAACCCCGTACAAGCCCCGAACCAAATGTGGCCGCACCSTACCTTCCCCAAACCAGCATCATACCGAACCCATTCYGAACCTGAATAGCAGCCTGTCCAGTCATCATGCCAGCTTGATGCCGAATACCGTACCACGCAGMCCCGCCGTGATAGTACAGAGCCTGCCCCGAAATGTACCTGCGCCGTGACCGTACCCAGATTGATTGTACCGAGCCTMAGGGGCCGGCAGACGTGCCAACCCWCTAGTTGCACCTGAAATAGTTGCCACGAACAGTAAAGGCCTGTGYCGTCACTATACCAAYGCCGAACCTGGAATAACCAATCTGAACCGCAGCAGCCTKAACCTTTACCATGCCTGGCCCGTGACGAATACCGTACAATGCCGCTATACCGCGATAGATACCGTACATAAAACACGTCAGACACGGTAAGACGTAGCCACTCCGTAACGACCCTCGTATCCGTACCGAACCAAACACCATAGTCGACCCAAGGCAGCACCACCCCATGCTGTCCATGCGACTCCTGCTCTCAGAACACCTCAACCGCGGTAATGTTAGTAATCAAGCACACCAGGGAAAGCGTCGCAGGAAACCTCATCCATCGGCAGTAGTGTTAACTTGTTAAAATCCGGGGAAAATGATCAATCCGGAGTCAGAGCTGATGGCGGGTAATYGAGGCGAAATTAGGCCAATCTCCTAATAATCATGGGTTCCCGTCCCTTTCATCATTTTTCATCATTCTTCCCTTTCCTTAATTCTATTGTTGGAAATAGTAAATTAACCGTAAGATCCCCAAAATAAAATCCCAAGAAAGTTTAAATAAATGGCCGAATCCCTTTTGTTTTTTTTCTCTTTTACCATTTTTAATCTTTTTCCATGTTTTTAATTCCATTGCCGGGAACATAAAATAACAAGGGTATTCCCCCTTGAATTAAATGCCGTAAAAAATAAAGAATTTAAGGGATATTATATTTTTCATTCCTCCACTTCTAGCCTTGATCCGTTTTCCCCATCTTTAATTGTGGTACTAATATGGGCAAAAATTTGAGGCGTCATTTCTGCCCCGGTCCCGCCTAGTGCGGCCACTCATCTCGTCGTCTTTGAGGGTTGCTCTTAAAGTTCAGCGCGCTCAAAATCAGGGGTGCCCTAAGCTCCCCTAATTTTTGTTGCCTGGTCAACCCGGAGCACCGTCAAAACACGGACTCAAAACCCCAGATTTCAGGCGGCGCACTGCTTGTAGCCGCCTGACACCGCGACCTTATGAATCTTCCACAAACGCATGGAAACGTCTGCTATTGCTTAGACGGGCGCATGAGTGGACAGCCGAGCCGACCTGGTGTAAAGCCCCCCAATAGATCACACCCAGGTGCGTTGTCCGCTGGTTCACTCCCATTCGGTCGCTCGTCGCCTTTAGTGCAGAAGTGAGGCTTTCTACATCTAACTTGCTTGACAAGTAGTTCTGAAATTCGTACTCTCTCTCCCATGAGTTTTTCCTTTCATGGCGGGGTGGGCAAATCGAACTGGATCTCCCGCTAGACTGTAGGAGTATACGCCTCCTTTCGAGCTAGAAGAAGACCGCTTCTGTTGATCATAAACGCAAAAAGAGGAAGGAAAAATGGGCAGCGAATTTCTTCTTTTAAATGTGCAATTATTCGTTGTTGTCGAAATGTGCGTCCTTGATAGGATGATCGACCGCACATGCCAAGTTGGTAAGTCCATAATCTCGCGACTACCCTCCCTTTATCTCCATCGTTGGTACGAGCAGATATCGAATGGATCTTCCACTTTAAAACGGGAGAATCCATTAACTCTCTGTTGTACTCCTTCAATCGGTCCGCTCTCCCCCACGCAATCTTTTTACCTCCATCAATGCAACCCCCGCCTTCATTTGCTCCTGAACCAGCCTTTCCGACGTGGTTCCCGGTCCGCCATTCAACCCGTCATACTTCGAAACCCCGGATTCACGCCCTCATACGTTCGCTTCAATCGAGTATCAAGCGAGATAGCCCTTCCTTACTCTCACCATACCTCCTCGTCGTCAACTTTGTCTTCTCTTCCCGCGCTGTTCTAACCTTGCTTCCTTCGTCTCCGGCGTGATTTACTATGTCTACGTCGCTCGCTCTTTCGACAATGTTGTGACGGCGGTCTTCAACTTCACCTTTTCTCCGGAAACTTCGAAAAATGTAGTTGTTAAAAGGTCCGACTAAATCTTCACCTCTATATTCACGTCTGATGAACAATGTGCGCTTGGTATTATTGCAGGCCCTCCCACAGTACTTCGGTCCCTCTGCCGCACTCTGTAGCAGCCAGTCTTGCACCGGCATCTGTCTAACCTATAGTGTTTTTTAGACAAACTTTGGAGGTAACTGACTCCAACACGTTATGAATGATCGTTCGCCCCTATGCCCTTTTTCTGACGAACGAATTGCATGCATGCCTCACCATCTCTTGTTCTGAGCTACACCCGTTTCGGATTACGCCTGGGTTCGTTCATCTGTTTTCTACCCACGTTAACTCCGCCAGTCAATCCTCCGTACCTGCGCGCAGCCTTACAGCTATGCTACGGAACTGTCCGTTGTCCCTGGCGGGTGCCACTTTGCGTACTAACCCAGGAACCACAAAGAGTGTCAATTGATACAAATCGTAGGACGGTGGTCAAGGAATTCAAAATCCATTAAGGAGCCTGTAACAACTCGCCTACCGAATTGCTTAGCCTCAACAGCCGAGGATACTGTTGTGCGTTACCTATGCTTGCCCGTTGCGGCAATTCGGACTCTGCCATGAGCAGGAGGGCGCAAGGGCCGACTGCAAGGCCTGCAGCTTGGGCCCAAGTGAAACGGTTCTCGGTGCGAATCTTAGTGGTTGTGGCAGATAGTTAATCGAGAACTTCAAAGACCAAAGTAGAGACGGGCTCCATGTGGACACTCATACCCAGAACTCTTATAGCAGGTTGCGGGCCACCGTCCGCGCGCCCACAAAAGCACACTCCACTAAGGCGCTTCCCCCTCAAGGGCTAAGCACTTGTTGATTTGCATGTGCATTGACCACTGTCGGTCCCAGCGTCGTGCTTTAGCAAAAAGAAGAAAAAGCGACTACTGGTACCGCTCGGGCCCCGCCGCGCCACCTCGTGGACTACAAAACCGCAGGGATAGCCTCGCCGGTCCCTCAACCCGTTAGTTCCTTCATGCCGCTCTGATGCTCCCACGTTGCCGCCCATTGGCTTCGATCCCTGAATCTCTCAAACAAAAGTCCATCACCGTAACCAATAGTGTTTGGCCCAAGGTTGAGCCTCGTACTAGTGGACGCCTGTATAAGCGGGTATTGCACGACGAGCAGATCTTCTGAAACGTTTCAAAGCCATACTATTGTCGACGTCGTCTTCTGTAAATACGCACATGTCGCGCTCAAGTATTTTAATCATTAGAGAACTTTTTAACCCTAGTTTAATCAGAACTAACCAAATTTGACTGGCACGTGCGTCGGCTGTACAATCATCAACAAGAAAAGAGATCACGTGGGCCTTAAATTTGCACGACCACACACTCTTTATTCTAGTCAACCTCTCAATTGTCATAATCAAAACACAGTCGCTACTCACGAAACATATTCAAAATTTAAACCAAACTTATTCTATGCTATTTGCAAAGAAAGAGGGTTGATACCCCTTGTAAGGGTATTCGCACCGACAGCGGAGCATTGACTATGAAGTTGTCATCTGCTCACGTCGTCGTTTTTCCGCGCATGTTAAGGTGTCAAGGACCTCATTGAGAGAACTTGAGTGAACCTCCCTTAAACTACCATTCCGTTAGAATGGACTTTTTTTTTGGAACGAAACTAAAACTGAGTATTTTGGTCGAAAACTTATCCAAATTTGTTGCTTCTGAGGGTTCGGCGTTGTTAAAACGCTGGACCCCCTGGATGTATGTGGACTTAGCTTGAGTCCAGATACATTAAGACGGCCCCCCCTAGATGTATATGGTCTCAAGCTAAGTTCACATACATCCAGGGGTCCAACGTTCTAACAACACCGGACCCTCCGGAGAAGTAAATTTTGATGAGTTTTCGACCAAAAAACTTGGTTTCGATTTCTTTCAAAAAAAAAAAAAATGTCCATTTTGACAAAATCGCAGTTTTTGTATCTTGAGTGACTGAGAGTCTACCTCCTCCTCACCCACTCGTTCTTCCTCAGGCTTCTAAGAGAGGAAGACGGCTGGTGGTATTGCGACCCATCAAGATCGTATGAAATCACGCGTAGTGGGAACGGGGTCCACCGATTGCAGGAGCTCCGCCGGAGTCCAGCACGAGTTCTGAAGGCAGAGAATTCTGAGGTAAGTCAATGACCCTCCCAACTATACTACTCCCTAAAAACTTACAACTTTCTAGTATTGTGCACTAATTAGCTAAAAGGGGAAGTTATATGACTATTTACGGTGGATATTGGAATTTTGCATATATAAAGGATTGTGAGGTGTTGGGGATATTGCCCTAGGAAGAAGTCCGACAGGGAGCCTCATGCTTCGGGTTCAGCCCACCTCTCGGCACATCGGGCCCACCCACTTACTCAGAATCACTCAAGATTAGAGCTCTCGGCACGGTGGGAGGACAAAGGTCTTGCTACACACCGGGAGTATCAGTCTAGACCGGAGCTACCAGACTGTTGCGGAAGGTTGAACCCCCTTCGAACTCGTGGCCATGCATCCCTGAGGCACCCGACTGAGAGGCAAATGCACCACAGGTACCAGGTGCTGTGAGAATGAGAGTCACTCCTACTAGGAAGGAGACGAACCCTTCACGCCCCGCGTACTCATCCCCATTGAGTCTACCCCTCCCAGAGTTGTGTCCCCATGGCCTCAGCAACCCTTAGGGGAGGCACGCGTTGTCGTTCCTAAAGACCCAGGACTGCGCAGGGGCTAGTGTCTGTTAGGCACCCTTTTAGGCAGATCCCATATCAGGTCTATGCAGATCTTGCACATCCATGTCCCTTGGCACACACGCTCAGTGTGTGAGTGGTAGTGTGTAAGTCTAACACCCTGTCGGCGGCCCGCGGGGTTTTGAGCCTGCAATCTCATACCACAATGTGCATTTCCAACCGGTGCCCTAACAGCTAGGTCATTTGCCACTCATGGTATTGGACTTTTGCTTTGAATTGGAATTGGAAAGGGCAAGGGAAAGCAGGACAGAGAGATAAAGAGGTAGTGAAGGCTTGGAGTGGGCAGACCGTCCAAAGGAGGAAAATTGAAAGGGGCATGTAAACAAAAAATGCTCAAAGAACGGGTGATGCATGTGACATTGGGTTGCTGCCGAAGCTCGTGATTGGAAGGTCGAACCCTGAAGAAGTCAAGAAGAATCAAAAGGAAGGAATAAGACTCGGAGAGGGTGTGGTAACTGGTTGCCACGGAAGCCCCCGCGTGGAAGGGCAACCCGTCATTTGAATTACACTAAAGGTCAAAAGGAGGGATAAAGTGATGGTATCGGGCTGCCTAGGAAGGCCCTGCATAGAAGGGCAATCCATTAGTTAGATTAAGGTAAAGGTTAAGGTTGAGCTCGTAGGTAGGGTCCAGGGTGAATGGTTGTTGCGGAAGCCCCTGTGTGGAAGGGTGACCTGATACCTAGGCCAAGTTTGGGAGTAGGGTTAAGTTTAAAGGTTAAGTTAAAGCCAAGGTTAAGAACTAAGGTCGTAGGGGTAAGGCCAACTTGAAGGTGAAGAGTTTCCACCGAATCCCCCACGTGGAAGGGTGACCCGACACCTGAGCGAGGTTTAAGGATAAGGTGAGACTTAAGGATGAAGTTAGAGTGAACTTTCAGGTCGAGGTCGTACGTTGGGCCTAAGGTGAAGGATTGCCGCATAAGCTCCCGTATGGAAGGGGAACCCACCACCTTGGCTAAGTTCTAGGTGAAAGATGAGGCCGAAGGATCAAGTTAGAGTCGAGGTTGAAGTTGAGGTCACAAATTGGGGTCAAGGTGAAAGGTCACAGAAGTCCGACCCGCCACCCAAGCTAAGGTTAAGGTTAAAGTTGAACCCAAAGGGTAAAGTTACCGTCAAGGTTAAAATCGAGGTCGTAGGTTGGGGCCAAGGTGAACGGTTGTCGTGGAAGCCTCCATGTAGACGGACGACCCGCCACCTATGCTTAAGGTAAGTTAGGCCTAGAGGGTAAAGTTAAAATCAAGGTTAAGGTCGAGGATGTAAGTTGGGGTCAAGGACCCAAGGTCACAAGGTGAAGGGTTGCGACAAAAGCTCCTGCGTGGAAGGGCGACTCGACGTCTAGGGTTAAGTTTAAAGATTAAGTTAAGTCTGAGTTCAAGGTTAAGGACTGAAGTTGTAGGGGTGCGGCCAAGGTAAAAGGTCACCACGGAATCCCACGAGTGGAAGGGCAACTCAGCGCCTCGGTCAAGTTAAAGGTTAATGTAAGCGTTATATTTAAGGATTAAGCTTGGATCAAGGTTAAGGATTAAGGTCGTAGGCTGCGTAGCATCGTGTTCGCGTTTGGAGACGAACACAAACATGTTCACCCGAACGCAAACAAGCATCCGAACGTGAACATAAAAAAAAAAAAAAAAAAAAAAAAAACCCTTAAAAAAAAAAAAAAAAAAAAAAAAAAAAAAAAAAAAAAAAAAAAAAAAAA
>BFEA01000104.1:934364-947450 GCA_003427395.1 Chara braunii | reverse complement strand
AAAAAAAAAAAAAAAAAAAAACCCTCAGAAAAACCTGCAAAAAATACATGCCAAATGATGCCATGTTAACCAACAATACACGCAACGTTTTTTCCTTGGAGTCATGTTCAAATTCTTAACCAAATATGAGTTAAAAATAAAAAACCGATTTTGTTTTTTTTTTACAGGAAAAAAATATGTTCGCCCGAAGATGTTTACGAGTCGTTCCCACAAACACATTCACGTGAAACGCCGAGGGGCGTGAACACATTCGTTGTGCTACACAGGTTAATACTAAGGTAGAGGGTTGTGATAAAAGTCATGTGGAAGGGTGACCCGATGCCTAGGCCGAGTCTAGAGATAAGGCAAGAATTAAGGATTAAGTTAAAGTCAAGGTGAAGGATTGAGGTCGTAGGTTGATGCCAAGATGGAGCGTTGTCGCGGAAGCCTTCACGTGGAAGGGCGACCCAATACCTAGGCCAATTTTAGGGGTAAGACTTAAGGACTAAGTTAAGGTCAAAGTTAGGGTAGAGCTCATATATGATGCTAAGGTCACCGTGGATAGATGCAGCGGAAACCCTTCAATGGAAGGCCAACCCGACACGTAGGCTGAAGTCTAAGGCTAAAATTAGGTTTGAGACTTAAAGCAAAACGTTTGGACTCAGGTAAAACCCATAGGTTGGAGTCAAGGTGAAGGATTGTCGCGGACACCCCCACGTGGAAGGGCAACCGGACGCGTACGTTGGGTTGACGTAAGCTTAGGCGTATGGTTGGAAGTTAAAGTCGAAGTAAAGGTCGACATTTAAGTAATGTGTCGATGTCAGGATGAAAATGATGGGTCGCTTCAGAAACCCTTAGTGGAGGGGCAACCTGTTATCCAGATGGAAGTGAAATATTAATATTAGAAATTAAAATTAAGGTAAAGATGATGAACGGTTGTCATGGAAGTCACTGAGTGGTAGCTCAACATGCCACCTATTTCTAATAGTTGACTGAGATTGAGGCTAAAGACTAAAGTTATGGAGACAAAGGGTTGTCGTAGACGTCTCGGGTGAAAAAGCCACTCGATGCCTAAGGCAAAAGGTGAAGGTAATCCAGGGATTAAGATTGCAGTCATAAGTTAGAATTTTCATGAAAGACCTACAACAAAGCAGGAGATCTAGCCAGTGGTTAAGATTGACACCATGTAAAAAGGCCAATTACTTATCGCAAAGGGTGGGACCTAAGAGTTTAGGAGAATATGATTGGTGCTGATGTGAGAGTTGGCATATGGTGGAGTGACCTAGAACTACGAGTCTAGATTTGGCTGGGAATACAGATGGTTGATGCTAAGCTAAAGTTCAAAGAAGAGGAAGAAGGGAAGTGATTTGAAGTCGTCGTATGGACCATAGATTCAAAGGAAAAGTTATGAAGTTGGGAGGAAAGAAAGACATAGAGAAGCATAAGAGGTAGGAGAAAATAAAAGTTGAAAGTTAAGAAGGAAAATATTAAAATGCCTTTCATAGTTATGACTTAAGCGACGTGTAGTGTTGTTCCACAACGGTGATTTCGTGAAAACGAACATTTATATTTTTTGAACGAAATTGAAACCCACTTATTTGCCCTTGAAAATGTCACTGTTTTAGTTTTTCCGGGTCCCCCTTGGATGTACTTGAACTTCAGTTAAGTAAAATATCGACCCTAAGGAGATAAACGGTGATATTGTTTTAGTCAAATACGTAGGTTTCAACTTCGTTCCAAAAATATGAAATGTTCGTTTTGACAAAATCGCTGTCATTGATACATATCATAAACCATCACCTTACGACACCTAATATATATATATATATATGTATCGTCAAACAGAGCTACCCGGTAAACTGTAGGAAGAGAGGGAGAAGAGGACAATATTATGTATATGAACTTATATATATGTATATATATGCATATATGCAGGGTAATCGGCGTTTCGGATGGGCCAAACGCCCGAACGTGCAGCACCCCTTGGGGATGCGTTCGACCGTTCAGGCTGAACGCGGATTAAAAAAAAAAAAAAAAAAAAAAAAAAAACCACAAAAAATATGAAAACAAAATATGTTATGAAGAAAAATACAATAAACAACATTTGCCCGAGCATTACATCCAAATTACTTACCAAATTTAAAATAAAAATAAAATAAAGAAAATAAAACTAATAAAAAAGATTAAAAAAATAGAAAATTTAAAATTTGTGAGTGAGCGAGCACATTTTCGACACTGCCATCTTTGGCGATGTTTCATTTTTTTTTTTCACAGCCAAATGACCTGAAAATTTACAAAAAACGTACTTCACATAGTACAAAAATCATTAAAAAAGTTTCAAAAAATAATATTTTTTCTTAGGCCCCGTAATAAAATGAAAACAAAAAGTAAAAAGTGAAAAAACCAAAATAGTGAGTGAGCGAGCACGTTTTGACACCGCCATCTTTCGCCATTTTTAAGTTTTGTTTGGCTTAGCAAAATGATTTCAAAATTTATAGGCATGTATCTCACATCATAGAGAAATTACAAAAACATTATAAAAAAAACTTTTTTTTAGGCCCCGAAATAATTTTTGGCAGGGGTCGAATGTCGTCGGGGTCGGATCCCGAACGCCCGTACGTACGGAAGTCGGCCCAGGGACCTCCGTACGTACGGCCTGGTGACCCTGCATATATGTATATGTATATATCTACATACGTACTTTCGTAATACTACTGAAGTCCGGGGGCTCATTATCGTAGTTAAGCATGCACTTTTGTAGTCGCGCTTGAGGCACTTATGGCTAGCGGAACTCCACCCTTAGCATAACCTTCAAGGTCTTGCCAATTTTCCTCTTTAGCTTTAGAGTTATTGGACGAGGTTGTTCTTGGCGTGAAAACAAAGATAATCAACTGCTGGTTATATGCTCATGACGGCATGCAACCCTCAAAAATATTTCGTTGACGAGCAATGGAGGTTGTGACGGCCGCATGAAGACCCTTGAGTGCCGCATCCAGACTCAAGTGTCAGATTTGATATCGAGTAAGTAAGTGTCATAAGGTGATACTTTAAGCGTCACTGTTTTGACAGACATATTCCCGGTGATAACGGCCAGGGTTTGTTCATGAATAGAAGCACGAGGCTATGCGGGGCCCCACTAGATAAAATAAGTTATGGGTCTTCACCCGAGCAGTCGTGTCATATCAATCATAAAGTTGCTTAACGGTGGCTCAACCTATGAGTTCAACGCCTTAGAAATGTGAGCCATCATCAACCAGTTATGACAAAACGACTCCTCACATACTCGTACTTACTGTCGTGACTAATGCAAAAATCCCAAGCTAGTCTACCTCCTCTACATGTAAACGTCATCTTGTGACAGATATACACTCACCTAGAGGTGGTGACAACCTCCTTGATAGAGATAACTTGTGTCTTGCAGGAGCGCATTATGTTGCAAGGGATTGCAAGAGGTATAATTCGCGCACTCGATCGGAGCAACTTTCAATCCTAACTGACCTATGTGAGTCACATCAACACCCCGGGTGACATGGCGGGGAGAACCCTGATGCAGGGGCCCAGGGCTGATGCGCTCAACAATGTCAGTTAAGGAACCCGATCTTTCGAGGGTGGGCCTATGAAAATGCAAAGGTTGGTTGCCTGATGGAAAAACATTGGAATTTGTACGTGAACCACTTTAATAGAACTTGAGATGCTGTAGAAACTGGCATTGGAAAATAGAAGCTTGAAAGTAGTGATGGTAAACCACCAGCACCCGACCCTCGACTTGTAAAAATTGTTAACTTTTCATGGCTTGGGGATACCAGACCACAATGGTTGGCAGTGCCAGCCAAAAAAGGAGAGAAGTATCTTACTGATGGCTCAAAAAAACTTGACGTGCAGTGCAGCCCCTCGAGGCTCCAATGTACAGAACCTGGTGTATTAAACCACCAATACACTTCCAACCTTCCAGCTATTTTGTTGTGATTGTGTCCTTCGGGGATCAGACTACCAGACTGCACAGACTCCTGAATTTGGACGTGTTCGTGGAGAGGTGCAGAAAATCACAATTGAACTTCAAGTTCTTTTTTGCATCGCTTCAAAATGCACGTCCAGATTCAAAAGATGAATCCAATCCTCTTTGGAAGGCAATAGGACTTTGGCTCAGTCCACAAGGCCGAATCATACATCCACACATAACCAAACTTTGTTGAACAAGAAAAGAAAGGCAAAATAAACGTTGTTGCTTAACTAATGGTCTGATCCGGGGTGTAGTCCCACTTACCTATATTCCTAATTCTTGGTTGTTGATCCTTTTGAATGGATGGTCGGCAGGGAATCGAGGGCCGAGTCCCTCTTAACCAAATTTTTCATTTATGACCGTTGATCGTCTCTACGATAAGAAATAAGGGATTTTAAGAAACTGGGAGCTGGCCCCAGGGGGCATGCCCTACTAGTGGTGGTTTGGAGTTGTTTTCGAAAATCTCACGCCCGCACTATGACCACGTTGAAAATTACTTCAAAACTCATCGTAGCTGCCATTAGTGAGGCATGGCCCTCGGGCTTCAAATCCTGATTCCTTTTTTTGGCTTTTCAAGTTTTTAAAATAAAAATCAGGAGTCGAAAGGGCTTATTGATGTCAAGATAAGAGTCAATGCTTGTTAAACCACCAACATCCCACCCAGCTTGAACAACAAATATACGCCCGTATACAGCCTCATTTCTTGGTGGTATTGGTACTAGACCGAAATGGTTGGTGTCGCCAGCCAAAAAGAAGGTCCACGTTGGTTTTTGTTTCTTGTGCACAGGGCAAAATTTAGCTCTGTATCAATAGCTGGAAGGGTAATAGTGGTTCAAAGGTCTCTCCGACTAGGATGGCTCCAGTCTTGTTGGTAGGGAGTGCTACGTGTTGGGAACCGCCCCCAACGCTCCATTGAGTAAGGTATGGATCCAATGTCCCTAGAGGGATGATTTTTTGGAAGTGGGTTTCCACATCTGCACCAAATGCAACTTGAAACGAACCGTCACAAGTGACATTCAATTGGTTGTGGGCTCCATCCCCATTAACCACCTAGGGACGCTTTATGCCAACCAAGTGAGATGGCAGGTTTGTTTCCCCTAATCCGTATTGATAGGGTCTTTGGTCATCACGTCTCTGTGTGTGAGTGTGTGTTGAGGGGGGGGGGGGGGGGGGGGGGGGGGGGGCGTTGTCATATTCGCTATACACTTATAAAAAGCATGATTGTGTCAAACTCTTTCATCAAACTTTTACCAACTCGTCAAGATGTCGAGCCCCAACAATTTGTCCAGGATGTAGTTGACTAGTAGATAAGGACTCACTACATCACCCAGAATTAGCGAGACCCCTTAGAAAAGTGGTCAATTGACTCACACCAACCTAAGGCTTGCAATCCTGGAAGTTGTCGGTCCAAACCCCTGACAAGAATGGCAGTAAGTCTGAAAAACTAAAATGCCACAATCATAGAACATATTTCAAACACCCACTCAACCATTGACATTCAATAGCATGACCGCTAGTACAGTCTCAATCGTAACCACATCGATCCACCTGAACGGAGACCTTAGCAAGGTCGTCTTCTGTATTGTCAAATTTGCCACAGAGGAGTATGCAGTAAACGAAAGGCATGACTGTGTCGATTTTTCTGACCATAAACAAAGTTATTACTCGAAGGGGACGAGGGAACTAGCTAGGCGGCCTAGCTCCTGACAAATTATTGAGTCTTTGTGTTAGCGGTATATTCAAAAGCATGTGGCACACGAGCTTATGTGCATGAATAGGTCTCTTAGCCCCTTCTCTTTTTCTTTTATGCTTCTTCGACATCCGGGCTTGAACTAATCTAGTTGCAGTTTCTCTACCCGGTCCATATCACATTCCTGCCAAGTGATTGTGTCAGGGTTAAGGTTGTTTCGGTCAGCTTGGGGCTGCGTTTTATGAGTCTTTAAGCCCGTCGTAATTTGCAGAGCTTATCCTTAATGAGTTGCGATAAATGAGATAAGTTTGTTAATTATATCGTTTCATTTTTACAACTTAGGAAATTGTCCTTGTAAATTTGTTTTAATTTTCATTTAGAATTTGTGCGCGCCTTATTGAGCACGCTCGGAATTTTTTCTTTTAAGTTTTTAAAATTACAGGGCTCACAAGTGCGCAGTGGGATACTTTGCAACATATCAATTCTTTGTGCATGTAGATTTTAGAGACATCCTCGCAAGTCTCGTGAAAGTTCATTGATGGATAATAGAATCTCAATCGATGCAGGAATTCGCACGCCTTAGCACTCGAGTGCGGATTTTTTTCTGAAATTTTCAATTTCAATTCGTCTTTAGGAATAGGCGCATTTTCACTGGCATTTCGCGTAATTGTTTATGTGACTTTTTTTTATGCGAATGCATCTCTTTGCGTTGCGCTCCTGCATGCAATCTTTCCTTGCGCTCCCCACCCTGTTCTTCACACCACCATTGACAAGTTGTAACCGTCTTCTTTTTCCTTCCTTCACATTTTTTCTTTCTTCTTCATCTCGTTGAATTTTGGTCTTGCTTGATACTACTTTTTATAACTTTTTTCTTGTATTTGTCTACACAAGAAAGGGTCTTGCTAATTCCCCGAGTAATCGTATAAGTCAGATGAAAGCACGTAAGGAGGTTGTTGACTCCTCACTCTCTTATCCGATTGGTCGCGAAGCACGTTGGTTGGATCGATAGAGCTCTTGCTTGTGTTTCTCTTTCTCTCCTCCCTTCCTTTTCTACCCTTCGTCATCGCTCCCTTTCCATATTTTTCGTAACTACAAATTTTGTACACACTCCATGTTTGCTCTCTCGGAATATATTTGCCAACTCTGTTAGAGTAGTGGGTAGACGAGAGAGTTACCAGCAAGTCACAAATTCGTGTCGAGTCGGCTGCAACTTTGAGGGATTGCATGCTGGATCAATGCGACGGACTACAGGATATGGACAAATCCACATAGTAATTGAGTGGACGGGTTGACGATCGTTGTGGTTTAGTAATGAGTGCGTTGTGACCTGGATTTTCATTGCTTGAGTGAGGTGGAGAGTGTTGATGATTGGTTGGTTTCCTTTAGGCTATAGCTCGAGAGCGGAAAACATTTGTTGATTTTCCTCCTTCTTCCTTATCTTATATTTGAAGTAAAGTTGCATGGCGAGGCGCTGTCGTGACAAAAATCCTTGTGAGGGTTTTTGCCCGAGCTTTTCAAGGTCAGACACTGCCCGACCCTTTTTTGAATTGAAAGACTTGATGAGATTGACGTTGCCAAAGTTATCCAGACCAACCCTCCTCCTTCGTCTAGGTTCGCTCTTGACGTCAGGCGATAAAGGGCTGACCGTCTGCCGTGGTAAGTGCATTTCCTTTCCCTATGAGGCATCTGAGGCGGGGGCTCGTTGCCTTAGGGGCCGACCCTGTTAACGACTCGGAGTAGACCGCTTAGGCGGGGGGGTACCATGCTGTCGTGGTGGAGCCAGCTCAACTTCTGAGATTCGAGGTTCACTCGGGCGAGGACGAGGGGTATCCCTGACCACCTCCTAGGGGATGGAAGTGTGCTATTCACGGAAGGCGTTAAGTCCTTGACGGCTCACGTTAAGAAGAACCGCTATAGTTTACCCTTCTAGTGGTCGTCTTAGGAGCCACAGATGAGTGAGGAGTGAGCGCCATAAGAAGCCCAGTTCGTGCGATCACTAGCTATAGACGGAGTGCGACTAGGCACTGCCTTCGCGGATAGGGTTGCACCATAAGAAGTGCAAGCCTGGGATGGTCAGACTAGTTGACAAATAAAATGTAACTAAAGCATTGCCTTGAATATCTTTATATCGCAGACTGGTATTTCATCACTCGCGAGACATAAAAAGTAACCATTGCTCAGGGTGACAAAGCGACCAACAAAATTTGAAAATGGATCATTGACCTCTATGAGGCATTCAGCGTTCGGTCGTTCAAGTCGAGTGCTGACTCGTATAGTGGTAGCCGGATTACCCGCAGACGACATTCAAACCAAAGTTAGAGAAGTAGTGACGCCATCATTAAAACAATGGCACTCTAACTCTGCTTAAGAGTCGGGGCGCCCATATTCTTTTCTAGCGGGCATTATGGGGCGGAAATAAAAAAACTTGGCGACGCATCTCATCAAGTCGAAAAAGTCGTGACAGTCCAACCGTCTGGCAAGTAGAGTGCAAATACTTTAGTCGGACGTCATCTGAGCTTCGCATCGTGTATAAGTCATGCTTTGTCCTTTCGTTGATAAGTGATGTCCGGAGGCGAGTCAACTCATGTGCCTCGTCGTTGGCTGAAAGTCAAATCAATCCTTGTTAAATTGATTGGGACGAGTGGTATGCATGACTGTATTATATATAAGTTCATCTCAGTATATATGTCAGCTTACGTCGACCTGAGTCTTCTTTTGATGTTTAACTTTAGATTGTCTTTGGAAGAAGGGACTAGGATTGATTGAGGTTTTCTTACGCTTGAAAAATCATGTCCTAGTTGACCGACGTTGGTCCGATCCCTGGGAGATAAGCGTCCCTGGGACAGACGGCGTTCGAGTCCACTTTGGCGTTTAACCATGCGTACCTATGCTACAGCGAACGAGCAAACGCCCTCGGCCGGCCTACCTCTGCAATTGCATTATGAAAGCTTTCGCATGTGGGTCGGTAGCTCGGCGGGGATACGCCCCTAAGGGTGGTGACAGCCCCTTAGGGAAGGTAAGTTGTGCCCCGAGAGCATCCTGTCGTAGGGGACCGCGGGATGTACAGCTGGCGCACTCGGTCGGAGCGACAAAGTGCCGACGCGGGTTACCGTATCGTCCCCGAGTTGTCTCTAAAAAGTAGAAAGACTAAGTTTCTCCTGCGTGACGCGGCCGGGAGGGCCCTCGCTCGCTTGGGGGCCGATGCGCTCGACAGCGCTAATTCCCTTTCTCAACCAACTGAGTGTACATTTTTTATTTCCTACTCTGGTTTGGACATATGAATGAATCGACGGTTATTGTGCGTGCACGACTCTCGATGGTTGAATACCCGTGATTGTGTGAGAGTGTCTTCGAGTCCTGGCTCTCGCCCCACCTTCTCCTTTCTTTGGATCCGGTTGGGCGTGAAGCTTAAAAACGCAAATGCTGACAATGATTGTTCAATCGGATGGATGTCACTTTCTCATCAAGTGAAAACAAAAAATAAAAAATGAACAGCACTATAAAACCCTATTCGAAGTAGCTTTCGAAGTTCGCCAAAACGTTTTTCGAATTCGGTATTTTTGCCAACTTTTTCGTTACTCGTCCAAATACACCGAAACTGAATACAAATGTACCCTAAAGTTTATACATATGTGGCAAAAAAAAAAAAACCAGGAAAATATGGCAGTTTCGGTTAAAAATTTGCCGAAAATGACACGACCTATTGACCACGAGTGACTGTTGCTTGTCTTCTGTGCTCCTTTACTGAATTCAATTTTCTTAGTAGCTTAGTCATTTACCGAAAATGTTTCTACGTTTTTCGTTTGGTTGACGACGTTTCGATTTTCGTAAAGCTTAGTGAGAGGAATGCCCACGACACAGTGAAAGGTGATAGATTGATTGGAAGCTTCAATAACTGTTACGATAGCAACTTGATTCTGGAAGGACGAATAATAACGAGCATCGGGATTACCTAAGTTGCGTGCTTCACATGTGCAGATCTGTAACGGGTGTGCAATGTGTACCGGTGATAAAGGACCAGAAGAGTGGACTAAGTGGGAACCTGGTGTTTCAAAATATTCAAGATTATCGATCCTACTCTAGTAAACAACAGAAAATGTTTGTCGTTGGTTCTTTTTTGCACCGGGCGAAGATCTATTTCTCAATGCCTGGTTTGGAGCTACCATTCCTATTGTCACAAAAAAACGAGTTATGGAAAAGAGGTTACCCGAACGACTTATTCGACAGTGCTCTTGTATCCTTTTTTAATAAATTCAGGGCGGTCTGGAAGGAGTAGGTTCTGGTTTTAACTGGGTGGAACTGGCGGCAACCAAAGGTTGCATGGAACAAGGTCTTTCCTTGGTTTAGGGGGGTCGGCACTATGTGACTTTCATGGTGATTCGAGGCTGACGAAGAATGGTGGTGCTGCGGTTTCCGTTTTTCTGTTTTTATTTACCATTTTTATATACCGGCTTTCTTCTTTTCTTATTTTCTTGGGAAGGGAAGTAAGGTGGCATGAGAGAAACTGGACTGGATCGTTGGGTCCTTTTCCTGATCGTTTGTTTTTGTTTTCTCGCTTTTCTGTTTTTTCAAAGAATTCAAGCATGTTACGTGGTGGATAAAGAACTGGTTACGAATTTTGTGTAGTTTTTCAAAAGAGGGCGGCGATGACTTTTGAGGCTTTTTTGCGACGAACGTAAGGCAGGTACGTGGTGGACAGTAAACTGGCTACGGACTTTGGCGGGGATCTCTTTGGAAAACGTGTGACGCGAGATGGTGCAAGCTGTCCTGGTCCCGTCAAGATTCGAAAAATTACTTTTTGTTTCTTGTTTTTGAGTTTTTTTTGTTTTTCTAGACTTCTTAAGAGCTATATAGGGCATGTATTTGGTGCAGTTTTCGGTATATCTGACAGAACATGTATCTGGTACGGTTGAGGTACCGGTTCAATGTTGGGAAGTTCGAGCTATATAGGACATGTATCTGGTGCAGTTGTCGGTATATCTGACAGGACATGTATCTGGTACGATTAAGGTATTGGTTCAATGCTGGGAAGTTGGAGCAGATACTAAGCTACAGAGGTAGTAAGTTTTGGCGGGGAGTTGATTGAATAGTGTATGAACTCTGCGGCGGGATCAGTTTGCGAATTACGTGTTCTAGACTGTCCATAGGCTACAGACTATCGTAGTTTGGCACACGACATATGAGCAAGGTTTGCAATGGTCTAAACACCTTCCAAAGACCCCTGATGATCCTGGCTGGCGACCAGGTGAAACCGGTAGGGTTGTTCAACAGGCGGAACTACTGTTTCATCATGCTGCTGTTTTCATGTTTATATTTTCAAGGAGTCGCGTTCGAGTTTATCACTTTACGGCTTGTCTTGTGTCCATATCGCTTCGTTTTCTTCGTCTTCTTTCTTCTCTTCTCCCCCTGTCCTTCTTGCTGGATTTCGCATGATGGTGTGTTGATGTCATACGGTAGACATGTATGATGTCCTAATGGATTGCTGACAAAGCGCATTCCCATTGCCGCTTCCCAGGCCCCTTTTCCGCACTGTAGTCAATCCAACAGGAAAGCAGTGCAGGGCGTGAGGTTGGAGCGTCACAAGCCAGGCGGGAGCGTTTACGTTTGGGGGGGAACTAGGTAGGAGTCGTTGCCCGCTTGAGAATCAAATACACACTGGTATATTGAGAAGCCAAGTGGGGTTGGCCCGCCGCTCCTGTTTTGTGTTTCGGGCCTTCTTTTCTTCCCACAGCCCGTATACTGGTGGTGTATGCATCCCTTGATGATGAGAGGAGCCATGATTACAGGGGTCCCCTGTATAGGCTTAGGAGGCGTGGTAGGTACTAGGTAGGTAGTGGAAGCACTGGAAGGTGCAATTGATAGGAGAAGATAAACGGAAAAAGAAAAGAAAAACGAACCGGGACGGGTGCACGGAAATAAAACGAACCGGGGGAAAAAAGAAAATACCCGAACAGCCACGCGCCCTTTTCTGGGTGGCTAATGCCAGATTGGAGAAATATGGCTATGTATGTGAAGTACTGCTGGCCCCATGTTGGGGCAAGCGATGCACCCCTATTTTATTTTACACCCACCATTTTTTTTTAATTATTATTATTCTTATTATTTTTTATTTTTTTGAGAAGTTACCATTTTAAATTTGTATCCCACCCTTGTGCCGCCTTTTTTTTTGCCTTTTTCTTTTTTTTCTTTTTCTTACGAGCAGAGTGACGCGTGCACCCCCCTTCCGCCGCCGTTCCTTGGGTGAGGTCCCACTAGCAAAGAGGGTTGGATAAATATCTTGAATCTGGACGTGTTTCAAACAGAGATGCGGAAAGCTGTTCAATCTCGACATTCTGCACCTTTGTACTAACAAGGCGAGATTCATGTGTTCAATCCAATCCTCTTTGCTAGTGGGATCTCGCCTCGTGTGTCGGGGGCGATTGATTCCCGCCTTGAGTCGGGGGCGATTCATTCCAGCGGCGGATCAGCCGAGCTGATAGGGCATCGCCCCACCACTCTCCAAATGCTCAAATGAGACTGAATCTTTCCCTAGAACATGCAAATGTACATTGCCATAATTTTTGTTTTTTGCGCACCGCAAATCCCGTCTGATACGATATCGCCGCGATTTGACGAATATCCCGCGCAGGCCTCAAAGCGGCCTTCAGAGATGCGAGCTGCAAAAGGGCGGGCCGAAAGGGGCACGTGGCGAAATGCAAGGACGGATCCGAAAGGGAAAAAAGCAAAGGATTTTTTCTTATTTGTTTTTTTGGGGATTTTTTCTTTTTTTTTTGGGGAAAATAATTTTCGCATAGGGCCTCCCTGCACTACTCCCGACATGCACAAAAGACAAAGATCATGGCGATGTATCTTTCCATATTCTAGCGGAAGATTCACTCTCCTTTTGCACATTTCGAGAGTAGTGCAGCGAGGCCCATGGTCGTGTCGAGTTATGACTGGACAAACCAAGAAAGAGATGGCGCCTGCGACGCGTGGCACTAATTATTGCGAAGCAAATGGCTCGCTGTCCAGCTCCAGCAGTCCCGATTGCAATTGACAGACTCGTTGTAATTATGGGGAAACAGTAGCTCTCTGAGCAACTCCAGCAGTGCCCGTTGCGACTCGAAGACTCCCGTTATAAGTTGTACACGAATCTCTTTCAAATGTCGGGATCGAGAAGGGACGTCTTTCACCTTCCGACCGGCCGTGTTTCATCGCCGCCATAGCTAGCGCACCCTTCGAATGTCCAATTTCATCTTTGTCTTTCCTTGTTGATCTCTCCACCGTCCACACTCAACTAGAGAGAGAGAGAGAGAGAGAGAGAGAGAGAGAGAGAGAGAGAGAGAGAGAGAGAGAGAGAGAGAGTGTATCATCACGGAGAGAGAGAGAGAGAGAGAGAGAGAGAGAGAGAGAGAGAGAGAGAGAGAGAGAGAGAGAG
>BFEA01000104.1:903343-923552 GCA_003427395.1 Chara braunii | reverse complement strand
TTTTTTTTTTTTTCTTTTTTTTTTTCGAAAACAGAACCTTATAGTTCTGGCCACTTTTCCATTCTGGGGGGCATCAGTCCGGTTCCTACTCCACCGGCAAGTCGATTGGAATACATGAACGACACACACACGCTCTTCCCCTTTATGGTAGGAAAGTCCGAGGGCCGGCATTGATTACTTCTCGCCAGAAGGATGTACCAGCCCCCTATTTACTTTTAATTAGTGGCTAGTGCCTGGTTGAAAAACTTGGAAAGGAAACCCCTCTTCACCTGTTCCTCTCAGTCCTTTGACTGTCAGATTCACGTTAACTACTGGAACTGCCGACCTGTCCTTCCCTTTTAGGGCTACCTGTTCCTATATCTTCCCTCTTCTAGTTTCTGCCGTCTATAAGTGTTTCTGGTGCCTAATATATCTAATTTATAAATGTTTTTTAACTGGTTCTATCCGGTGCTAAGACCCTAAACCCTATCCTATTTAGCTAGTTTGTCTACTACGTTGTCTTTTCCCTCCTTGTGGCTTGAGACTCTTACCGTGAATTTTCTCTCTTTGCTGGCTGTTGCTGCCCTTCTGGTAACTGTGTGTAGTGTGTAAGTAGTAATAGACTGCTGGGTTGGGTAGGGCGTATGTCTGTGGGTTTAAGTTTGGGGGGTTGGGTTTCCATAGTGTTTAGGCGGGGGTTGCCATGTTTGGTGGGGGCGGTTCGTGAACAGTGTGGTGTAATGTAGAGTAAGGGGGTAAAAGTGAGAGAGTTGCGAGGGGGGTGAAGGGATTGTGAGGGGTGTTACAGTGGTGTGTTTGTTTTAAACGGCGGTGAAGTTTGTGGGGGTTGGACCTTTGTCATAAGTTCTGGTTGCCAAGTCCGTCTTTGATTGTTGTTGATGTTGGTGATGTTGGAGTATTTACATAAGCCTTAGTTATGATAAGTTGAGGCCGGTTAATAGGAACTAATTTGAATGGTGTTTGAGTCTGGTGTGCTGGTCGTCTAGTTCATTCCACATTTTAAAGATTAGGCTTTGTCCTTTGATGATTGCTATCTTGCCCTTGTCCAGATAGTTCTCCTCGAATTTGGTTTGAATTTCCTTGCCTTTAGGCTCGTTGGCTTTCATCTTTCTTTTGACTCTGCGCCATAACACCCAGTATTCCGTTTCCACTTGCTGCTTGAGGATACCCCATGCTTCTTGCACATGCATTGGTTGTTTGTCTATCGTTTCTTGACAACGTTTCCTCCAGATCGACCATATCGTTGCCTTGCGTAAGATTTGGAATAGGTTGTTTTGGAAGGGGGTCCAGTCTTCGGGGGTTGTGAATCCTAATAGAAGAAGGGTAGGGTTTGATGTGAGATTTGTGTCGGTAATTGAGATCCAAATCTGTGTGATTTTATTCCATATTGGTTGTATCCTGGGGCATAGTAGGAAGCAGTGAAACAAGTCTTCTATCTGACCTTCTGTGCAGTTGGCACACAGTTCGTTTAAGGGGTTTCTGTCTTCTTTCTTTTTTCCATTGTTGAGCCATTGGTTGAGTGGGATAGCTAGGTACAGGATTAACCATTGTAAACTTTTGAATTTGGGGGGGGTGTAAAGTGGCTATTTAGTTCCAAGGTATTTCTTTTAGTATATCCGTGTCTACCCCTAAGTGTCTATTCTAGCAATCTGCTATGATTGTTTTTGGGGCTATTGATCTGCGCCTTAGTTTATAGCCTAAACTGGTGGTGTAGTTGATCAGGTTTATTCTTCGGTCTATACTTATTGTGGATTGTTTTAATTTCCAAGCCCATTCTGAGGGGTCGAATTCTAGGTCTTATATGGTAGTTTGGGGGTGGAATAAGGTGAGGTTTTCGTTTTCTATTACTCTTAACTTTTCTGAGATTAGTTTCTTTGACTGCGATTTGGCTACTGATTCTTTGTTAAGTTTACCGTAATTTGCGCCTGGTTCCTCTAGCTTGTGCATGGAGAAAATGAGCCAGTTGTTTTTCCCGTCTTCCTTTCCTATAAAAGCGAGCGCATGTTCAATCGGTTTTATGAAAGTCATGACGGCCCAATCTCCTTTTGACCAATGTTTGTCCCCTTTAAGAATTGTTTGTCATTCCGCCAGGATGACCATTGTTATCTGCTCGAGGTTTTGGGCTAGATTATGGCTTCCTTTGAGTTTTTCCCTAAGCTGTCTGACGGTAAGCCAGTGTTTTTCTGAGTCATCCTAGATCTGTTTGATTTCCCAAATGCATTCCTCTAACCAAGTACCCCTTCTTGTGTCCTTTGAGGTGAGGGTGAAGGGTGTGTTTTCATTGCTGGTTATCCAGGGGTTACAGAAGAGGGGTTGTCTGAGAATTTCTTCTTTGCTGGTTGGTTTCCTTACTTTCGCTGGGAAGATTTATCTCCATGCCTTCAATAGCTTTTTCCAAGAGTTCAATCTTGGTTTGTTTTGGGACTTGTTTTTCATAGTCCAAGATTTACTAAATATCCACAACGTACCCTCCATGTTTTCTGATGTCTTGTATGCTGGAATCTGATGTACTCCTTCTAGTGTCAAGGCTCTCCATGGTAGGTTAGGACTCTTTAATAGCTTTATGATCCACTTGGTTTGGAGGACTTTTATTTGGTTAGCTGGGTCTAAGACAACTAAGCCCCCTTGGCTCTTCTTTCTTGTTACGTATTGCCAGGCTACCTTTGTGATAAAGCTCTGTTTTGATGCATCTCCTATCCAGAGGTAAGCTGTTGCTTTCTTATGTAAATCCTTTAAGGCTCTTTGGTCTGGTGTCGAGAATGCTGCTACATACCACGTCATCGAGTAGATTGAAGCATTTAATACTAATGCCCTTCCGTGTAGTGAGGTGTGTATTCTCCCCCAATCGTTAAGTTTGCTGGTCATTTTGGCTAGCAGACTGGGAGCCATTCTGCTGCCCCCTGATTGGACATCTGTATTCCTAGTACTATCAGTGGGTCGTTGGGGTTTGCCCATATCATACCTTCTGGTGTGTCCCTGGGTGGGTCAATGCCTTCCTCCATTAGCCACCAGCCTACCGCATTTTCGAGGCTAATTGGAAAGCACACATTGCTCTGGTTAGTGCTTCGAAGGATAAGGAGGATGCTCTTATAAGCACTGTTAGGTCGTCAACAAACAAAATTGTGGGAGGTATATGGTATTTGTGAAAATTGGGTTCAGATTGTTCGACGAGTCTGTGTATGGAGGGGTCCTTTCTTAAAAAGGAGGCTATGGCTTCCATGATAAAGAGAAAGATTGGTGCCGCCAGCTGGTCTCCTTGTCTTACTGATCGGGACATTTTATATTTGTTGGAGATGTGTCCGTTGACCTGAACTGCTCCCATTGCGTCGTTGTATAAGACTCTCACCCATTTTTTGAAGTTTGGTCCTACTCCCATTGTTTCCATGCACTTTTGTAGGAAGTCCCAATTGACTTGATCATAGGCTTTTTCAAAATAAAAAAAAAGAGGATTGCTGCATTCAAATGTTTGTCCTGGATAAATCTGACTGATTGTGCTAGTGATATTACATTGTCTAGGATGAACCTTCCTGGAATGAAACCTGTTTGATCTATGTGAAAACAATTTTTGGTGATGTTTTTGATCCTGTTGGCTAAAAGCTTTGCCAAAATCTTGTAAGCTACTGTTAGTAGGGTGATAGGTCTATAGTTCCTGATGTCTATTGGGTCACCCTTCTAGTAGAGTAGTGTGACTATATCGGTGCTAAGTTCTGAACCTAGGCTTTCCTTGTTCCATGCTGTTCTTATGAAAAGACAATATTCGTTTCCTAAGAGTGACCAGTAGGTTTGTCAGAATTCCTTTGAGAGTTTATTTATTCCTGGTGTTTTATCTGACTTCATGGAATTTTAAGGCTTTTTTAATTTCTTCGTTTGTGATGGGTTGATCTAGTTYTTCTGCCTTGTCGTGTGTGATAGTTTTGTCTAAGTATTTACTTAACTTTTCTCTGGCCTGAAGGATTACCCTAGGGGTGGGCGAATCAGTCTTGGAGGTATAAAGTTCTTTGTAGAAAGATTCAGCTATGGAGAGCATTTTCAGTGGGTTGGAAGTTGGGCCTTCCTCCCCTCTAAGCTGGCTAATGGCTGAGTTTCTTCCTCGTGCCCTGATTCTCTGAAAGAAGAATTTTATCATTTTCTCACCTTTTTCCCATTCCATTAGTCTGGCTCTGAGTCGCATGCCGTTTGCTTGCCACGCATTCCAGCTGGCTAATTCTGTTATGGCCTTAGTTAGTAGGTCTTCGTAGTCTGTGGATCAAGGGTTGTTCCATAGATTGGATTCCGCGATACTGAATGCTGCTTCTAGCTCTTTGATTCTCTTATTTCTTTTTGCTGCTAATTGTCATGATGCTACAGCTGCTGCATTAGATAGGTTAAAGGCATGGGAAATCTCATATGAGGGGTAGTAGTCTTTTTGCTTTTTGTCTAGTTCCCTGAATTGCCACTCTTCCTTTTTTCTTCCTTTAACATGAATCTAACCTCTTCGTTCGGGTTATTGCACTGCTGAGACGAGCAACTCGCATACTTCGAGTCCGTTCTGACCCTCACGCACAACACGTAGTCGTTGAAGAAAACCGTCCTCACTTCGAATGCGAAATTCTTGGCTCTAGTAATAAAGCAATAGGTGTAGTATTGCCTTCCAGGGTGCGTCTGAGGGTACCTTGCCAGTTGTTAATCGGGCAAAGGCACAGTTCGACAGTTAGTGTCACTCGTCTCCACGACAACAGAGGCAACAAAATACCATACCTAGTGCTAACCCACCCGGTCTTGTTCCAGAAGATCCTCTCACTATGGCCGACTGGTCGGCTCCACCGGCCAACTCTTTACAACCCCCTGTCCCCCATCCGGTTGACTCCCACCCTCCGGTGACCTCGAAGGACATGCCGAGAGTCCGGGTTTTGCTTGATAGTTGTTATGACGATGGCCTCTTCCCTGAATCATCGTTTTCCCACGGCGACGTGGAAATCATCGATGACATTGGTTACCTCAATCTCGGTGAGGAAGTTGACGCTGCCACGATAGCCTGGTTACAGGAGCGAACCGTCATCTGCATCTTCGAGATGCGGGCGACCACACTCTCAATTGCACAAAGGGAGCAATTTATCCGCATATACGAGGATGCATGGTACCAAGATACCAACATCAACCCCTCGCAGAAACGTGGTAGGACGCATGGGGGAGGCCCCAACGTCATGTCTTATGTAGCCCGATCTAGCAGAATAGCCCAATGGCTGATAACCAAAGGGCATGACTATATCCCCATGCGTTCTGGCCCAGTCAAAGTGCCTGGATGACACAGCAAGAGTTGGACCAAATCAGGGACAATGAAGCGGCGGCTAAATACCGTATCATTGCACTCAGGGTCCCTCTCGGTGCAATGTTCTCGCTCCGGGACGCGGTCCAGCGCCTAATGAGACCTATCATCCACATGCATTCCCCTGAAAAGTGGGAGGAGGAACTGCGATTAGGCAACATTCAAATTGACTGTGCTCCCTCAGTTCGGGACACTTTCATGGAATGGGTGATCCTACGACGTCCTTCTGGCCAACTCCTGCGAATCCAGTTCGCAAACCAAGACACAATTTTCTGTCGCAAATGTTTGTGGTGGTTCCATGACGAATTCGACCCGGCATGTCCATGATTCAATGAACCTATGCCATCGGGCAGGCGAAGTAGAAGCAGAGGAGGTGGTGGCGGTCGAGGCACTGGCGGGAGAGCTCCCGAAGGACAACATCCTCGTGGGAATAGTAAATTAAATGCAGTCCCTCCGCCTCAGCACCCCAATCCGTCCCCCCCACCCCCTGTTCCCCCTCCTTATCGCTCAGTCGAGCACAACCGGCCATTCCTGCAACCACGGCCCCCGGTACACCCTCATCTATCCCAACCCCAAGCCCCCACACAACGCCACAACCCTCACCAACACTACCCACTCTCCATACAAGAACCACTCACACGACAACCCAACCCACAACTTTACCAGACCGGCACACATATCTATTCAAACCCCGCTCCCTCCACTTCCGCTTCCGACAACCCAACTCACCCACCGACAGCTCCACTTTCGCCACGTCATCCGCTCCACCCCCCCCTTTTGGCAACAACCCCCAAACCCCCCTCCCCCTCCAATGTCCCAACCCATGACTGCATTTCACCGTTCCCCTCCCCTGGTGTCTCTTCCAAGAACACAGACTCCACCACCCATCCACCTCGTAAATCCTTGCAATGCTGCGCCATCCCATGAAATTGTTCCCTACCTTCCTCCTGCATCGGGGAACATCTCCCGCATTGCTCCTATCGGCCCACCACCTCCTCACTCATATCAACAGAATGCTACACTTCAGGCTGATCCGACCCTCCACTCATTTACCACCTATTTTAACCCGGAATTTGATCAGCCCCTACAGCAATGGGAGCAGCAAATGACCCACCCTCTGACACGACAAGGGGGGGACCTGGGCCCCCTTTTGCAGGTGAGCGGCGGATTGTCGATGAGCCAGGAGATGCGGTCATGAGGGACCCACGTCTCGTCCTCTGCTCTCCCAACAAACAGCGTAAGATCAACGAAGAAGGCGATGGGAGGATAATCAGAGAAGAGGACGAGACAGATGTCCAATTTTATCCTGTACAGAGGAATTCAGGACAGGGCACAAGCACAAGTACTGAAGGGGCAGCCATCTCAACTCTGAATCAGCAGCTGCTGATCCAGTCCTCCAACAGCAGAATGTCGGCCACAATCTGTCATGAGGCAGTCCTTCTCTTATTCACTTTGACGCCCCAGGGTACGAAGTTCCTGGCGAAAAGGACAGAGCAAGGGCAGCTTGCTATCCCTACAGTGGCAGTTGATGCATCCCCTACAACCAAGGATGCACTCAAGAATATAGCGGCCTCTTTCATTGCAGATCCGTTTCCCTTTCAACTCATTCCGGGCATCTGGATTGGGAGAAAGTCTGCCGCTGCAGTCTCAGGCGGCAGCTGACATTTTCACATTGGGCTGGTGGATGTTAGGATCACGCCCGATACAGCTGCTTTGCTTGGCTCACAGGATATAGTCTGGCTGTCGTCAGCCTGGCTGGTCTCATCAGTCTCAACAAATTTGAAGGATATATACCTAACGGAAGATGTCACGGCGAAGTGCGTAGCTGAGTTCTGCTCGACACTGGCCACAGACAAACAACCCCATTCAGCAGGGTTCCACAACCTACTCCTAGCCCTGTGGGGTACAGCAGCAGAGGCGGAGGCCACCAGGGAACCGGG
The DNA here is from genome assembly GCA_003427395.1 of Chara braunii. Lineage (NCBI taxonomy): Eukaryota > Viridiplantae > Streptophyta > Charophyceae > Charales > Characeae > Chara > Chara braunii. Next base: position 916,307 of record BFEA01000104.1, on the reverse strand, counting down.
AAACAGGAAACAGAGGCACGCAAGAGAACAGATGGACGATGCAGGGCAGATCCAACCCACAACCGCCCAGACCTCTATCAATGGTCATAATTAAATCTGCCACTTGGAATGTTAGAGGGATGGGGGACTCCTCTGGCAGACATAAGAAAGCACGCATCAAGACTTGGGTTCACGACAACATAGTACAAATTATTATGCCGCAGGAGACCAAACAAGGGAAGGAGAAGATCCAACAGATTTCGAACTGGTGGCGAGGGCCATAGATTTGGAGCCCAGCCAATGGAACCAAAGGGGGCACGACAATCTTGTTCCATTACAATCTGGAGTTCAAATTCCTGGACCAACAGGTTGACATTTGGGGCTAGTGGGTGTGGGCCCAGATCAGACCGGGGAACGAAATCTGGGTGTTCATGACGGTGTATGCACCTTCGGAGCCTGCTGAAAGAAGATTTTTTTCGAGGAGCTGCCACACATTGTTCCTGCTGCAGATAGTCTGGTATTAGCAGGGGACTTCAACTCTGTCCTCATTCCGAGACTAGACTCTCAGCGATCAGAACCAACTTGAAGGAAAACGGATGCAACAATGCTGACAAGCTTCATGGACCAACATCAACTTACATACACCTTCAGACACACTCAACCCACGCGGGCCCACGGAGCCAGGTTACACCTGATATTCTTCCCAATCAATGAAAGAAGTCAGACCACCACGACGCAGACTTGACCTGTTTCTGACGAAAGGGGAACCTTGGGAATCTTTGACCTCAGTGGAAGTGCTGATTGAGCCACTCTCGGACCACCGACCGCTCCTGGCCAGTTTCGAGATGACCACCCAACTCAAGAGGGGGCCAGGCACCTTAAATCCGAACACAAACCATTGGAGTCGTCACCCGGGCCTTCGACGTTTTCTCTAGGATCCAAGAAAAGGGGCGCAAACAGCAGGAACAGGAATGTCGAAGAATGGTTCAGGAAGCGGAAGAGTTGGAACCGATTACATAAGTCTATTGGCAGCGTAGACGGGACAGGTGGTTACAAAAATGGGAGGAACTTCAGAGTGAACAACAAGTGCAATGGGCAAAGAAAGCACAAGAAAGGGGTATGGCAACAACAGATCGCATGACGAAGGAGATGTTTCAGCGAATCTGTCCGGCCCGATCACATGCTCTCATGCGCGCATTACAACACCCGTTTTTCCCAGAAGCCGACACAACAATAGACTCAGAAGGCATCACAGAGTACGCCCTGGAATATTTGCAGGACATACCCACCTCAAGATGTCAGCCTAATCAATCCCTGCACCAACTCCGCGCCGGGAACGACCTCTGGCTAACAACTCAAACGTGCCTACCTCAAGAAGCTAGGCTGTTCTTGGACAGACCCATTTCATTGGAGGAACTTTGGGAAGCAGTGAAGTGCTTGGCCAAAGGGAAGAGCCCGGGAACTGATGGGTTGCCTGTCGAATTTTACGCAGCAGTATAAGAACATGTGGGCACCCCTCTGTTAAGTTTGTACAACCGGATTCTGGAAGGAGGTACCGTGACAGAGGACATGAAATGTGGCATCATCACACTGATCTACAAGAAGGGGGACAAATGCAATATATGTAACTGGAGACCCATCTCCAGACTCGACGTCTCATACAAGCTGCTGGCCAAACAGTTGGCCAGAAGACTGGCTCCCTACCTTCCAACCCTCGTACATACGGATCAAGGGGCCTTTGTGCAAGGCCGCTCAATTGCAGAAAATATCATGACTGCGATGGGGGCCCTCGAAATTGTCCATAAAGAGAATAGACAAGTGCTGATTGCTATACTGGACTTGGAGAAGGCGTACGACCGAGTAAATTGGTCGTTTGTCCTGGCCACCCTGGAGCACATGAGTTTCATGCCGATGTTCTGTACCTGGGTGAGAGAGCTCTACACAAAATCCAAAGCCACAGTCATGGTCAACGACTATTTGTCCCCCACTTTCGCGCTCACACGCTCACTTCGACAGGGTTGTCCGCTGGCTCCCTTGCTATTTGTGCTACAAATGGATGTCTTGCTGAACGCCCTGAGGGCCGCTCCACACATTCAGAGCCTCGACATGGGACGGGGAGACCAACTGCTTCGAGTCACTGGAGCAATCGCAGACAATCTGCTGCTCGTCATGGAAGCAACGCCACCATCAACGTTGGAAGCCAAACACATCTTGGACTCCTAGTCCCTTCTCTCTGAGGCGCAAGTCAATTGGAATAAGTCACTCTACTTTCTACCAGCGGACTACAGTCTAGAGGGAGGGGACTGGGGTATGAAGAGGATACCTGCTAACTTCTCAAAGACATATCGGGGGTTGCAGGTTTCGCTTTCAGATGCCCACACCAACCAAGATCTGATCCTGCGAGCGAAGACTCAATCTGTTATGTTGAAATGTCGCATGGCCATTGGTATCTCATTACTAGGGCAAGTGATCCTCATAACCTCAGTGGTTTTCGCCCAACTCTGGTTTGTGGCGGCAGTCTTTCTAATCTGCAAACCAACCACATGGCTCATCATTTCAAACGCGGTCCGGTACCTCTGGAAACCGGTTGAGTTACAGGGGGGAGGCTACATCAGCAAATGTTCGTGGAACAAGCCTCGTCCAAGGCTGTGTAGACCCCCGTACGAATATGGGCCGTACGTACGGCCGTACGTATGGGCTCATATGGTCGTACGGACCGTACGTACGAAAAAAAAGCAAAAAAAACAAAAATTCAAAAAAATCTGGAAACAAAAAAATGTTATGCAGAGAAATAAACTGAAACACTTTTTTCTCAGGGGCATATTCAAATTTGTTACGAAATTTGAGATAAAAAATCAGAACAATTTTTTTTTTTTTTTTTTTTTTTTTTTTGGTACGGAGCTGTCCATACGGCCGTACGGCCGTTCATACGGTCGTACGTACGGCCGTACGTATGGGCTCATATGGTCGTACCTGTCTCTTATACACATCTAGATGTGTATAAGAGACAGGTCATACGGTCGTACGTACGGCCGTACGATAAACCCCCCATACGTTGTATGGGGTGCAACACAGGTCCAAGGCAGATGGAGGACTGGGTATCATCGACCCCACAACCGAGAACCTGACCTTGCTGGGGAAATGGCTCCTGAAGGCGGTCACATAAGTGGCGAGAAGGGCCTGGTTAGTAATTTTGGAATACATTTTACAGCGGGATTTTTCACTGACAAGGGATGAGGATCTTTGGCACTACGTATTCATGACCTCCTTCTTCCGCAGGCAACCTCGGTCGCCGCTGGGAGCAGCCTGCTGGACAGCCTGGAGAGCAATATAACCTTAAGTGACTAAAGAGCCCGTGACAAAGAAAGAAGTATTGCATCAGCCCCTGTTCGATAATCCAGCTATCCTGAACCAGCAGGGACAACAGTTTGCAACTACAACAACACCGCGGGATTTTGGCAGGTGATGCGTCGAACGAGGAGTGACAACCATCTCAGATATATGGGAGGAAGATACCAAGTCTTGGACACCTGCAGGGAGACTTCAGGGCAAACTTAGACATCTGCCAAGAGTTAGGGACATACTTCTAAAGTTGCAAGACGCCATCCCAGCTCGCTGGCAACGGCTCCTCCGGTCCTCAGACCTAGAGGAAGGAGAATGGTACATCGATTCACAAACGCCAGGGAGGAGGACAATGATTCGAATTATGGACCAATTAAACGAGGATCTCTGGCTAGCACAAGAATGAAGAGTAGGGGATCTAGGCAGGGAGGGGGAGTTACTTCCGCTCCAAAAAGAGATTGCCATCACTTCTACTACTACACTTGCCTTGGTTTGGGTCCACACCCGATTGAGAGACCACCCTCCCACTCACAAACTACTCATGCAGGGGCAACCAGTACTACAAATGAGGATCGACCCAGTCAGTCGACAGTGGAAATAGTCAAGTTCTAGGATAAATCTGCAACTCTTCCAACTTGAATACTCCTTTAAAGTGGGCAGACAACAACTGAGCCAACACACTGGATTGGCACAAGGAGCCGCACGTGCCCTCAACTGTATCACGCCAGCTCAGCCGCACATCTTGGACAAAGATCTGACAACCCTGTGGGATCAGCTACCAGCTTTGCCCTCACGAAAGTTCTCTGGTTTGCTTTGGCTGATCTCTCACTCAGTGCTCCCGTGTGCAATTCGGTCGTTTGAGAAAGGTATGAACTTGGAAACTAAGTGTAGGCGCTGTGGCTGTTGTTCAGAAGAAAGCTATCATGTCCAACTTTGTTTTTTTTCTTTTTCTTCGACGCATCTTATTGGACGGGAGGTGGGCATCTTTACAGTCCCTGCTCGAAAAACTACCAGGCCATCGAGATCCGATGTATTCGACGACCGTACTGTGTCACTCGAGGCCACACGTGATCGAAATCCTGAACAAAGTGGTAGAATACTCCGCTAGTGGGCCAGGCCCCTGGGGCCAGTGAATTCAACAACAAGGCCGGGAAAGGTATCACTTTTTTTTTTTTTTTTTTTTTTTTTTTTTTTTTCAATTCACAATTTGAAAACGGTGGCAAATACGGAATTGGGCGAGTGGTACCTGACCCCACCAAGTTGTCGCATTAAAAAAAAAAAAAAACATTATAGGCGGAGATCATAGGCTATCCACTGGAGTAGGCCCCTCTCTCCCAATGTGTACTTAAACACCTACCGTCTTCACCCAAATAGAACGCCGGATAATTATTGCGGTATCTGGACTGAAAGTTGCACCAAGGACAACCATAATGACCGGGTGTTCTATTCGGGTGAAGACGGTAGTACTGGAAAAACAGCTCAAACTCGAAGTCCGCTCAAAGACGAGACCCCCATCGTATCATTCACTACCTTCTTCCCTCGAATAGAACGTACGGTCAAAATACTAGCTGTTTTTAGACAGTCACTGAAAAATGACCCAAATACATATTATAGCCAGAATGACCTCTGAATAGAACGTACGATCATTATATCTGTACTAAGACTGAAAGATGACCCAAATACATACTACAACTAGAATGCCCCCCGAATAGAACGTATGGTCATTTTAGCTCAATTTAGACTAAAAGATGGCCCAATTAGATGGTCATTATAGCTGGATTTAGACTGAAAGATGACCCAAATACATATTACAGTTCGAATGACCATTGAATACAACGAAGTGAAAGATGACCCAAATACATATCATAGCTAGAATGACCGCCGAATACTTGCGTGTATCCATCCAGTCAAGTGCTTTAGCGATGGTGACTGGTAGTTGGTTCGTTTTTGGGGGAACCTTTTTTGCAACTTTACTTTCAGCACTGGGTTTCGGGGACGATCGATGAACAAGTTCTGAGCAGCGTTTTCTTCTCGCCCTGATTTGCTTAATGCGGTTTGAAACAGGTCCACAAAGTCGGGCAGTAACTCTCCGGGTTCCTGCGGTCGAGTTTTCAATACAAACCATGCAGCATCCTCACTGACTTCGTCGAATCGTGCCAAAAATGGCAAGAACGCTCTTTTGAAGGTATCCCAATCAACCTACCTATGTCTCCTAAACCAATCATGAGCGGTGTTTCGGAGAAGCAGGGTGATGACGCGAGGAAGATCCTCTGCGCCATATCCCTGAGCTTGCACGGTTTCAAGCCATGCCTTGGGATGGGTATGGTTGGGGTAAAATGGAAAGGTGGCGGGGATGCTTACCATCACGCGGGGAGTCGCTCCATTAGCACAAGCCATAGGCATTTCTGGTCGAGTTTCGGTGGACCTTTGTCGAGTAACAGGGGGGCTCAACCGATTAGAGCGGTTGGCTGGTCTTCCTCTCGCTAGCTCGTCTCACTAACGGTAGAACCGACACGTGTGGGCTCCGATAACAACCTTACGCCCTGTGTTACCTTCCAGTCAGAGTGTTTTGGTTTGCGGAAGAGGGCACGGGAAAGGAAACAAAGATGGGATGTGCCAAGGATTTTTGGAAAATTGAGTGCGGGGACACAGACAGAATTGAAATCCCTCGTGTTGGTTTGACTGGAGCAAGACGAAGGTCCGTTGCCGCGCGGGTTTGACGGGAGAAAAAGGCGCGTGTGAGACTCGTACCTATGAAAAATTCAATCCAAAAAGTATTGTTGAACTTCCCAGTGAGCCGTCGCTCTACGTTTCGAGTGAAAAGGTGCAGGTACACACGTCGTATTCCGTTTGTGGAAGAGGTCCCATCGACGTTCGCTACACAATTCCGAATCCGACGTGGAGGACCTCAATCGAGTGACTCTTTCCTTATGATCGTCGTCGCCACGTGTGCGGTAGTGGAATCCCTTGGCCTGGTAGCGCTCGAAGCGGCGGCAATCGCTGCACAGAGTATTAGGCCAATGAGGTTCCACTTCCGTCCACAGTACGACGATTAGTTCGTTAAAGGGAAGTAACAACGAATAGGGCGGGAAGTGTCCGAAGTGCGTATCAATGATAAAAAAACCCGCACCGACAAATCCAGAACACCGAGTTTCGGGAGGAAAGAAATAACGCCCTCCGATCTTGGCGACGACTTCTTGTACGTCCCACTCGCATACACGTATCCTTTCCTCGTTGTACGGGAAGGGGTGCAACGGGGGCACGAAAAGTTGGTGCTCGGTCGGATTGGGGCCATTAGTCCACAAGGCAGCGACGATAAGCTCAAAACCGATCTTAATCATACATCACTCCAAGCAATCAGATCATTCAGTCGATCAGCCATACAATCATGCTATATCAACTCTCTGACACGCCTCACCGCATGCACGTACCAAGTGGGAGAAGCAAGGTTACCATAATTCATTCATTACGATATGACGTGACCGGAAGAAAGAGGGAAATGAGAGAGAGAGAGAGTATGGACACAAACCGAGTGGGAAGCAATCACAAAATGTCAGGCAACCTTATCCAGGGAAATTCCGTCTTAAAAGCCGAGTGATCGGAATTCACACTTGAGGATACAAATTTAGGGACAAAAGAAAAGGAAGCGCTTCCTCCAGAAGATTTAGTCATGTCGATCCTTTGGATCCCAGTTGCAGCCAATCAGAATCGCCGTGCTATCTTAGTAGGTTTCATACCTAAGCGACACCGCGTAGGTGCTGGGTTCTATTCCCGTTGTCGTCACTTTTAGTGGCCTGAAGGATTGGTGGCCACGGCCAGTCAACACTGGTAACTCGCTGGGGCGACTTGTGCCGCCTTGTAACCCGTTGCAATACAGGAGCATCGGGCCAAGTGGAAGTGGCTGCTCAGGTCCTGCTGCGGCCGGTCGGGACACACCCAATACACATCCAATAAAAGAGCTCTCAGGTTGAGTTCTTAGTCAGAAGCATCATAGCTGACATTCATAAATAAGATGCCTATCAGGGTTGAGACCCTCAATTTCCCGATATTTCCAGAGACAAAAAAACTCTCAACATATCTGTCACAACACAAGCTCAATAAGGAAGCTCAATAAGTCATGATCATGACATATAATCTACAATAATAACTTCCATAATAATCTTGAATTAGGCCAGTCACCTGTGGATATATCTCAAGACTGTCGGCCCCCAAAAAAAAAAAGGAATTTCCTTCTTACGTGGCACGTCTCCTTGACTAAGGGAAATGAAAGGGGGTCGATAGGGTATTTCGGCATGGAGATCAGAGCGGGAAGAAGACGGGCGCGAAGAGTAGCGTAAAACAAAACCAAGATTCAATCGATCAAGAAGAAGAGAAAAGGCGCACAAGGTCGAGAGAGAGATGGAAAACGGTTACAGAGAGAGAAGGAGTGTGAGCGTGAAGAGGAGAGTGTCGAAGGCAGCGTGGGAAGCGGGGAGGGGAGGCTCGCATACATGACGCTGACGCGGAGGTAAAAAGGGCACCAAAACAGTTACAGCTATTTCAAATTGAAAAGTACCATACCCGCGCGGTAGAGCAGGCGCGGGAGAAAAATCTTATGCCTATTCAGATTCCTACGAAAGTTCCCAGAGCTTTCCAACACGAGGTTGGGAACATTCATGCACAAGACAGGACATGTCAGATCTCGCTTATTTCGAAATTCCTAACTGTCGTCCTAAATTCCTAGCGCGCTCGCTAAGGCGCGCGTAATTCCCATGTAATTCCCGAACTTGCAAAAGACAAATTTTCAAAAATTGATCCGAGGGTCTCACATACTACATCCATGAAAATACAAAAAGAGGCCTCGTCGGATGGTCATCCAAAATCCGACAAAAAGAAAGAAAAAAGGCGGGGGGGGAGAGGGGAACGGAAGATGGCGCAGGTCCGGGAACTAGCGCGTCACACACATAGGGTCGCCCCTCCGCTGCGTCAAGGCAAGGAACTGCTAGGGGCCTATGCATACTACCTACACATGGCTCACACACAGGCACTTGGGGACTCGGAGGTGGGAAGAGCACCTCTCACTGGTATTCACTTCGCAGATGCTCCATGGCGGGGATCAGTGTCTGTTTTTTTTTTCTTTTTTCAAGTCCATGGCGTTGTAGAGGCCAGTCACTGAGTACACAGTGATCACCTGGAGCAGTAGGCCGTATGAGACCACCTCCCATCCCATCCTCACGTCAATACTCCTACAGGTCCACACACATCACAAACATACACATAGCCTACAGGCGCATACCTACAATACTGAGCACACACACATACCGAACACACACACATACATAACCATAGGGCTGGGAGGAGGTCTCAAACAGCTAATAATAGGCGTCTCGATGATAAGGGAAGGGCATGAGTTACTAGTCCGTCTACTTAGGGGCTAATAGGGGATTGCTTGAGCCTGGCGTCCGAAGTTCTCGTACGACGAGGCTGGTTCGACTACACTTCCACCAGGGCTGGGTCACTAGCCCTGGTGCTTGTCACTACTGTTCGGTCCAAGTTCCCTTCTATACTGGTAGGGTAACGGTCCTGAGTGCTGCTCACACTGAGGTAGGATAGTAGGAATTGGGGGTGCACTAGGAGTATTGACGCGAGGATGGGATGGGAGGTAGCCTCATCTCTTCAGGGCAACCATGGCTGACAGCTTCCGGCGATCAATGTGAGCCTAGTAACTGGCCTCTACAACACCCTGGACTTTTGAAAAAAAAAAAAAGAAAAAAAAAAGAAAAAAGAAGGGGGCCTAGGAAACAGCACACCCATAGGAATGGGGCCCCAGCTTCCCATTCCTAAAGCATGCAACAGATGAACAAGGAGGGCTTCCCTGTATATGCTTAGGTCCTTAGGAGTGAATTACCTGTCAAATCTGGAGAGGACGGCCTTTCAGGCCTTTTTTATTGTCATTATAGTATTACGGGGAACCCCGTAGCAGCCACATCCGTGCTCAAGCCTCCAACGAGGGAACATGCGGGAGCTGCACCCACCAGCAGGTGTGATACCTGCTACAGCAGGTGGGCGATACCGGCCAGGGGTCAGACCGTAGCATCAGGACCGAGCTTCTTCGATGGGCCAGTCACTGTGCCTCCCCTCAGGTGGTGGTCCCCTCCCCCTATGAACACCAGCAGTCTCTGCTCAATGCCACTTGGGGGACCAACGGCATATCTCTAGGTGGCGGGCGCCAAGCTTCCCAGGAAGGTAATTAACAGAACGGTTGATTGCCTTCTCTAAACCGACGTCAGAGCCTACTCACACTCGACAAGAGCTGCTGGAAGCAGCAAAAAAGATGGCGAAGGGAAAGCGTCCGGGGATAGATGGGCTACCGATAGAGCTGTTCGTGTACACATGGGATGCTTTTGGCCTGTTCTTCGTCAAAATCTTCAATAATTCCTTGACAACAGGCTCCCTACCCAAGGGATGGCTTAAAGGGGCGATCTCCCTCATCTACAAGAAGGGGGATAAGAAGGAGGTGAAGAACTATAGACCAATCTCTGCGCTTAATGTAGCATATAAGATTTTAACCAAGGCTTTAGCTCTTAGATTGGCAGACTACCAGCCCCAACTCATCGGATGGGAACAAGGCGCTTTTGTCAAAGGGAGAACTATCTTTGAGAATATAATGTCAACTATCCAAGCATTAGAAATTATTGGTAGGGAGAAGAGGGAAGTTGCGGTTCTGATGCTGGATATGGAAAAGGCGTATGATAAGGTAGGGTGGGCTTTTGTCTTCACTACCTTGTCTAGGATGGGGTTTGGAGATGGATTTTGTAACTGGGTCAAAGCAATGTATGTGGAAGCAACATTGGTGTTCATGGTGAACGGTAGACAGTCCCAGGAGTTTCCGTTCACAAGATCTCTCTGCCAGGGCTGCCCCCTGGTCCCTCTGCTTTTTGTGATTCAGTTAGAAGTATTATTACACAATATCAGGACTAATAATAGGATAGTGGGGCTGCAGCTCCCCTCCAATGGGCATTGGAAGGGAGGAGCAATCGCAAATGATCTTACGGTGGCCTGTGCCAACACCACGGAGTCCTTTGTAGAGTTGAAAAGAGTATTGGATGAATATTGTGCTCTCTGAAGCTTCAATCAATTGGGATAAGTCTGCGTATATCCTCCCACCTTTATACACGATAAGTGTTGACTGGGGACTCAGACAGATCCCTGTCAACAATTCCGAAAGGTTTTTGGGAATCCAAGTCTCACTTTTGGACTGCTCCAGTGCCCAAGACACCTTATTAAAAGATGAAGTTGTTGGTACGGTGCTGGGATGGGCCAGAAACTACAGACTCTCCCTGTTTGGGAGGGCCTTGGCCTTGTCTCAGGCAGCTTTTTCAATACTGTGGTTCCCCCTTACAGTACATCTGCTGGGAGATGAAGCATACAAAGCAATAAATAAAATTGGAGCAAGATATATTTGGAAACCACAGGCACAGGAAACCGAGGGTTACATCACAAAAGTCGCCTGGGAGACAATTACCTGCGATCGCAATCAGGGGGGGTTTGGAATCTTGGATCCCCGAGAACAGAACCATGCCCTACTGGCAAAATGGCCTGTGATGGCGATGTTCGGCCCAAAGAATAAGTTATGGATTGTGCTGGCGGAATACATGCTGATGATGGAATGGAATCTCCAAGACGGGGAACACGTATGGCTGTGCTTTCAGATGAAATCCTACTGTCAGAGACGTCCAAAGTCTCGAGTATGGAAAAATATCCTGTACGCATGGAACAAGTTGAGGCCACAGCCACTAGGGGAGCCGTCCTCAAAGGAGGAAATTTTTAACCAGCTCTTGTTTGAAAACGATAATATCAAACCCGTGGGGGGAGATCCTCTGCTTGCAGATGGGAGCATCGTTTGCAAGAGCCTGGGTTGAGAAAGGAATAATTCAAGTTAGAGATCTGTGGGACTATGAGCAGGGAACCTGGATAACCGTACAGCAACTCAGAGCAAAGCTCCCCAGGATGCGGAATCTGGAGGTCAATTTCCAAAAGGTGAAGGATGCTGCGCCGCTGAGTTGGTTTACGTCTCTCCAAAAAGATGCAGAGTTCGCCCCGGGGGTCTGGCTACAGTCCGTAACGGACGAACGGATTCTCTGGAAGGTCACAGGGCCAGACCCTACCTCTGGGGTAAAGGTCCAGAGCTGGAGAGTAAGAAATAACAGAAGAAGTAACCTGACGTTCATCGAAGATTCCACAGTCCCATCTACAGTAGAGGCCAGGGAAAAGAGAGTGTGGGAACAGGACAAGGGTCCTAACACTACATACAGGGGTCATAAACATGGAGGAAGATCCAAGAAAAGTTGAACCACTGTTAACGGGTTGGGACACGCCAGGCCAGGACAAATGTCCCCTGGTCGCCTATAAAACTAAGACAGGAGCTATCCTTGGGCGGACAAGAGTAATAAAGAAACCAGTGACCACGGTCATAAGTAGATTAGTAGATCTACAGGTTACTGGAGTGCACGATCGGGATTTGTACAAACTATGGAAAGCCCTGAAGAAGATGCCATCGCAGAAACAAGCGGCTCTCCTCTGGCTCCAATCTCTGCAGGTGACACCCATGGCCACCTGGCTAAATACTAAGGGGATGGACATACCAACAACCTGCATGAGATGTGACTGGGGCTGGGAAAACGCAGTGCATCTATGGCGATACTGCCCCTACTCGGACAGGGTGTGGGAATGGTGGAAAGAGAAATGGAAGGATTGGGAAGCAGTCACAGAGGACTGGGCAGACTCCTTCACCCTATATGGGAAGATCCCAGAGGGAGCCAGTTTTGAATCAGGGGTGTGGTACGTTGCTTTAATCTGCAGGGGTATTATCTTGGAAGCTCTGTGGGATATGAGAAATGCCAAAGTATTCAAGAAGAATACAATCCCGCTTCAACAGACCTGCAACACGATAAAACAGGATATTTGACTGGCAATATTAGCAGACTGGAAAAGGTCCAGCTTTGTTCAGTTTGGAAGAAGATGGGCCCTGAAAGGCTACTTCGCGACAGCCTCAGATGAGACAACAATGTCTATAGCACAGTGGTTGAGGTGATGTTAGCCTCATAAGACTGAGCGTGAAGGGAAACCTAGCCGTCTTGGGCGGTTTTTTGGCTTTAAGTTACTGGGTAAGAACAGTAGGATACAAGGCGTCTTAGCCGTCTTTGAGAATTCTGAGAAATAAAGGAACATTGGGAGCATAATTGGGACGCTGGACCCGGTTTCCAGCTTTTGGGACGTTTAAAAAAAGGGCTCTGCAATGTTCTGAAGAGACTAGAAGAAGATAGTAGGAATTGCCCTACATCGTATGTTTAGGAAGTCCTTTTACGTGAGCTTCATGGTTTAATTTTTTTGGAAAGCTCTTGAGGTAGCAAGGGAGTTTCAGCATTGGGGGTTATAAGAAGAGGGGTTGCAGACACCGAGGATAGGAGCCCTGCCACTGGCGGCAGGGGGAGCATAGGTATTGATGTACGGCGAACACCATCCTGGGTGGGACTAGGCCAACGGGTAGGTAGAGCTTTACAAAGTGGAAGGGTAACATATGCAGCCCCGAGGGAAAGAAGGATGCTCTGGAGCAAGAATTCTAATGGCCTTATGTCCGACAAACAATGTGCCACAAAGATGT
>BFEA01000104.1:855238-896797 GCA_003427395.1 Chara braunii | reverse complement strand
AAAAAAAAAAAAAAAAAGCCTTCCCATGCAACAGCCGTTTCGCCTCCGAGTCGATGGATTTCCGGCCAACGAGCGTCGAGCACCCGCGTGCATCCCTCCCTCGAGGGGCCAACATGCAGACTGTCAGCCTGTGTCAGGGGTGTTTCTGCAAAATGGCTGGGAAACGTACCCATGGTTTGACACAGGGCAAAATGACACATGCTGCGTTCCTCCTTCCTCCGTCAACGACTCTTATGCGGTGTGAAAATGTTCGACAGCGTCCTTTCGGGGCATCCGTTAAAATTGGACCGATACAGAGAGAGAGAAGATTAGCATGGCCCCTGCGCACTCAAGGATGACACGACGCATAAATCGAGAAATGGTCCAAAAAAAAAAAAAAAAAAAAAAAAAAGTTGGAAAGCGCGCTCCGCCTGTTCCCAAGCTCAGCCTGCTCTTCATGATTGGACTGGAACCTCCAGTCCTCTCTCTAATCATGCACACGTCGACTGGATTCACCGCCCAGGGGATGCCCCCGAGGCTGACGGTGGGTGGACATCCCGATGCGTTTTCTTTTATCTTTTTCAAAAGTGAAAACGATTCACAGTCAGCAGTACAGGGGACCCCGGACCCCTACAGCTGTCACAAAAGAAGAAAAGAAGAAAACAAAAGACCTACAGCTGTGCCCCGTTGGTGCGGTAGTTACTATGCCCTCTAAGACTTGTACATGCACACGGGACTGTGTAAATCGATCGAGCGAGCGAGCGAGCGAGCGAGAGAGAGAGAGAGAGAGAGAGAGAGAGAGAGAGAGAGAGAGAGAGAGGAACTCTTATATGGCTGCATTGGCTGGTTTATTATTTCATGGGATAGGGGAATGCCCTTCAGTTTTCTCTCTGATCTATTCTCTTTTCTCTCGTCTCTCTGATCTATTCTCTTTTCTCTCTTCTCTCTTCTCTCTGATCTATTCTCTCTTCTCTCTACTCACTTCTGTCTACTCTCTGTTGGACCGTTCCCCTGTTGCTGAAGGACTATGTTCTTTGATATATATATCTGTTTGTGACGATATATATATATATATATATATATATATCTCGTCACAAACAGAACTGCCCGGTAAACCGTAGGCAGAGAGAGAGAAGAGGACAACAAACGAGGGGCTGTGACAAACTGTTTATATATACATCTATATATATATATATATCGTCACAAACAGAACTGCCCGGTAAACCGTAGGCAGAGAGAGAAAAGAGGACTATATATATATATATATATATATATAGATGTATATATATATATATATATATATATATATATACATTCTTGTGACGATCGATAGATAGAACGAATATGTTTTCCCTTGGGACAGTCATTAAAATGAAAAAATAATAGATTGGCCCACTGCCTGCAGCTCTGATTGTTTCAGGGGCATGATTTATTTATTTTTATTTATTTATTTATGTTGGGCCAGATGAACCACTGATGAGAACAGATACACTGCACTTGATGTAGCCAAAAGGCCGACAAAGGTATGGCCTGATTTTTTTTAATGCAAGATTCAATCTGTACGATTCTGTAGGGATGAAGGCTCTCTGAGTCTCTGACTGACCGTTGAAGTGTAAGGCCTGCAGGTCCCAAAAAAAAAAAAAAAAAAAAAAAAGCCTGCAGGAAGAATAGGACGGCGGGGCGCCGAGGCGCCAGATCTGATACTAACTATAATATGCGTCCTTTCAATTATGTCAATCCGTCCTGTGTACTTAGGGCTTAGCTCCACTGCACATCATTCGAAATGCATATGGATCTGTTATTGGTCCCAATGCATGCAAATCCTTGCATCAATGGAAATGCATCTGTTGCAACTCGATGTCTAGATGCATCGCGCATGTTCATATCTCTACAAGACCTGCTATGCATCGGCCCACCTGTAGGCTTGACCCACGAGGCGCTCCTGTACCGCCTGAGGGGGGGCTAGTTGCACTGCTCTCCATTCGTCAACATTTTTAGTGCATCTGGGCAGAGCTATGTCTTGATGCATTCAGAATCTTGGCCGGTGGTGGGTAGTGCAACAAGAACCTAATTGTGTGCAAGTTTTCTCGAAACTTCATCGTGTTTCTCTCGACGGCCTTTAGATATCATCATTCAACTGACCGGCCCTACCTTCTTCCCCCGACTGCAAGGTACCGTCATTATAGCTGTCCTTAGACTGAAAGATATCCCCCAAATACAGCTATTATGACCGTACGTTGTTTTCGGGGCATGAAGGCACGTAATTCTTTTTTTTTTTTTTTTTTTTTTTTTTGTATCTTCCAGATCACACGTAGTGTGGGAGGCCGGGGACCTCACAATTCAACCCGGAGTTATCCCGGCAGCATCAGCCGGTTTAGCTTAAAGTTCAACCAATTTCCCTGATAAAGCTCAAAAGAATAAGTCCCTCATCCAACTTCTAGCTCCCTATATTAACCTAAATCTGCAAAAGACTCTGCACCTCCAAAATCCGGAAACTACCCACAAACCTTAACCTAACTCCCAGCCAACTTCAATAATTCTCTTGATTTAAGCCTATATGAAAACCCTATATCAACCACCTGCTTGTGTCATGCAACGAGATGGTGCTTCAGGGATCGAGGTTCTAGGCAGTCATGTCTCGCCCAGATATAGATGGGGGGTCAGACTTGGTGAGAGCAGGTCAGGTAAGAGTTTTTCTGTCATTGTGGGATGATGTGGAAAAGAAAGTGTCTAAAATACGTGACTGTATAGGGAATTCCTTAGCACGACGAGGAGGGTTTGTCAGGATGAAATACATGTCCCTGTTTTCGGAGAAGGCAACAGTCGACGAGCCGCAGATCCATGTGTATGGATCATCTATGAATGCTACGCATGGCTTCCGTTCACGACCTCGTCCGCGGGAAATCCCGTATGCCACAAGATACGGACGTGTGGTCAGACCTTGTGTTTAAGGGAAAAGGAGACTTCCTCATGACGACTAAAGTTGACACCGGCGTTCTTGCACTTGAACTAACACTGCAGACTTGCGAAGTTGACGTTCTATAAGTGCTGTCTCTTATACACATCTAGATGTGTATAAGAGACAGGCTTCCGTTCACGACCTCGTCCGCGGGAAATCCCGTATGCCACAAGATACGGACGTGTGGTCAGACCTTGTGTTTAAGGGAAAAGGAGACTCCCTCGTGACGACTAAAGTTGACACCGGCGTTCTTGCACTTGAACTAGCACCTGTCTCTTATACACATCTAGATGTGTATAAGAGACARCAACAMCCCGTCGGGTTCTGTATGTGCGACTCGATAACTGCATACCATCGAGTTTATGTTCTTGCACGCCTTCGAGGCAAACGACGCTTCCAAACAGTCCGCCGCCCTCTAGATCGTCTGGTACTGCCATGAAATGTGGTGCCCGTGTCCGTGGCCCTCTGTGCAACAGCCGCTGCATGGCAGAAAATGATGTGAGCGGCGACGGCCGAGGCTGCAATCATGCATGTCCACCATAACATCTTGTGTCTCGGATTCATCCGAAGTCGTCGGCTGCACAACCGTTTTCATTCTCATCCCCGCAAAAGTCGTCTGTCTCCCTGGACACCCGTTGAAAGAAACTCCTTTTTGCGTCAATACGTTGCATATGGGCCGATGATAACCAGCCGCGCAGAATGCATAGCACGTCCCGATTGCGAAATCGTCGGGTCTTTTTCTCGCGACGACGAAGGCTCGTGATCACCCCCGGCGACGGCGACGATGGTTTTTGGATTGGATGCCATGAAATGTGGTGCCATGTCCGTAGTCCTCTGTGCAACAGCCGCTGCCAGGCCGAAAGTGACTGAGCGACGCTGACCGACGCTGCAATCGACCTTGTCCGGCACGTCATCTTGTGTCTCGGATCCATCCGAAGTTTCGAGCTGCTCGAGCTTGTTCCTTCTCGTCACCGAATGTTAAGCACCTGCACAGAACACAAAAAAACTTCCCGATTGGAACATCACGGGGTCATCGCGTTGTCGACTCCCACATGATGATTACCGTGAACAGCGGCATGATGGCAGGTCCGCCTCTCCGATGTAGGTCTAACGGTGGATTGCGTCAAATCTGCTCTCAAAGATCCACACCGCAGAGGGGGGTCCAGCAATCGACCACTGCTTGCTTTTAAAGCATCATATGATGTGTCGATACAACCGACATTCAGAACTGGTCGATGAGCATCTGGTGCTACGCCAAAAAGTTCATCATGCGGCCGCAATATTTCCCCGCAATTGCTCAATTTGGGGTTCTCGCGTCATAGACTCCCTTATGATGACTACAGTAAACAACGGCGGGGTAGCARGTCCCCTTCTCCGATATGGATCTCACGGTGGAGTGCGAAACTCTGCTCTCAAAGATCCAGACCGGGAAAGGGGGCCAGTTATCAACCACTGCTTGCTTGTAAAACATCATATGATGTGTCGACACAACCGACATTCAGAACTGGACGGTGAGCATCTGGTGCTACGCCAAAAAGTTCGTCATGCGGCCGCGATATTCCTCCGCAATTGCTCATTTTCGGGTTCCCGCGTCATTGACTCCCTTATGATGACTAAAGTTAACAGCGGCAGGGTAGCAGGTCCCCTTCTCTGATATGGATCTCACGGTGGAGTGTGAAACTCTGCTCTCAAAGATCCAGACCGGGAAAGGGGGTCAGCTATCAACCACTGCTTGATCGTAAGGCATCATATGATCTGTCCATTACATCGGCATTCGAAACTGTTTGGTGAGTATGCGGTGCTACGCCAACAATTTCCGAAGAAGACCGCGAGGTTCCCGAAGAGTGTTTTTGCCACCCCACAGCACAGACCGCCGAATGTTTGGCACTGCAGGAAGGTTGTCAATTTCTTACGACGAGGAAGACTCGTGATCACTTCCGTCGTCTGTATGCGTGATGATGGTGCTCGGCATTGCATAATTGACGCACTGGTGGTGTATGTTGCAATTGTTTAAATCTCACGGGATTTAAGTGTCTCGGATGCATCCGACATAAGAACCTATGACGATGCGGACTTGCCAATATTTACCTGCATCATTGTATCGGATTCATCCGAGTCTAAAATCAGTTACATATTTGCGCAACCGCAATTTCTACAGCATGTCTGATCGGTGACGAGCAAGGCTTGTAGTCCGGTTGAAGGCTGGATGTGCACATCTAATGTCAAGTCCGATATTTGCCCGCGTCGTTGCGTCGGATTCATCCGACTCTAAAGTATGTTACATACTTGCGGGCCCGCCATTTCTACATCATACATGTGAAATCGGTGAGGGTGAAGGCTTGCCGTCCGGTTCAAGGTTGGAGATGCATTGTCTTTTTGTTTCGTTGCGCTGCCCTCTATAGTGCTCCCCAACTGGCGGACGCATCTCTGTCGCTTTATCATTGCCAAAGTCCAACAACTGTCTCGGTTGCGATTTGGGTCAACATCTGTTGCTCTGCTCGCAGGGAAAAGTAGAATGCTTCACTGGTGTGATACGACGACGGTCGATCAAGACTTCCCTCCCACGCCAGCTTGCCTTCCGTTACGTTTTCGGCGGGAATTGGCTGGGAAGGGATTGGTTATGGGCATTGGAGTTTCGAGCAGTGCCGATGGTACTTTTTCCCGACTCGAGCCATGTGCTTCCTCTGGAAAACGGTCACGTGACTCAAACACTCGGCATCGACGGAAGAGAACACAGTTGTCCACCTCCACCGCGCATTCGTACATCTGTCGTGACGTGCTCGAAGACCACAAAAACACTGGAAGCGGGGGCCAGTTTCCTAGTGTCGATTGTACATCCAGAGTCTCTTCAGCATGTTCTGAAATGACCGATGCTGGGATGTCGAGCTCCATACCCGAGGGGAATCTCGGTGACTGTAGTTATAGTKGGACRGAGTACGTGTATARTGCGAACAACTKCACTACTGCTGGTTCTTCCTTGGGAGTTGCCGATGGGGKTGAWAGGGTTTCCTCGTCTACCCCTCCGCAGTGYCAGGAGAGTCAAGGACCKTCCACGGATGAAATCACTGAATACTGTTATTCAAGAGACAGTCAGAGCTCGCGCTGCCTCTCCGAAGAGGACCGCCACATACGGTACATTTTGCCGGCGCCTATGCCCGGTGAAAGAAGACCCTATTCTATGGCAAACAGAGAACCGGCCAAAAAGACACAGCATCGGCGAGTTATGGCCAAACTCAGGATGCAGTCACTTCAGGCAATACGAGGGATGCTCTGTTGTAGGCGATGTGTTGCACTTAACTGACAGCCGAAGATGTCAGGCCGGTGCGGGAGGCATTCTACTCGAAAAGTTTCGCGGAAAGGACGAAGTGGTGGTTGCAAACCATACATGACTTCATGGTTATGGAAGGTGGTGCTGAGCGGGTCAGGCCTGTAGCTTGCAAACGGAAGATGTACGTGCAGGCGTACTGTAACATTCTCGACATTTCTCGTAACACATTCTATGTCTACAAAAGGATGTATGATAACGGTGTTGTTGTTAGGGAGCATGGGCACTCAGGTTTGTCTAAACCATCCGAAAAAGTCGTCACGATGCTTGCACTGTTGAAACGATTCATCGACGACCACGCCGATAGTATGCCGAATGACATGGTCTGGAAAAATGGAGTTTGTCGTCCTCGCCGTAGGATTCCTGCGGCATTCACAAAACGAGCGATTTACAAATCATTGCGCTCTGATCTTTTGATGTGCCACTCGGAAGTTGTGTCGGAGTCGACTTTCTACGCTATGTGGAGTAAGCGCTTCTGGCACGTGAGTCTAGCTATGTCCCACACATTCACGAAGTGCGCAAAATGTATATTCTACAAGCAGTGCATTGCCAAGTCGAAGTACGAGAGGGACCGTAAGAAATCCAAAGACAGGATGCGGAAACATCAAGAGCTGCAAGTCAACCACAGGCTAAACTACAGCCGCTGCAAAACGGATTCCATCTTGCGGCAGTCCGAGTGTCTGTGAATCATTATTGACGGCATGGATCAAAAAAAAACTACCATACCGCATATAGGACAGGCTAACTACTCGAAGGACTTGCACCACGAGAGGATGATGAAGACTGGTCTCACGACCGTTCTGGTCCATGGCCGGGATCCGTCTATATATATGTTTGCACATATTTTCCTTACTACACACACGGTCCC
The DNA here is from genome assembly GCA_003427395.1 of Chara braunii. NCBI lineage: Eukaryota > Viridiplantae > Streptophyta > Charophyceae > Charales > Characeae > Chara > Chara braunii. The sequence goes on along the minus strand of BFEA01000104.1, from coordinate 889,666 downwards.
AGCAGTACGGCGACGTGTTTAATGCGGAATCTTACGGAGATCCAATCCAGTGGGAAACCTCTACCACCGTTTTTTCGTATTCAAGCGGACAACTGTTTCAAAGAAAACAAGAATAGATTCATCTGCGCATTGGCAACACTTCTTGTGAAGTTCGAGATTTTCAAGGAAATAGAAATTGGTTTTATGATAGTTGGACACACGCACACAGACGTCGATGCCACGTTTAGTGTTTTCTCCAAGAAACTCAAGGACAATGATGCCTACACAATGGATGAGTTGTTCCTTTTGCTAGAGCGGTCTCATAAGACTCCTCTGCGGTGTATTTTTCTTGATAGGATAGGAGACTGGAGAGGTCTTATTTACCCGCATGTTTCAAAGCGCATGACAGGGATTTCGAAGCCATATTTGCTAAAATTCTACATGATAGGTAATAATCCCGCCATGTCCTATAAAGAGTATTGCACACACGCTAAGTGGTTGCCCGAGGATGGTCCTCTTTACTGGTTCAAACAAACAGACAACGGTGGTTACGATGGTCTGCAGCAACCTTTCGATCCTCTGCCGGTCCAAACGACGTTCCTCAACGATTACAAGAACGGTTTGGAGGGTGTGAAAAGTTTCTTGGAAGTCTATGAAAAAAAAAGAGAAACTTGGATGACTTTCCGAGACGAAGAGGTGACTAGAATAGATAGGGTTTTTCGATTTTGGAAACATCATGTCAAACACCAGGGGGACATTATCGACAACTGGGTGCCTTCGGCACCCATCACCGGATTCTATCCAAAGGCCACCCATGTCGTTGAAGACAGGAGTTCTTGCTCTGATTCAGATGCATCCGAATTACAGAGAGAACCTCTATTCGTGGGTCTTTAGAGGGATAAGCCTAAGATCAGCTTTGATCCTTTCGAAGATGTGCATGTCGATAGTTTTGTCATTCTGCAACCGTCAGACGAGGACATGCATCAAGGAGTGCCTTTTTGGGTTGGCCAGGTTCGCAGTGAAGTTGACAAGAACGAAGATTCGCCAACTTACAACCGATTCAAAGTGGAGTATTGGGTTCCAATCGGAGAAGCGAGCACACTAAGAGAATTGTATGCCGACGCCTAGGGAAAAAAATCGAAAAAAACTCCAGGGCACGAGGAAGAGTATCAACATGTCACAACCGTTGCGTTTTCTTGGATGAGACAAATGGGGACGAATGTCTGCAAGTCCTCCAAAAAGTTTACCACCGGTCTTGTGATTCCTCTAAAAGTAAGAAAAAATGCAATTCCCGTCCTAGAAAACGGCGTTGGCGTTCAAACACAAAGCGTTTCCGGAGAAGGAAGCGGGCAGGAGGCTACCTCATCGAGAGTGTGATGGTTGTCGTTTTTTCGTGAGGAGAACGTATTACCATGCTGGCCTGTGCACACCACGTTTGACTCCATGGAATACATTGCTTAATGATTTGTGCTCTCTGGGTTACGCTGTCAGGTGACCGAAGGCCAGTCGGTCGCCCTAATATCGGCAGATTGACCCTTAGAAAAGTTGGCTGAGAAAGAATTGGCAGGGGCTTTGTCCGACCGGTTGGGAAACATTAGGGGTACCTCGAGCACCCCTAAAATTAGAGATGACGACTGCTGAGACTAGCCCTAGAAATTGACGAGAGGGGCTACCTCTTCCGCCGCGCTGAGGCCTACCCCTTTTTCGCCAACTCCGAGCCCGTTCCGGGAACGACTGGCCGCGGGAAGGTGATTTGAGAGTGGACTTTGGTAAGGCCTTTTTACGCTGTCCAACTGACGCGAAAATGGGACCTCATATTTTTTTTATTTCAATATTAAAATTAAAAATGGAAAAAAAAAATAAAAACAATAAAAAAAAAGAAAAAAAACACAGATATTATTATTTTTTATTTAATTTGCTTGGTATTTAATTTTAATGGAATCACCCTCATTATTTGGTGTTTCCGGCAATAGAATTAAAAACAAGAAAAGGGATCAGAAGCAATAAAAAGAAAGAGAAAACAAGTGATTTTTATGTTTTATTGAATTTTGTCGGGAACCATTTTTGAAAAAAATACTTTTAATTTTATTATTTATGATATAGAATTAAAAAATAAGAAAAATAATTAAAATAATAAAAGGGGCGAAGGAACCAACAATTATTTAATATTTAACAAATTTTTAAATTAATTGTTCGCGATTAATTTTGACCCCGGGTTATTTATCTATTCATCTTCTGACGGTTCTCTCATTTTCTGACGATTGAGATTTGCTTGTGTGACTTACCCGATTTCCCTGATTTCTACTCTCACCGCAGTCTGTGTGATATGAGTGACGAACGGCGTGGTTTTACCGCTATGTTGCTTGATTGGGCCCCACGGCTCCTTTGCATTGGTGTGATCGTCGCTTCGGGTTTGAGGTATGGTTCGGGAGGGTTGGTACTATTACGGAATTCCGAGAATTGGGCTGACATCAGTGTGGTACACGCCTGTGAATGAACTACTGGTTCGGGACAGGTTTGGAACTATCACGGCGCTGCGGCATTGTACGTCACTCGACATATTTCATGTTCTGATTTGGTTGAGCATTGGCACGGCACAGGTTCCGTCGAATCCGGATGATCATTTCAGGTTCGACACTGGTATGAAACGGACGATGGTACGAGTTGGCGCAGTTTTGGGTTCGGCGCTGCAAGCTAGCGTTTAATTTCAGGTTCGGCGCAGATACGGTTTACTAATGCGGCTTGATTGCTGCCGATATGGCAACTGTACCAGGCCTGGATCTGCGCCACAAGGGCCGTTGTTGGGCCTGTTGTTGGTCCCATTGGTACCGGACCAGAGGCCTGTTCACCGGGCCTGGATCTATAGTCCAGGCCAACAAGTGGTACCGGGGCAGTTGCTGGTACCGGGCCAGCAGCTTTACCCGTTTCTTTTCGGGCATGGGCCTGCCCACTTGGGTACCAGTCCAGCTGGTGGCTCAAGGGAGCAGCCTGCTGGCAGCTATACAAACAAGGGTTCTGACTTTGGGAGGGAACCACGCGCATGGCATACGCCGCCCACGGGGAAGGGAAGAGAAGTAAGCATGGAGGAGCAGCGCGGACTGGACTGTGTGCCTGGCCTACACAGTCCACACAAGCCCTTCGACTCGGGATTGGAATGGCCCGGTTGAAGAGTATGACGAACAGAGGGAACGGTGCGCAGTGGGCAAGCGACCGCAGAGCACGCAACGAGCGAGTGCCTCAGAACAACGGACCAGGAGACTGCAGCGGAGATGGTGGTGGGTCGTAGCTGTTCGTGAGGCGCTGCGGTTCAGTGCTGGTCAAGGGGAGCATGCTGAAGTTTCACGCAGTTGGCGACTTTCAACTTTCAAGAGAGGTAAGGGAAGTGCGAAGAGAGGGCGGAGAGAGAGAGGAAACTGTGAAGGCATGCCAACCAGTGAGAGTGCGAAGAGGAACGAGACAGAGAGGGAAAGAGACAGCGAATGAGGGAGAGGGTGGCGACCACAGGGATTGAAATCCACGACACGGAGGCAGCCAATCCGTGAAAAATGGCAACAGTCAAGTGCCCCAATCATGGGTGATTGCTGAGTAGTGAGAGCCCTGCAAGTGGGCTGGGTTCTGATGCTCCAGTAATTAGCTGAAAATGGTCATTTAGTACATTTACTGATTTTATTAATTTTAAAATATTGGAAGGTCAGCCAATGTGTGAAAAGTGGGAACAGTCAAGTGCCCCAATCATGGGTGATTGATGAGTAGTGAGAGCCCTGCAAGTGGGCTGGGTTCTGATGCTCCACTAATTAGCTGAAAATGGTCATTTAGTACATTTACTCATTTTATTAATTTTGAAATATTGAAAGATCAGCGAATGTGTGAATAGTGGGAACAGTCAAGCGGCCCAATCATGGGTGATTGCTGAGTAGTGAGAGCCCTGCGAGTGGGCTGGGTTCTGATGCTCCACTAATTAGCTGAAAATGGTCATTTAGTACATTTAATGATTTTATTAATTTCGAAATATTGAAAGATCAGCCAATGTGTGAAAAGTGGGAACAGTCAAGTGCCCCAATCATGGGTGATTCCTGAGTAGTGAGAGCCCTGCGAGTGGGCTGGGTTTTGATGCTCCACTAATTGGCTCAAAAACACCATTTACTGACTTTATTTATTTCCAAATATTCAATTTGGTGAGCCCAACTCAGATCACGGCAGCGAACCAACAAAACGGAGTGCTTACGAGAGAGAGAGAGAGAGAGAGAGAGAGAGAGAGAGAGAGAGAGAGAGAGAGAGAGAGTTGTCAAACGGGYTTGGGAAGACCACCGAGAAAAGAAGATCTATGGAACTAAACTCTCGAGTGAGCCAGCAGCGAAAAACACCTGGTCATGATCATCCATCAGGAATGTGAAGACGTTTGGACGGACACAAGCACAAGAGTTTAGGTGACTTCGATGCTGTTGATAGCCATATCAGTTTCCTAGTGCTCATTGGCAGATCAAGCACTGGCTGCTTATTGGCAGAATCAGTATTTGGCTGCTCATCGGCATGTCAAACAGTCATTCCTCATGGGCAGATCAAGCACGGGTTGCTTACTGGCAGATTAAGCATTGACTGCTCATCGGCAGATCAAACGGTCATTCCTCATGGGCAGATCAAGCACGGGTTGCTTACTCGCAGATTAAGCATTGACTGCTCATCGGCAGGTCAAACAGTCATTCCTCATTGACAAATCAAGCACGGGCTACTTATTGGCAGATCAGGATTTGGCTGCTCATCGGCAGATCAAACACTCACTCCTCGTTGACAGATCAAGCACGGGCTGCTGATTGCCAGATCAAGCATTTGCTGCTCATCAGCGGATCAAACACTCATTCCTCATTAACCGACCAGTTATGTGTCGCTCATTGGCCGATGAGGCACTGACTGCTCATTAGCAGAGCAGGCACTGGCTGATTATTGACAGATCAGGCATTAGCTGTTCATCAGCAGGGTTACATCAAGGCAGACATATTGACCGTCGGGATCTTCAAACAACTGTTGACGCCTTACTATTTGGTCGCTTCAATGCAGCTGAATAGCGAAAGTGGTTTCTTCTCTACAGCTTGAATCGGATGGCATAGTGTCCTCGAACCACTTCTAGTATTTGCAGTGCAAAGACACGGGAATAGGAGGGAGTATAATTATTATTGTTATTATTACTTTATTATTATTTTTTTGTTATCATCATTATCGGTCCGATTGCAAAAGATCTCAGAGCTCAGTCTCCGAGTGGGAATTTGATAGGCAAGCTTGAGCCCCACTCCCTGTCGATCGCTGAGGACCTCCGAAGCGGGCGCAGCGGGTGACAGACGTTGTTGCCCTTAGCTTTAGCGAGCGGCAGGCGTCCACCTCCCCAGGTTTCCTCACAACGCGCTTCAAATCAACAAGAGTTCTTCATCAATTTTCGACATTGAGTGTGGGGGCGTTTTGGTCGTCGTAGCATGACCTCGGGCTTTCGGTCCTGACCTTGATGTGACGCTTTTATTGTGACTTTTGTCTTTCGCAGTGTGTAGACTTTCCTCTTCTGACGTACTTCGAAAACATGGATGAGATTTTGGGCTATATTGAAATAAAAGTACCTGAACGACTGACGATCATCACAAAAGGAGGAGCGTTTCCTTTTCAATATGAGAGAATCTTTAGGATCGTGGCGGGAGGACGGACAATGTTTGTCATCATGGTGAGGTTTACTGATCTCAACATTTTCGACATGCGAATATATGAGCGTCGGGGTGAAAATTGGATGCGAGGAGATTTTACAAGAGCTTATGTAAAAGCTTCAGAAGTTATTTTTGCCTTGAGACGTGTTGTGCTCGGAGCAGGGGGTGACATTGAGGGTTTTTCGTTTTCCATTACGGAGGTTGAAGGTCTGCCTCAACCTCCAATCCCGGCTTGCATGGTGGACGGTTCGACATGGGAACCGATAGTGAACGCTCTGCGAAGAGGCTTCTTCTGAGGACTTCAACCTTTTAAGATGTTTGGTGACCAGTCTTACGTTTCTGGAATTTTGTGTCATTATGTCGGATTTGTGGACATTTTCGTAGTATAGTCATTTCTGATTATTTTTAATTTTCACCAGTTTGAGAGACGAGTCTCGACACTGCCCAAGTTTTGTGGTCGAATGCCAGATTAGTTGAAATTTGCACACTATAAAGTATTAACGAAAGCCACGAGTGCCGACCCTGGCTCATGGTCGGTTGTGCTTCGGATGCATCCGACCCAGAGAATAAGGATACTGTTACGACAACCAAACACAAGAGCGTCTAGGGGGAAATAGGATGCTGGGGGATTTTACAGCACCTTATCTGCAAGTTGCGGATGTTTTTGTGTCCTTGAGATGTGTTGTTGTCATGGCTGGGGGAGACGTTCAAGGTTTCTCGATTTCCATTACGGGTTTCGAAGGTCTGCCTCAACCTCCTATCTCGACTTGCATTGTGCACGGTTCAACATGGGAACCGCTAGTGAACGCTTTTCGAAAAAACTTCTTTTGAAGATTTCGAGTTCGGGACACTTTGGTGACGAGTCTTATGTTTTTAGAGTTCCGTTAGGATGTCGGATTTGTGAATGTTTTCATAGTGTAGGCTTTTTTAGAGAGACATCTTGACATTTTCAAATTTTTGTGTCAGAATGTCCGATTAGTTGAAATTTCCACGGAAACTTTTTGGTTAATTGTGGACGGTTCGACATAGCCTTGCCAAATCTTTGGTTAATGGAAACTTTTGAGGTAATCGTTACGAATTTACAATATTGGGAGCAGATAACTGTTATCAGTTTTTACGGCGTACTTCTTATTTGTCTCGACAATGGTTGTGTGCCTGCTTATGTAGGCTGGGTGTCCCGCTTTGTTTTTAATTTGTCTTCGCTTTTCAATCTAGTTCTCATGAGTTGTCAATTGTCTTCAAATTCCAGTGAGATCTTTCAAAATAATTACAAGGTCCTTGGTCACTTCAACATCTGATAATATGTACACAGTTTGATTCGGATGTATCCTACGCATTTGTTTGAGCCTTCTCTAATGCCCAATCCTCAGATGACAACGTCTCTACATAATATGCTCCCACCACTTCACTCTGTACGATGCCCGTTTGTTTTGATAAATGTTTGGTAAAGTGATAATGTATATGCAACCGTCATCTAGTTGAAATTTAAGACTGATGGTTACTAGAGTTCTTAAGGGGTTCCCGAGGGTGCATTTTTATTTGTTAACATACATCATTTGATCTCGGCAAGAACAGTGGCGGAGTGGTGGGCAGGATTGGGTAGGGATGTTACAAGTTCATGGTTGTGAGGTCGAACCCGGCAAGCGGCAAATGATAACATCTCTGCATAATGCTGCCCACCACTTCACTCCGTCCGATGCCCTTTTGTTTTAAGAAATGTATACTAAGCTATAATTGTTATTGGAATGATAACATATTGGTTAATTTTCCCTCGGAGGGTGATCCGGGATATGATCATAAGTTCATCCTTTTGATTGAGTGAACTTCAAGGATATTTAATGAATGACGCACGATTTATAACATAACGGATTTTCTCCATCCGAATAATGAAATATTTGATTCGGATATATCCCAGTTTTACTATAAAACTAGCCAACTTGTGTATTATGGATTATATCGAAACATGTAACTTGAATGTATCCTACTCATCCTGCTTGTATTCAATTAAAATTAAAAAATGAGCTATTCTTTTCACTCCCATGCACCCTTCAAAGCCTCAACGAAGACCTTTTTCGGGTCACTCATATGCGTTCCTCACAACGGGAAACCTTGGATATGCTACGTCGTACTAACTGTCTGAATGTGTGCCAGTTTAGTTGAGGATTTATCCGTTGAACAGGGACTCTGATCGTTGTGTATTAATGTATAATGAGCATCTTCTTTCGTCAGCCGTGTATACCTTTCGAGTTTCTCGAACGACAAAAGTACTATTTAAAAAATATTGTACTATTTTAATAAATAACATGTTACTCCCTTCCTCCGACGTTTTTTCGTCGGCGTCGCCCTCTTCTTCAGTGGCTTCCTCTTCTCCTCCAATCGTCTCGGGTTCCTTCGGATAGAAGGCGTTATCGATAATCCCGTACGGCTTCAAGTATTCCTGTCGTGATGGCAGAGTACTATCACTCCCAGGGTCCTCCAAGCAAGCGGTCCACTGGAGATATGGCGCCAATGTTCCCGTGACGATGTGCGGAGCAGGACTGTCGTCGCTCTGCGAGACGATGTTGAGGGGGATATCGTCAGCCAGTTGCACGAGCGGGACGATGAGCTCTTGAACAATAGGCTGGCGATGGCTTGGCCACACAGATCCGAAGAGAAAACCGAGAAGATCACCTTCCACGTCCGTTCTCCAGGCCTGGATGATCAGCAGCTCCAGGTATTCGATGCACGCAGTCTGCTCACTAGTCCGCGTCCACGTCACCTGCACTCGAGCCAAGCACACAGACAGATCGACAAAGGTTTCGCGCCACAGCCACCAATGTCCAGGATCGAGGAGCGGAATGCCGAGAGGCTCGAGGGAGAAAGAAAGGCGAGGGTGGAGATCGGATTGCCAGAAGGTGGGGAAAAAGAGAGGGGAGACCGAAGGTGGAGAGAGGAGCGAGGGGAGCGGCACGGTGTTAGGCGGCCACAAGCAGTGTTCCGCCTGAAATCTGCGGCTTTGGGACTTAGGCTCAAGGACACGTCCGTGTTTTGACGGTACTCTGGTTTGACGAGGCAGCAGAAATTAGGGGAGCTCAGGGCACCCCTGATTTTGGGTACACTGCACCTTACGAGTAACCCTCAAAGATGGCGAGATGGGTGGTCGCACTCGCCATATCTTGGGACCGTCATTTCCGGCCGTTCAGAGGGTTAGACCCCGATTGGCCTGCCGCAAAGAGGCACTACGGGAACTAACACCGCTGCAACGTTTTTGCAGCATACGACCAGGGCTGAAAAGAGGCCTCAAATTTTTGTCTATTTTAGTACCATAATTAAAGATGGGGAAAAAAAGATTAAGACAAGTAGGGGAGAAGAAAAAAAAAGAAAAAAACGCAATAACCCTTAATTTCTTTATTTTTCACGGCATTTAATTCTAGGGGGATACCCTTGTTATTTTATGTTCCCGGCAATGAAATTAAAAACATAGAAAAGGATTAAAAATRGTAAAARARAAAAGAAATAAAAGGAATTCGGCCATTTATTTAAACTTTCTCGGAATWWAAWTTTTCAGAATTTAMGGTTAATTTACTATTTYCGACAATARAATTAAGGRAAAGGAAGAATGATTAAAAAGGATGAAAGGGACGGGAACCCATGACTATTGGGAGATTGGCCTAATTTCGCCTCGGTTACCCGCCATCGKCTCTGACCCCGGGTTGATMATTTTTCCCGGATTCTARCAGTTTTCACTACTGCCRATGGTYGAGGTTCCCTGCGTCGCTTTMSCTGGATTGCTTGATTACTAACATTACCGCAGTTGGGATGTTCTRAGAGCGGGAGTCGCATGGACAGCATGGGGTGGTGCTACCTTGGGTCGACAGTATGGTATGTGGCTTGGTACGGGTATGTGATTCAGAGAGATTCGACATCGTTATGGAGTGGCAGCATCCTATGGAATCCGACGTGTTTCTGGTTCGGTATGGGCACGACGCCTGTTGTTTTCAGGCTTGAGGACGTTGCGGGGATCTATTTTCAGGTGCAGAACCACCATTGTGGTTTATTACAGGTTTGGAACAACCATGACGCCTTGTTTCCATTTCAATACCAATACGACAATTTATTTCGGTTTCGGCGCAACTACGGCTGTCTATTTCATGTTCGCAAAGACTGTCGTGATTTATTATCAGATTCGAAACCATCGCGGTGGTTTACTTTCACGACTGGAACCACTAGGTTAGTGCACTTCAGGTTCGGAACCTTGGCGGTAATTTGTTTCAGGCTCGACGGTGATTGTCCCAGGTTCCGGACGATTTGAGGCACACGTCAGGCATCATTTTCGGGCTGGTTTCGCCTTCTGCAACGGTGTGACAGGGTTTGGGCTACCTCGGTATTCGGCATCGGTCTGGTATACTCCGCTGCGTATCTCAGCTTCGGTGTGCGGTGTTGGTTTGATACTAGCTGATACTGCCCACGACACGTTGTTTCGGCTCGGCTGCGGTACCGGCACAACATCTGTTTTAGATTTTTTTCTACAGGCTTGGTCAACGTCGTGGACCTGGCATAGGAGGCCATGGGATCACTCGTTTACCGTGCCGGGAGCGCTTATTTGTAGGCCATCTCAGATTCGTGCGAGCCGGTCATTTTCGCCGCTGTGCCCCGATCTAAATTCATCTAATCGAAAGGGGCGAAGAGCCGAAGTACCGGGTCCGGATCGGGGCGAGATGCAGGCGGGTTAAGAGTCCGTGGGCACCCTGAGCATAGCGGCCGGGCGGTTGAAGTCAGCAAGGGCGGCCGCGCAACAGATTCGGGCACGTCGGAAACACAAGGGAAGCAAGGAATATAGGGGAAGGTCCGACATTTTGCGGGGAGAACACTCAAAGCGAGCAAGGTGTACCCGCGCGAGCAAGCTCAGGGAGGAGACATCGACGCTCAGACAGTTACACCGGGAGTGAGGGGAGAGAACAGGAGGAGTCAGAAGTGTGCACGGTGGACGAGGGGGGAGAACTTCGGGGGTCGATGCATCGCGATCGCATGCCAGGTGTACCCAGCGCTACACTGACTCGAGCTGCAGTGATCTGGGAGGAATTCGGCGCGAGGCAGTTACAGGAGGAGCATGATCGAACGAGGCGGGCAGGGGATCCATGCCCTCGTTCGTGCCAGTCAGGGAACAACCTTGGGGCGCTCACCCGCGCTCTGAGGGTGCTCGTCGTACTCCGCGCCCCTCTTGGACCAGAGAACCAGCAGCATGCTGCGGGTTCGGCGAACAACCATTAACGTCGGTTGAGAAGCTAGCCTCTCCGCTGATGATGGACGAGACAGCACAGGGTGCAGAGTGAACAGCACTCTGATGATGACGGGATCGGCCAGCACCGCGCGGAGGATACGCGCAGCCCGGTTGGGGGCTCTGTCGTGGTAGCTCGGACGTGGAGGGAGCATTTAGACACGGGCATAGGTGAGCGGGACAATGTACGTAAGACCGTTTGAGGGAAAGGCGGCGAACGGACAGAGCGTGCGCGCGCGCACGCGCGCGCGCGCGCGCGAGAGAGAGAGAGAGAGAGAGAGAGAGAGAGAGAGAGAGAGAGAGAGAGAGAGAGAGAGAGAGAGAGAGAGAGAGAGAGAGAGGAGCGGGGGGGGGGGGGGAGAGAGAGAGAGAGAGAGAGAGAGAGAGAGAGAGAGAGAGAGAGAGAGAGAGAGAGAGAGAGAGAGAGAGTGCTGCAGTTAGCGAGAGGGTGTGTGCGCTGCTGCTAACAGTGAAAGGCTATTACCGCATGAGACTGAGTGGGAAACAACGTTGCCCCGGAAGATTGGGCGCTGCAGCCATTGCCTGTGAGATCGCCCATAGCCGCCCGACTGCTGTTATGGGAGATTGAGAGCCACCGTTGCTGATGGGAAGGTCAGCCAACACTGACCGAAAAGAAGTATATCGGCAATGATGATAAGGTGAACAACTACTTTCTGGTGATGACTCCCAAGTGGGATCAAAAGCCATACTAGTGAGTTAACGGCCAACGCAAGCACGTATCACGGCAACATTCGGTTGAAGATCCAATTATGGGTTTTGAATCCACTGATGATCAGGTAAGTGCCCATCTAAAAGGGAGTTGATGGCGTGTGAAATTTGTTCCGAATGTGGATCTGCTGTGATATGGTGGTGAGACAACATCGAACCTTTAATCTAGAGTTATCCCGAAGATCAGGTGTTCGATCTCAAGGCTTCATCATCGGGCGAAACTGGTGAAAAGTTTCCATCGTATTTCACCTTCCCCTCCCAGCTTCAAGGGTATTGTTCATCGTCTAAAAGGCTGCAGATCAGAATGTTATTCACTGGGTGTAGCATTGGGTAGTGAAATTCGGAAGTACTCACTCCATCGAACTTAATTTGAACATTGTTTTGTTTGTTCGTATATCTTTGTTGTCTCCTTGAAAATTGTAAGAGGGGGGGAGAACACGCGTCCACGGCCATGTGAAAGGAAGCGAGTGAACGAGCAAGTGACTCTTTGTGTAAAGGTCAGAGAGAGAGAGGAAAAGGAATACTGACAGAAGAGGAGGCATCTGGGTGCCGCTCCGCACGTGGGGGAAACTGCATGTTTCGAGTTATGCCACAAGCCAAAAACAATACTCATGCAGAAGATGAGAGGGCTGTAAAAGTTTGAAACGGGACAAAGTGTGTGAACCTGGGGGTGAGCGAGCAGTTCTTGTATATTGGCTGGCTAACTGAAGTCTGGCCCTTCGGCTGGGCGTACGGTTCCTGTCTTTGACAGATCTTTTGCCCTCCGCCTGTTGGGAGATCTGGCAATTTCTAACTGTTATAAGAACAATCACTTTTTTTTCCATTGTCTCAACTGGCAGTTATCTTATAAAAGTAGAACAAGAATAGATACTGGCGGATCAGCCTCTCATAGTGTGAACCAATATTCACTGTTTTTCTTTGTTTTGGGTGGGGATTCATACAGGCATTCAAAGAAGAGTAGTGACCTAAGCGCCTGGGTGGAATTATTAAACCTCACCGCTGTATAAACTGAAGGGGGATAACGGTCGAGCGTTTGAGATAAAGTTGTCGATGGGTAAACTGGACTCATAGCACTGCAACTCATTGGACTCTCCAACAGACTACTCAGGTTAAAGCTCGCCACTGTGTGCGTTTGTTACATTACCATGCAATCCATTGGTTTCTCAAATTGATATACGAAACTGAGTGTTGTGAACTTGTCGTTCCATCATTTGACCACGAGACGGTTGCTATCCGAACTGGCTACTTTACTAAGTCCACTGTTGAAGCTCTCAGTTGTGTGAATCTGCAATATTACTCGTTGTTTGCTAAAGCTCGCTAGAGTATGGGTCCGTTGATTTATTAGTTGACTATAAAAGCTACTGCTGAGTGAACTTTGTGATCTACCAATTGGTGATTTAAGGCAGGGCATAGCGCCTGAAACCATCCCCTTTTCCCTGCTGGACGCTGAGGACCTCTGAAGCAGGCGCGACGAGTGACAGACGTCGTTGCCCTTGGCTTCAGCGAACAGTAAGCGACCCCTCCCCGGGTTTCCTCACAACTTTGGCACCGTTGCCGGGGAGGGGACTGCACCCCCAAGACCGCGGCCTTCCCCAATCAATTGGGGTGCGTGGACTGATTAGTCCAAGTACTAATTAGTTCGTTTTCTTGATTAGTTCTATTTTTGATAATTCTTCGAATCAGTTTTTTTTAAATATCTCGCGATCCGCGCATTTGCCCTCTCGACGGGGCGAACGTTAAGAGACGTTTTTTGCTGAAATTTTACGGTCATATTTTGAGATAACAAATTTTCTTCATTTTTCTATTTATTAATTCAAAATTTTTAGTTTTCTTTTTTTAATTTTTGCGGAAAATTGGTTCATATTTTTGAAATAACCCCTTGGGCCAAATTTGTTTAGTTTATTTTTCCCGTCGTTAAGACACTTTAGACGGGGCAAACAGCGGAAGTTAGAGGCTTGGACGGTACGTAACAACAAAGAAAAACGGAATAAAACAAAAATTAAATATTTAATTTCTTTAGAATTTCATGTAAAATACCGTAAAAGGGTTTAAGAAAAAGTGATCCATTAAAGTTTTTGCAGATTTCGAGTAGAGTTAACAAAAAAAAATTGGGACGGAACGAGTTTTGGAGGAGAGCGTGCGGTTGCGCGCAAAGCTCCCAAAACCCTAGTTAATTAAACCCTAATTAGAGGAAACCCTAATTAGGAGAAGTCTTATTAAGGGTTTTTGGGGTCGAATAACAACCTCGAAGACGAAGAGGGAGCGTAAAATACAGAAAATACTTTGACCTTTGTTTTCATCGGCGTCTTCTTTTTTTATAATTATTTTAAAGAAAATACTAAAAATAACGAAAAAAAATTAATTAAATCTTGTTTTCTTTCATTTTTAAATTTAGGCGTCTTTTCTTTCGGGTTATTGAGTTAGGGGCGGAAGCCCTGAGCCCCATCCCAACGGGGGAGGGGAAATACTGCCAAAATTTTCTTAAGATTTTGTATAATATTTCGGATTTATTAGAAAATAATTAGAGAAAATACTCGAAAATTGGTTCAAAATTAAAATTTTCTTTTGATATTGTTTACCTTTTGCTGTATTTCTTCGGCGGCTATTTAGAGGCCTTCGGCCACACCCCATCCCCACGGGGGGAGGCGAAGTGCCGCTGAAATTTTATAAAATCTACCGGGGAAGCAATTTTGCCTAAAGACATATACAAGGAATATAAGTATATGTAAAATAAGAAAGAGGGTGTATCTTACGTAAACGTAATTTTTAAAAATAAAATACAGTTAAATACATAAAAATTCCCTAGGTAGGAGAAGGGAAAGGGAATTGGAGTGGAAAAAGTATAGGGTTGTTCCCTTATCCCCTCTTAAGGGTTGGGACCAGTGAAGGGATTTTCTCCTAATTAAAAGTTATTTATTTGGTATTTATATAATATAAATTCAAATTAAATAGTTAGCGTGTGGCGGAAAGAGAAACATACTTGTCGCGCTACTCTCCAGGGGAAACCTTGTATGCCCCTAGGCAATGGTGGAGGACCGGTAGGTTTCTGAAGATTTAAAGTAATTTTTATTAATCTAAATTTATTAAAATTCCTTAAAAATATTAAAATGGCTTAGAGAAATAGCCGAAAGAAGGTGAAGGCTTTCTAATTTTGGTACTTAGATAGGGGGAGACATTTGTACTCCTGAGGGGTAACCGGAACAGTCGCTGGCACTGTTCCCTCGAACAGGGCACATGCCTTGTATTCGAGGGAACTTGACTATAGGGCCCGTTTGCCTTGTTTAGGGCCGAGATTTCGCCGTTGGCACCATAGAGGACTCTTGGGATAGATACGAGATAGATCGACAGCGTAATATCGGGGCTCCCAACGAAGGGAGGCGAAGCACTGCCAAAATTTTCCTAGAAACGACAGTCTTCTTCGGCTATCTTTCACCTCCTCTACCCATCCCACTTACTACGGTCTCTCTAGCCATAAGTTGGATGTGGCCGCAAGCACAGGTGGACGTCTATGACGCCAACAGCGCCTGGGACGTGGAGCCCCCTGAACTCATACAAGGGAATCTGGTGGAGCTCACGATTCTCGCGCGCAGCGTTCGATATGCTGACGGCCAGTTTGCGTGGAGGTCCATAGTCTTGTTTGAGGACGTGTGGCTTTGGACGCACAAAGAGCATCGGCCTGGACAAGGAGTGGGCGTAGTGAGAGCCTACCTGTACTTAGGACCGGACGCGGTCAAGGAGGCCGTGTTGAGCCTCTCGACAAGAGGGACTAGTGGCGCGGTTAGCAGGGCGTTACGCTACTTGAGGGACGAGGTAGCCGCCTTCCGAGTGGAGGACTTGAGCGACCCGTTGACCCTATTTCACGGACGCCCTCCTCTTGATATCACGGGCGAGCTGGTGGTAGCGCGAGACCGGTTTTTCCCGTACAACGTTTCGAGTCTGCGGGCGGTAGTCCCAGCGTTCGTTGTAGAGAGCATCTTTGGAGGTATTGGCGGAGTGGTCGAGGCATACCTAGCCTATCAGGATCTCAAGGTCCTCGTTGGAGGGTCTGACGACCTCGACTACATCTATTATTCGCTTGCGACTGGTGGGCCTCGTTGGGGTGACGAGAGGGTTCAACTTATAGAGCTGATCCGTTCGATAGAGGACGAGTGGCCCCAGTCTCCGTGCGTTTGGGATTGGCTGGACCGTGAGCTCTGAGCAGGCCCCGAGTACGTGACCCGTATCGGGTGACTCTTCTCCGACGACTGGGGTAGCTGGTGGAGTGAGGACGCTGGGCGACCTCTGATATACGACTATTAGTTGGCGGAGTACTACCAGGCTATAGGACAGGCGCCATACCGCGTCGAGGACGAGTTTGACGACGAGGGTTGGGAGCGAGAGGACGACGAGGACGCCTGGGAGCCGGACTGGGTTGACCCAAAGAGTGAGGTTGATGAGGAGGAGGAGGTCGACACGGTGGACGCTCACTTCCCTCGCACAGGGGTACCGATTAGGGCCTAGGTGGAGTGTACGGCGGGGCGAGTGCGAGCTAGGCTAGCCATGAGATTCGGCAGTAGAGTGGTAGAGTGGGAGAGTGGGATAGGAGATCCTGCGGGCAGATGGTACAGGAGATCGAGGGAGTCGACCTACCCTTTGGTGATTTCAGATGGCCTAGACCGCCCGAGATCATAGCTCCTGACTTGGTGGAGCTTGATCTACCGGCCAGATGCGGCTCGGAGCCAGGGCTGACTGACCATTGGGGGTCGACTCGACTGGGGCCAGACGCACACCTATGGTCATATACCGTTCAGACCTACGAGTCTGATCCGCAGAGGTGGAAGGCGCCCAGCACGACGTCCATAGAGGTCGTAGGGCATGCTTATTACTCACGTGAGGTGAGCGTCGTCGTCTATATCCAGGGCTTGGTGCATGGGTTCTGGCGGTATGAGAGAGAGGCGAGAAAAATCCTGACAGGCAAGATAGAGAGTGCACGAGAGGAGATTGAGGATCCGTACGGGCCTATCAGGGAGACGAGGACTACGTTTCAGATAGGAGGGTTTACCTTTCCGACAGCCCGACTGCGCACCAGGTTCCCGGTCTTTGTAGTGGAGCAGCTTTGGGGCTTGGGGAGCGTCGTGGAGAGACATTTCGCGGCTCTAGAGCTAGACGGACTAGCCCGAGGGGAGAGGGACCGAGACTGGATTGCCTACGCACAGTTCGTAGGCGGACCTCTTACAAGAGAGAGAGGGGTACAACTGATTGAGTTCTTACGTGCCCTAGTGCCTACAGCAGACCACCACTTTTTTTTCCCGGGCCAGCCCTTAGAGTTATGGGTGGCCTTAGAGAGGGAGGTCCAGAGGCCTGTAGATAGTCTGGAGGGAGTCGGGCGGCTCTTTAGCGAGACTCCAAGCGACAGGCATACTCCCCTCATTTCTATCTGGGAGTTGAAGGAGCATTATCAGAGTATATACCCAGATAGGGAGGAGCTCGGCTGGGATGCCGAAGATAGAGATTGGGTACAGCATAGCGACATAGAGCCTTGGGGAGAGGACGAGAGATTGTGGAGCGACGTGCCTGACGTAGGGCAGGGCGAGATTGGCCCCGGTATAGACGGACCGCAGGAGGACGGTTGGGGACATCTCCTTCAGGCCGAGGGACAGGAGGATATCCCATGGGGTCAGAGTGGAGATGAGGATGGAAATGAGGATATGCCAGATGCGCGAGACGATTAGTGGCTGGGCATATCCGGGCGTAGCTTAGAGAGGGAAGTAGGGGATCGGTTAATAGGCACGGGGAAATAACTTTAGGCAGGACGAGAGTGGCAGTAAGAGCAGGAAGGGATGACAGACATGGATACGCTGAGAGTGACTCTTTCCCTACGGTGAGATAGGACGGGCGGTTGGGAGGAAGAGGCGTTGGACAATGTTGAGCGACAGATCAGACTCATGACGGAGCATGCCCTGGAGATACGGAGAGGCCAAAGATATGTCGAGTTTACTATCTACTTCTATGGAGCTGACGGGAGAGTGCACAGCACCTACTCGACCATACTGGACCTGAGTGGGAGAGTTGTCTGAGGAGTTAGCAACATCGTGAGATAGGGAGCGTCGAAGGGAGTAGGATGACACAGATCGAGTGGCGAAGTGGAGATGAGGAGTGCCTCGGCGGCTTGGCTAACTTATGTTCTCTCACGAGAGTCCGAATCCTATAGCGTGAGGAAACTTGTAAAACCCAGAGAGACGGCTGTTGGATATGATATTCCTCTTCCTTTGGGGTTAGAGGAGACTGGCAGTGTCCCGATACGTTACCTTGGGACGTGGCTGACAGAGGAACTTTTCCTTTGGACGGTGATACTAAAAGATAGACGACCCGAAATGACTCATGACCTAGAAGGGGTCGGACATCTGATAACGGATAAAGCTCATGATTTAGACATAGGACTGACACTCACAGGGGCTAGCAGGGCTTGGTGGAGAAACGAGTTGTTGGAACGAGTGATCGTTAATCAGCAACTCGCGAGACTCTCTGGAGGAAGGTCGTATTAGAGTCGCTTGGTATACGGACCTCCGCATCCGACCCTCTACCCGAGAGAGGGTTGGCGATTTGGACTTCCTGCGTTCGTAATAGGGCAGACCTATGGGAGCGTAGATCGTCTGAGTATAGCAGTGGACCACACACTTTACGAGTTTTGGGAGGGCTTAGATCCTCGCTTCAAGGAAGCATACTACTCCATTTGTGTGAGGTGGGGGCCACCCAGCAGAGAGATGCTTGACGACATCATAGACGTTACTTCCTGGGTGGACTGTCCGAGGCGAGTTGATCTGATTAGGTACTGCAGGAGACGAGCGGAGATTGATTATGTTGGGCTGGAAAAAGTGAGATTTCTCTTCGAAGTCACAGCTTAGGGAATGCCGGGGGAAAACGGCAACTGTGATGCGCTTAGATAAGCAACTGGTAAGCAAGGGATACACTGTGACAGTACTTCTCCGAGCATACATAGATGAGGACTTGACGGTGAGGGAGTGCCGACTACAAGCCAGGGATTTGATCCGCGAGCATAGAGCTTATCTATTGGCGCAGGTGACCTTCCAGACCTCGATTTCCTATGATGTGATGATATGGTCTCATGGTTGTATGCGCGCGGAGCACTACCACAATGAGAAGGCAGCGGAGGCTAGAGCGAGGGTATGAGGATGAGTTAGAAAGAGATGTGGACAGAGTATGGAAGAGGAGAGTGAGGCGGTCGGAAGAGTGAGAAAGTGCATTAAAGAACCACTCTTGAACCGGGTAAAGGAGTTGGGGAACAAGATTAGGGAGATCGGGTCATGCCAGGATGAGGCCAAGCTGCGTAGGGTTGAGCTTGCGACGAAAGAGTTAGAGAGTTTGTTCAGGGAGGAAAGAGAGGTTATCCAGATGTGGAGATCAGACTTTCTGGAGAGAGTAAAGGCTAGGAACCTATCGCGCGAAGGAGCTAGGGAAAAGTCTGCAGAGGACGTAACAACGGAGGACAAGGTAACGTAGGGAGATAGCAACAGGACATGGGCGGGACTGCCCTACACACGACGGACAGGTACTCATTGCATGTGGTAAGGAGACTCGACGAACCATTGGTGTTAGTGATCGCAGAGCTCCAGCTCCATACCAGGTTGTGTATAGTTGAGGAGGCAGAGTATGTTCGCCGGGCATTGCATGAGGCTAGGGGAACAGGACTTTGGATCGGAGTGGAAGGAGTACGAAGGATAAAGTACGTACTACGCACGACACCATTGGATGGGAGACCTCTGATAAGGGTGTGGTACGAGACGCTCAGAGAGACTGAGAGACTGAAGATAAGCGAGGCCGGGAGAGCTGAGGAATTAGGGAGAGTTATAATAAACGGAGCGATACTGAGGGTGCTAGCTGCTCATGACCGATACTGGAGGGAATCGATAAAGACTTTAGAGGCCATAGAGGATAGTGGAGATGAGGAGAATTTTGAGACGTTCTATGGTATGTTGGAGTTGTCGGCGATGAGACTACGAGCGGCTATAGCACTGACTTCCCTCAGATACTAGACAGGTGACCTTATAGCTGTCAAGGAGTTGAAGGGGGAGATGGTTAGATGGCAGTAGGAGGAGAGTTTCCTCCTTTTGCGGGCTACCCGATTCAGGACGGACTAGATGATTTAGCCAGGAGGACGGAGATAGACGCTCGAGGACTCTAGAGGGGTGCAAGTCGGGAGACATTGGTTAGGTTTGGGACTGCGATCAGCAGCAGGAGTAGACATCCTGTCACGGGTGTAGTGCAGATCAGGAGAGGCGCGACCTTGTTTGCGAAGCCCGAGGGTGAGGTTTACATAGATACCGGGATTCTTGGGATAGAGGGAGAGCACGAGGTTCGCGACGGGAACGGAGTACTGGTGGCGGTAATCAGAGCAATTGAGAGCCAGGACTGGAGACGAGCGCGAACCATAAACAAGTAAATAGGTCCGGGCTGCGAGTTCTGTTACAGGTCCGGGCTGCTGCAACTGTCATAGGTCCGGGCTGTAACGCCCGGCGAGCCCAACTAAAGCTTCTGGTAGCCTATGGAACCAGACACGATGGGGCCACAATCGACCACGACCGAAACAGGAGAGGAGTACAGGACATCGCCCGACCGAGCACTGAGGGATCTGAAGGAACGAATTAGGCAGGGGGCACCGCTGAGATGGGCTGACCAAACCAATGACGGAGAGCCCGACGTAATGGGCGAGCTGGACGTGACAGAGCAGCAGGAGGCTCTGAAGACTGGAACCTCGAACGCTCAACAAAAAGCGACGGCACGACGTTCCCCCGACTATGAACGGAGGGAAACTAGGACGGATAGGCGCGGGGACGACTGGAGAGAGAGTTCGCGAGATTCCTATTGGAGGGACAGAGACAAGGATAAAGCACCGCCCCGGCGAGTCTTCGACCCCCAGACGGGGGAGTCACATCCGCTCCCTTACGAGAGCAAAGATCGCTATATTATTACGCATAAGGCCTCGGAGCCTCCTACTTTCAGGGGCTATGGTATCACAGAATATCTGGAGAAGTGGGAGCTTCATGCTAGACAGAGTCAGCGGTCGGAGAAAGAGATTATAGAAAACTTCCTATTTAATGTGGATCCAAGTCTCGGCAAGGAAGTTGAGGAAGCCCGACCGAAGGATGGAAAATGGACTACGTATAAGAAGAACCTCATTGAGCTTTACAAATTAGAGGATAACAAGTACTCCATCAAGGACCTTGAGACTATGACTCGAGATGAAGATGAGAGCGTGCGGGCATTTGGGATGCGTTTCCAGAAGATCTTTGACTTGCTGATGAAGAAGGGAAAGATTTTAGAGGTCGAGCGCTATACTATCTTCATTGGACACCTATCCAAAGGTAGACAAAAGAGTATACTTAGAGATCTCCCGCGCGACAAACTTGATTTCCCTGAAGTCCTTAAACTCGTGATAAAGGCAGAGGCAAACGATTACAAGGACTTGGTATGGAGAGGAATGAGGAGACGTGACTTCTCTCTCTATAAGGAGTATGTCACTGATAGATGTCATGATTTCAAAGACTATCCCTGGTCGGAAAAGAATGAAGCCGTGGCTGAGGAAGTGAAGGAGATAAGGGACATGGTAAAGGGATTGATAAGATAGGTTACAGAGATTGTGACCACCACAGGAGCCGCGACTTACCGGGACAAACCCGGAGGGCCATATTCACTTCGCTGTGACCGGAGGAACACCGATTCCTAGAGAAACGTCRARKATAGAAATCCTCGAACGCTGACTGATTATCGTGCGAGGGAAAGGGAGAGAGACGATGAGCCATGGCGACGTAGGGATGATGATATAGATAGGGACCGCAGGGCTCGCGAGACGTATGGGTGAGCTAGGAGACTGGAAGATTACTCGCGTAGCCCTCGCTATGAGGCTGATGGGGGTAGAGGCGACTCTCAAGGCCGGTGGGAGTCAGATCAGAGCCGGTGAGATGGATACAGGGACGACAGATATAAGAGATCGGACCGAGATGGATATAGGGATGACATATATGAGAGGTCGGATCGAGATGGATACAGGGGTGGCAGGTATGAGAAAGGAGATCGAGACGAAAACCGACGGGATGACTCGCGCGGACGGTATGACCGCGGGGGATTCGAAAGGGCTCAGCGTGACGATTCGCAGGGGTGGTACGACCGAGGAGATCGACGCGATGAGTCGCGCGGGCGATACGACCATGGGGACCGCCGGAATGACTCACGGGGACGATATGAGCAAGGAGGATCCGGAGGAGACCGCCGGAATGATTCGCGTGGCCGGAATGAGAGAGGGGGATATAGCGCGTCATCCGATCCGCATACAAAGTCCCCTGACCCCAGAGCAGGGAGAGGTTCGACCTCCTGGGGCGCAGACGACAGGCCACCCACTCCCAGGAACTCTTGCGTCTACTGTAGAGGGGATGATCATATCAAGAGAGACTGCCTGGATCTCAAACGGGCAATAGATGAGGGACTTGTCGTGCTTGATGACCGCAAGTACGTCAAGTGGGCAGATGATCTGAGAGACGTATCGATGTTCCCTTCGATGAATGAGAATGTTGAAGCAAGGAGAGTAAAGCCGAGTAAAGGAAAGAAACCGGTTAGGAGCCAGAGCATCAAGATAACTTTCGAAGGAGATATGGCAACCACACCCATAAGGGTGACAGCTACCAAGTCGGAAAGGGGGTCTATATCGAAGAAGACCGACATGGATTATGTGATGGCAGAGAAGGACGGACAGGGGATTGATGAAGAGGAGGTTATTCTTTCACCACGAAAGCGGGGAGTGAAGAAGTTCTTGATGAAGAGTTCGCTGGATGAGATTGACACGGTCGAGCCACTGAGACGGGTCTTCAGTATTAGAGGTGACAGCTATAGCAGATCACATAGCGATAGTTCTTCTTGATGGGATGGAAGGTGTGCCTCCAGACAAGTTTTACATACTTGGGAGTGAGACCGTGGAGGCGGTTCTAAACGATGGAGCGGTTCTGGATGCTGTGATCGATAACGGCAGTGAGGCTGCCATTATAGACGAGGATCTGGCAGTGCAAGTTGGACTAGGCCTCCATAGGTCGTACCTATTCGAGATAGAGACGGCTGATGGGAGAAAGCAACAGATCACCGAGGTTTGTCACAAGGCAGCCATAGAGGTCCAAAGCGTACGAGCGACCTTGCCAGTCTTTGCAGTCAAGAACTGCAGCTCTGACCTGCTCTTGGGGCGGACGTGGTTAAGCCATGTGCATGCGGTGACGATAGAGCGGCCCGACGGGAGCCAGACATTGTCCATCAAGAAGCTAGATGGGGCGCGAATTATGATTGAGACAGTGGAGCCTTGAGACCCGAGGAACAGAGCAGCCCTCGCTGTGGGTGCAGGGCCCGGTGATCAGATTAAGTCATTACCTATCTCCGACTACGCGGTGCGATTTCGCGAGAAGAAGTATGGACCACTGCTCACAGAAGAAGAAGGTCGGATTGTAGAGGTGGAAGATTTAGGGAGTCCGCTGATAGTGGACGGCAACTCATATCCAAAGGAGGCAGATGAGGAATTTGGCGGCGTGGTATCTGTGTCTTTTTTAAGGGCACAGCCCCCTATGGGGGGCTACCCAAGCGACACAAGCGAGTAGCTCATAAAGTTAAGCCAGCGGTGATGGGCCGCGAGCGATCTGCACTGGAAGGGATATTGGAAGAAGAGATCGCAAAGGAAATCAAAGAAAGAAAGAAAAAGAAGCCGCAACGCCTAACGGAAGAGAGAATAGCAGGGATGGACATTGAAGATGGAAACCTGACCCCTCATAAGCGGGAACGTGTGATAGAGATCTTAAAGACGTGCGATAAGGCTATAGCCTTCAGCGACGCGGAGCGCGGTAGGGTTGACCCTCGTTACGCAAAGCCGGCAAGGATTTACACGATTCCACATGTTTCATGGAATGACGCAGGATAGAAATACGCCCAGAAGGAGAAGGAAGAGGTTATCGCTTTCCTGAAAGAAAAGATGGCTTCTCATGTTGCGGAGCCATCTGACAGCGTCTATGCTAATCGATGGTTCTTCCTACGAAAGCCGAATGGCAAGATCCGGTGGATCCAGGACCTTCAGAAGGTCAACGCGGAGACGATTCAAGACGTGGGCTCCGTGCCACACGCCGACTTACTGGCTGAGGGCGCCGCGGGCAGGTCGATTTATTCGGTCTGTGATCCGTTCTCAGGCTATGATGAGGTACCGCTTGATCCTAGGGAAAGGCACCTCACGGCTATGCACACGCCATTGGGACTGATACAGATGATGGTCGTCCCTATAGATTGGACTAATGGGGTAGCCGTTTTTCAGAGAGCCATGGTAGCCGTCCTCAAGGACTTTATTCCTGATAAGGTTGAAGTATTTTTGGATGACTTTCCTATAAAAGGATCAGTAAAGAGAGATGAGACAGAGGTTGTACCGGGAGTTAGGAAATTCGTCGAGCAACACTTAACCGACATTTGCGCGATACTTGAGCAGTTAGACGATGCAAATTTAACGGTCAGCGGAACAAAGAGCCGGTGGGCCATCTCGATTATTAAGATCTTAGACTTTATTTGCGACTCGAGAGGACGCCGAACGGATCGTGCGAAGCTAGACAAACTCCTAAATTGGCCGTCCCCGTTACATAGTGCTACCGAGGTCCGACAGTTTTTGGGAGTGGTCGGTTACTGGCGGATATTCATACGGAGGTATGCGGAGAAGGCTGAGCCATTGAGGCTACTCCTTCGGAAGACTGAGAAATTCTACTGGGATTCTTCACAGAAACTCGCTATGCAAGAACTTAAAGATGAATGTAAGGAGGGAGGGCGCACACTGGGCATGTCTTTCTTTGATGATGAGGCCGATAAATCCTTCATAGTATCCACGGATGCTGGACCTTGTTCAGTAGGTGGGTTGTTGTCTCAGAAGGACGCTGAAGGGAAGGAAAGACCGTTAAGATTTGAGAGTAGGACACTTAATGCAGCTGAGCGTAACCACAGTCAATTCAAGAAGGAAGTGTTAGTTGTTTTGCGGTGTCTAGACACGTTCAGACACTATATCTACGGACGACGGTTCATCTTAAGAGTAGATCCCACAGCGGTCGCCTCTGTCCTCCAGAAGGACTTTAGTCTGACGACCCGACCATCGCACAATGGTTAATACGGATTCGGCTATATGATTACACAGTTGAGAGGATATCTGGCACTAAAAATGTTGTGGCGGATGGCCTTTCTCGGATCCCTCTTGAGGCTGAGCGCCCAATAGTAGCTGAAGCGCTGACATTGGCAGAACCAAGACGCGCCGATCGATTTCTGGTTAACCTCTACGAAGGCAGATACCGAACGATTGGGTTACATTTATCTGGTGAGGAGAGTCAAGATTCAGATATCCGGAGACAAGCAGCCCAATACTGCCTTAGAGCGGGCCATCTATTCCGTAGACCAGTCGGGTCGGGTACGCCCCTACGAGTAGTCTGTGATCCTGACGAGAGGCAGACGATAGTTGCGGAGCTTCACGACGGGGTAGTCGGAGGACATAGAGGAGTCAAAGGAACCTACGAAAAGGTACACAGGCTGTACTGGTGGGAAGGACAGTATAAGGACGTCGAGAGATAGTGTATAACCTGAGAAGAGTGCCAGAAGAGAGTTCTTGTGAAATACAAAGAGCCACTTCATCCATCCTATTCGACCAGGCCGGGAGAGAAGGTACACATCGATCTGGTGAAGATGCCGAAAGGAGTAGGCAATAATATGAACTACATCGTGAACATACGAGACGACTTCACTGGGTTCGTGGACGGTAGACCTATCAGGAGTAAGACGGCAAGGGAAGTAAAGAACTTCGTCCTAGAGTACTTATCTAGGTACGGTTGTGTCGGCAAGATAGTGATGAACAGAGGGGCGAAATTTCTAGCTGACGAGGTGCAGAGTGTGTTCAAGAGAGTCGGGGCGAGAGTTTCGATAGCCACCACCCACCACCCACAATCGAACTCTTCAGTAGAAAGGGGACACCAGACTCTGATAGCGTCACTATCCAAGTGGTGCAAAGGTAAGGACAGTGATTGGCCACGATGTTTTCGATATGCGATATGGGCGGACAACGTTACGGTCCGGGCTAGTACTGGATACCCACCATACACGTTGTGGTTTGGGCAGCATTGTCCGCTCCTCATAGAGTTTCACGTCGACAGTTGGACAACCGTTGACAGGGCGGAGAAGATGTCCAGAGACGAACTCATAGCTGCCCGAACAAGACAGATAGTCTACGGTTTGGAAGACAACCTTATGACAGTGGCAGATCGTCTAGCAGTGGAGAGAGACAAAGGTAAAGAGAGATGGGATAAGAGCATGCGGATCAGGAAAGAGAGGGTGAGCGTAGGAGATATGGTCCTTCTCTACGACGCAGCACTGGAGAGGACCTGGACCGGAAAACTCGCCAACAGATGGATGGGACCTTATAGAGTGGTTGAGGCGCTCGACTGGGGTGCCTATATGATAGCAGAATTGGACAAATCCAAGTGGAAGGACCCAGTTGCGGGTGCCAGGTTGAAGTTGTTTAGACCCAGACCAGCACCCATCTTATCGCTGGCGGGCCCGAAAGGAAAAGGGAAGGCCAGAATGGAGGATGGAGCCCCCTCGAGACGATTCGAGGCAGAGGAGAGTTCCAAGAAGAGGAAAAGAATGGAGAAAAGAAAGGTCAAAGGGTTGGCATTAGGAAGAGTGAAGAAATGGTTATTCGTGCTCAAGAGGGTTAGGCGGAGAGTTCGCATTAGACAAACTGGCGGGCCGGCACCTTTCTCGGGCCAACGTCAGAAGAAAAAGAGGATCCTACTAAGGCCAAGATCCCGAGAGAAGAGGAAAGTCAAGAAACATCTTCTTAGCCCCAGAACTTATAACAAACTGAGACAGGAGACAATTAAACATCGGCGTGGGCGTCCTATACGGGCAGTCACCCTGAAGCTCGTCCACTTCTTTTGACGAAAGTGGATAGGGCTCGACGGGGGCGTCGAGAAGTGGTCCGGGCTAACTGTCAGGCGGCCACAAGCAGTGCGCCACCTGAAATCTGTGGCTTTGGGACTTAGGCTCAAGGACAAGTCCGTGTTTTGACGGTACTCTGGTTTGACTAGGCAGCAGAAATTAGGGGAGCTCAGGGCACCCCTGATTTTGGGCACACTGAACCTTACGAGTAACCCTCAAAGATGGCGAGATGGGTGGCCGCACTCGCCATATCTTGGGACCGTCATTTTTGGCCGTTCAGAGGGTTAGACCCCGATTAGCCTGCCGCAAAGAGGCACTACGGGAACTAACACCGCCGCAACGTTTTTGCAGCATACGACCAGGGCTGAAAAGAGGCCTCAAATTTTTGTCTATTTTAGTACCATAATTAAAGATGGGGAAAAAAAGATTAAGACAAGTAGGGGAGAAGAAAAAAAAAAAAAAAAACGCAATAACCCTTAATTTCTTTATTTTTCACGGCATTTAATTCTAGGGGGATACCCTTGTTATTTTATGTTCCCGGCAATGAAATTAAAAACATAGAAAAGGATTAAAAATAGTAAAAAAAAAAAGAAATAAAAGGAATTCGGCCATTTATTTAAACTTTCTCGGAATAAAAATTTTCAGAATTTAAGGTTAATTTACTATTTTCGACAATAAAATTAAGGAAAAGGAAGAATGATTAAAAAGGATGAAAGTGACGGGAACCCATAACTATTGGGAGATTGGCCTAATTTCGCCTCGGTTACCCGCCATCGGCTCTGACCCCGGGTTGATAATTTTTCCCGGATTCTAACAGTTTTCACTACTGCCGATGGTTGAGGTTCCCTGCGTCGCTTTAGCTGGATTGCTTGATTACTAACATTACCGCAGTTGGGATGTTCTAAGAGCGGGAGTCGCATGGACAGCATGGGGTGGTGCTACCTTGGGTCGACAGTATGGTATGTGGCTTGGTACGGGTATGTGATTCAGAGAGATTCGACATCGTTATGGAGTGGCAGCATCCTACGCGATCCGACGTGTTTCTGGTTCGGTATGGGCACGGCGTCAGTTGTTTTCAGGCTTGGGGACGTTGCGGGGATCTATTTTCAGGTCCGGAACCACCATTGTGGTTTATTACAGGTTCGGAACGACCATGGCGCCTTGTTTCCGTTTCGGTACCACCACGGCAATTTATTCCGGCTTCGGCGCGACCACGGCTGTCTATTTCAGGTTCGCAAAGACTGTCGTGATTTATTATCAGATTTGATACCATCGCGGTGGTTTACATTCACGACTGGAACCACTAGGTCAGTGCATTTCAGGTTCGGAACCTTGGCGGTAATTTGTTTCAGGCTCGACGGTGATTGTCCCAGGTTCCGGACGATTTGAGGCACACGTCAGGCATCATTTTTGGGCTGGTTTCGCCTTCTGCAACAGTGTGACAGGGTTCGGGCTACCTCGGTATTCGGCATCGGTCTGGTATACTCCGCTGCGTATCTCAGTTTCGGTGTGCGGTGTTGGTTTAATACTAGTTGATACTGCCCACGACACGTTGTTGCGGCTCGGCTGCGGTACCGGCACAACATCTGTTTTAGATTTTTTTCTGCAGGCTTGGTCAATGTCGCGGACCTGGCACATGAGGCCATGGGATGACTCGTTTACCGTGTCGGGCCGCTTATTTGCAGGATAAGCGAGTCCGACATCCAAAGCAACAAAATACAAATTACTTAAAGCGGGAACTCATCACGTTTGACAAAGATTGATAGATGAAGAGAGAGGGAAAGAGAAAGAGAGAGAGAGAGAGAAGAGAAAGAAAGGGAGAGAAAGAGAGAGAGACGCGAAAGAGAGAGGCGAGAAAGGGAGAGAGAACATAGACACAGAACCAAGGGGCGGGAAAGGAATAGAAACGAAAGTCCCAAAGTTTCCGAAACGCGACCAGATGGCCGTAAAATTAACTGTGAAAACCTGCCATATACATCGTAAGATAATCGTTATGGATAGGCGCAGCGACCCTACGCTGCATTTCATCCGGCCGCCAAATACCGGAATCATCAGGGGTCTGTCTGTAGTCGCACAGAAAGGGACTGGACGAATAACACTAATTACTTAAGTACTGCCAAGACAGAACAAGTCCACTTAACAACTTGAGCACAAGCAACTCCGAAACCAGAATAGGTTTGAGAAAAAAAAGTCTAGAATTCCCGAAACTACCGGATGAACCGAACCTAGAAAAAGATCAAGAACAGAAATTACGGAAAACATTTCCAGCCCCGGGTTACTCCCACCAAGGGCCGTACTTTCAACCAAACAAAGTTGAGACAATAAAATGACCAAAACCAAAAAATCAAAAAAATCAAAAGAATCAAAATCAGAAGATCCGTCGGGGGGACTCCAACCCTCCATTGGCAGCCACTTGTTTCAAACGCCAGTCTGTACCACGGTTTAACCACCCCTGAGCCTTTGAGAAAAAATATATTTTCGATAGCCCTGAAAACCAAACAACTCCTAATAAACCCTGACCTCATGGAGGTCCTAATAGCACCTTCCCCAACGACCCCTAACGGACCCCAGTAACCAAACAATTGCTAATGAACCCCGACCTCCTGGAGGTCCTAATTGCCCCTTGCCCAACGACCCCTAGCGAACCCTGGCCTCGTGGGGTTCCAAATCAACCCTTACTGTCCGAGACCTCATATGTACCAGCCTGCGGCCAAGCTGCGAAAGGACCGCTTCCCCACAAAATCCACAAACACATCTCATAGTGAGTTCTTCTGAAAAAATATTCATATACCCCTACATGCTGAATGACATGCCAGACTTCCTACGAGATTTTCACAGCCCCCCTGCCTCTCACGTGAGGCACCCCCCTGCTGGGGTACCTTCTTGTTCCCACTGTCGATAGATGTTCCCACCCCATCAAGCAATGCACCCAGTCGGCCCAGATTCCCCCGAACTTCCCTGAGAAATTGCGTAAAACATCATCAAAATATGCATCAGGGAAGTTCCTCTTTCTGAGCTCAACCTTTAAGGTGAATAGAAAAGCCACCTCCGTACCCTGCATTGTTGTGAGAGCCTTGGCTCTGTGCAGGCAAGAGCCGATCACCGCCTTTTTCTGCTGCAGACTGCAGAACGAATCGAAGTCCTGCAGGTTCTGGAATCGCAAGTCGTCCTCATTACATCTTCGCTGATTTTTGTGCAAAGCAACACACTGTATACCCCAAGGCCACTCCAGAGTCTTTAGAATACAACCGAGAAAATCCCAGCAGTCAGCATCGCTGGTGCGCTCCAAGATTATATTACTATCATAGCAGGATTCGAATTTCACCGGAATAGAGTCTGCGTCCTGCATTGATGTGCAATCGCCCTGTTTGTATCTGACCATGATTGACACATCGTCCACCATTCGAACCCCACCCACCAATCTCCTATCACTGCCGAGAGAGGACAGGAACAAAAATTTGTTGAAGGAACACAACAGACAGGCCAATGCCGGGCTAGACGACTTCCCCATCGGAATGCCTACCCTCTGCTGCAGGACTCGACCAGAAGCTTTGAAGAACGTGCACCCTAAATCGAACTCTATAGGAGCATAGATGGTCTCAAAAGAAACCGAACTCCAGCCAATAGCGGATTCCCCAAATTGGAGTTTCGCACCCTTCCCCTTCCTCCTTATCGGCACTCCTTTGCAGCCTCGGGTTTCCCAGAAATCAGCGACCCACCGGACAGCTCTCAGGATAGATTCATGTGGCAAATTACAGAACATCTCTTTGATGTCAAACGCCATGCTGAGAAATCATTCACCTTGCTTTAGCTCCCCATTAATCTCACACAGGGACGAAACCAAATCCGCCATGCTCCTCAAGTTGAAGTTCGTCTCCCGCGGCAACTCCCACAGCAGTTGGTTAATCGCTCGAGCAATCTTCCTGCTGGCTGACACCCCGCACTCAGAGTGCGTCGGGCAAATGGGACGCTACTTGGTGATATCTTTGTGCTTCGGGATCGAATATGCCTGCCCCAATCTACCCGCACGATTCCATTTACCCAGCCGATCAAACTTCCCCTCCTTGTATCTTGAAGCACACACACGGATCATCTCATCCTCATCTTTTCTTATCACAAAACCTGGGTTAAGCAAGAACAGCTTGTTCATACCACTCTGATAGATCACAGGACAACAGACAAGCGAATCACCAGCATTGTGATCGACATGACATCTCACCAACTCCCCAAACTTTTCCCTTCATTCCAACACCGTATCAATACTCCGCGAGAACAGGCTATCCCTCCTCACTGTCTTGTTGAAGCAACAGTCAATCGTTCCTTTATCAAAGGCGTCCTCATGCAGAGCAGGTAACAGGCTAGACAGGCCAAACGAAGTAATCACTTGCCTCACCAAGTTGCGTCGAGAGGTGACATGTGATGGACAGGGGATATTGCGAGAGTTTTTCAGAGCAGTCGGAACGAAGTCAACCTCAGCCATACGAAAGCAGACGTGCCCCTTTACATGCGGAAAAACCTCATCAGCCTCAGCACATTGGCACGACAACTCTAGCTGCCTGGACGCAGATCGAAAGTTTAACAAAACATCCCCAACACTCCGGTTCTTGACCCACACCACCCGCATTCACCTCACCACCATATCCTTTATACACCCCGACAAGTCCAACTTGCCCAGCAATTCGCAGCACATGGTCCTAATTGCGCTCTTGCAGAGACAATCATCATAAGTAATGCGCACAACTAGACGAGAGCGTACATTGAATCCAAATCTCCTACGAACAACACCGGAAAGAACGCAGCGAAGAGTGTACCTAGTTCTCTTTTCCTTAAAGCTCCTGATGGCACTGTAGAGGCCTACCATCTTTTCAAGGTCCCATTCCGACAGACACTTTCGAGACGAAGGGTTCTGTAGGAAATTTAGCAGGGTGGGTTTCATACATAGCAGAGTAAAACAAA
Organism: Chara braunii; assembly: GCA_003427395.1. NCBI lineage: Eukaryota > Viridiplantae > Streptophyta > Charophyceae > Charales > Characeae > Chara > Chara braunii. The sequence continues at coordinate 858,082 of BFEA01000104.1, read as the reverse complement.
AGTACGAGATGGTACGAAATTTCAAAGTTATGCCGTTAGCCAGCCAGCCACGGTTCTTCTTCAATGCTCCAATTCCAAAATCAGTCTCGACGATGGACCCCCCAAAGCATCTTTTGATCACCCTCCATTTGTCCAAGAGCAAACCCCATCCAACACACCGAACTGTCAGCTCCTTCTTTCCACACGCCCGTGCGCGCGACAGAAGTCCCATCAGACTGGCTGACTTATCACCCTCTTGTGCCACAAAGTTCAAATGCGTATGCTTAGCCACATCAACCCTCACCGTCTTCACACTATCACCCGACTGCCTTCGTCTCCATCTCTCCCGCTTCCGCTTACCCGGACGACACCTCCTATGTTTGACCAGCCTGTCCCTACTTTTAAGAAAGGGGTTTGTACGCCGAATCACAAACCTCTCCAAAGCCAACAAATCACGTTCGTCGCAGCGAAACAAAGGCAGAGCAACGTACTGGCCCGGACAACGTCTGCGCAGCCAGTTATACAGCCTATGATTCCTTTGCTCGCTATCTATAACGCCTTCATTGCAGGCCTGGTAGACATGCTCGCACCACCTAACATCCAGAGACCGCCCCGTGGAACCTACATAACAATGTTTATGCCAAGGAGATATGAGGACGTACACAATTGGACCTCGACATCGGTACAGCTCGCCCTCCTCTTTCAACATAGTCAACAGGTAAGTCCGAAAATTCGCCGCCCACGGAATACACCCACGCAATACCAACATCAACACGACAATCTGGAAAAGAGAGTTCCATGACTCATCACGCAGAGAAGAGGTAGAGACAGAACGAACATCACGACAAGCCTTGGCAAACCCCCAAATCGTCGCGCTCGGGAAGTCCCATCAAGCACAGTCCGACGGGACTTCCTCTACGACCACGACGTTGCTGTCATCAGATACTTACCGTGACTGCGCTCGTTGCGACGGCCTTCCTTGGGTCCGCTGTCTTCACCAAACATTTTTGCCGCATTGATATGAGCCACCTCCTCGACAGAGATGTCCATCGTCTTGTATTTGATACCTGCTTCCTGGCATAACGGCTCCAAACCAGCCTTCTTCAAAGCCCGCAATCTTTTCCTCTCGTCTTGAAGAAACCCAAAACGATCCTTTGCCTTAGCGATACCGTCGTCGGGGCGAGCCATTCTCCCGGGCGTAGCCTTCACCTTGCTCTTCTTGTCGGATTGAAACCCAGTTTTTGCCGCCTCTTCCATCCTCTCTTTGAGGTTCGTGCCCCGCTCTTTAGGGGAGCTGCATCCGGCTTGCTCCGTCGTCAGCCGCGCCAGCTGCTCCCGTAATCTAACCAACTCGTTCTTGGCCTCGATCCTCCTTGCTTCGACCAAAGCCCTCCTCTCCTTCAACATGTCCACTTCAGTTTGGTCAAACTTCCTTCGTTCCTGTAAGTCCGAAAGTTGCACTCGCAGGCGCCTCGCTTCCTCCGAAGACCCCGAGATACGTGTCCTAGTAGCGGTTCGTCCTTCGGTAGCCGGTGTAGTTACATTGATACTACCTCGCTTGTTTCCGGGCCGCCAAGCCTCGTTTCTCGATAGCTTCGCGATCTCCTCCGTTTCCTCGTTTCGTTTGCGCAGAGCCTCCATCTCCATAAGCAGATCCTCGATCTACTTTGCTAGATCGCTCCTCCCCATGTTGTCGCGGCCCTCCTTGAGGTCACGAATCTCCCATGTCAAGGCGCCCAGCTCCCCTTCCATCTTCTGCTTCATATCGGCCTCAACACGTTTCAGGTCCGCGTTCTCCCGCTGTAGCCGGTCAACCAAGTTGGTGGACGGCAACTACTCCTTGATGCCGTATTTCGTCCTTAATTCATCATTCCCTCGTCGCAGTCTACGAATCTCGTCGTTATCCAGGCTGGTGTTCGCCTTGGCAACCCCTTTGCCCATGATGGCTTCGTTCATCGGAGCCAGCTTACTTTCCAAGCGCTGGCCGATCTGATTCTCCAATTCTTGCCTATCCTTCTTCACTCGCTCCGCCGCCTCCTCCTCCTTCTCCCATCGTTGCTTCTAATTTTCGGCAGCTTCCATTTCCTCCCTTTCCTTCAGATGCGCTTTACTAACAAAATCATTACACTTGTCAAGTATCTGTTGGTTCCTCGTCCACCACCCCGTACGCGGTGCTCCGCTGTACGAATTCTCCACATGCGCTCGAGCTGCAGCTGATGCCACTTGTACCCCCGCGGCTGGTAAAGCCAGTAACGGTTCAGCATTTGCTCCCGCCGCCACTGGTGGCCGTTGATAGTTCCTAGGATGCGGGCACTCCCGCGACCAATGGCCCTGTTGGCCACAGTTAAAACAGGCTCCCCTTCCCGGAGCAGCCATGGCAGAAGACAAAGAGAAAAAAGAAAATAAAAGAAGAAAGGAAAGAAAAAAAGATGGACAAAAAATAATGACAAATCCCAACGTTCAGTTCGATGAGGCAGTAAACAGGCACACTACCGTAATGCTATCTTCACGGCGGTTACTACGCGAATTGCTGGATAGGCGAGTCTGACATCCAAAGCAACAAAATACAAATTACTGAAAGCAGGAACTCATCACGTTCGGCAAAGATAGATAGATGAAGAGAGAGGGAGAGAGAGATAGAGAGAGAGAAGAGAAAGAAAGGGAGAGAAAGAGCGAGAGACGCGAAAGAGAGAGGCGAGAAAGGGAGAGAGAACATAGAGACAGAACCAAGGGGTGGGAAAGGAATAGAAACGAAAGTCCCAAAGTTCCCGAAACGCGACCAGATGGCCGGAAAATTAACAGTGAAAACCTGCCATATACATCGTAAGATAATCGTTATGGATAGGCGCAGCGACCCTACGCTGC
>BFEA01000104.1:837527-854933 GCA_003427395.1 Chara braunii | reverse complement strand
GGGCCGTACTTTCAACCAAACAAAGTTGAGACAATAAAATGACCAAAACCAAAAAATCAGAAAAATCAAAGGAATCAAAATCAGAAGATCCGTCCGGGGGACTCCAACCCTCCATTGGCAGCCACTTGTTTCAAACGCCAGTCTGTACCACGGTTTCACCACCCCTGAGCCTTCGAGAAAAAATATGTTTTCGATACCCCTGCAAACGAAACAACTCCTAATAAACCCCGACCGCATGGAGGTCCTAATAGCGCCTTCCCCAACGACCCCTAACGGACCCTAGTAACCAAAGAATTGCTAATGAACCCCGACCTCCTGGAGGTCCTAATTGCCCCTTGCCGCTTATTTGTAGCCCATCTCAGATTCGTGCGAGCCAGTCATTTTCGCCGTTGTGCCCCGATCTAAATTCATCTAATCGAAAGGGGTGAAGAGCCGAAGTACCGGGTCCGGATCGGGGCGAGATGCAGGCGGGTTAAGGGTCCGTGGGCACCCTGAGCACAGCGGCCGGGCGGTTGAAGTCAGCAAGGGCGGCCGCGCAGCAGATTTGGGCACGTCGGAAACACAAGGGAGGGGAGAACACTCGAAGCGAGCAAGGTGTACCCGCGCGAGCAAGCTCAGGGAGGAGACATCGGCGCTCAGACGGTTACACCGCGAGTGAGGGGAGAGAACAGGAGGAATCGAAAGTGTGCACGGTGGACTAGGGGGGAGAACTTCGGGGGTCGATGCATCGGGATCGCATGCCAGGTGTACCCAGCGCTCCGCTGACTCGAGCTGCAGTGAGCCGGGAGGAATTCGGCACGAGGTAGTTACAGGAGGAGCATGATCGAACGAGGCGGGCGGGGGATCCATGCCCTCGTTCGTGTCAGTCAGGGAACAACCTAGGGGCGCTCACCCGCGCTCTGAGGGTGCTCACCATACTCCGCGCCCCTCTTGGACCAGAGAACCAGCAGCACGCTGCGGGTGAGGCGAACAGCCATTAACGTCGGTTGAGAAGCTAGCCTCTTCGCTGATGATGGACGAGACAGCACTGGGTGCGGAGTGAACAGCCATTACCAATGCTCGCAAAGCGTACCACTCTAATGATGACGGGATCGGCCAGCACCACGCGGAGGATACGAGCAGCCCGGTTGGGGGCTCTGCCGTGGTAGCTCGGACGTGGAGGGCGCATTCAGACACGGGCATAGGTGAGCGGGACAGTGTACGTAAGACCGTTTGAGGGAAAGGCGGCGAACGGACAGAGCGTGCGCGCGCGCACGCGCGCGCGCGCGCGCGAGAGAGAGAGAGAGAGAGAGAGAGAGAGAGAGAGAGAGAGAGAGAGAGAGAGAGAGAGAGAGAGAGAGAGAGAGAGAGTGCTGCAGTTAGCGAGAGGGTGTGTGCGCTGCTACTAACAGTGAAAGGCTATTACTGCATGAGACTGAGTGGGAAACAATATTGCCCCGGAAGATTGGGCGCTGCAGCCATTGCCTGTGAGATAGCCCATAGCCGCCCGACTGCTGTTACGGGAGATTGAGAGCCACGGTTGCTGATAGGAAGGTCAGCCAACACTGACCGAAAAGAAGTATATAGGCAATGATGATAAGGTGAACAACTACTTTCTGGTGATGACTCGCAAGTGGGATCAAAAGCCATACGAGTGAGTTAACGGCCAACGCAAGCACGTATCACGGCAACATTCGGTTGAAGATCCAATTATGGGTTTTGAGTCCGCTGATGATCAGGTAAGTGCCCGTCTAAAAGGGAGTTGATGGTATGTGAAATCTGTTCCGAATATGGATCTGCTGTGATCTGGTGGTGAGACAACATCGAACCTTCTAATCTAGAGTTATCCCGAAGAAGATCAGGTGTTCGATCTCAAGGCTTCATCATCGGGCGAAACTGGTGAAAAGTTTCCATCGTATTTCACCTTCCCCTCCCGGCTTCAAGGGTATTGTTCATCGTCTAAAAGGCTGCAGATCATAATGTTATTCACTGGGTGTAGCATTGGGTAGTGAAATTCGGAAGTACTCACTCCATCGAACTTAATTTGGATATTGTTTTGTTTGTTCGTATATCTTTGTTGTCTCCTTGAAAATTGTAAGAGGGGCGGAGAACACGCGTCCATGGCCGTGTGAAAGGAAGCGAGTGAACGAGCAAGTGACTCTTTGTGTAAAGGTCAGAGAGAGAGAGAGGAAAGGGAATACTGACAGAAGAGAAGGCATCTGGGTGCCGCTCCGCGCGTGGGGGAAACTGCACGTTTCGAGTTATGCTGCAAGCCAAAAACAATACTCATGCAGAAGAGGAGAGGGCTGTAAAAGTTTGAAACGGGACAAAGTGTGTGAACCTGGGGGTGAGCGAGCAGTTCTTGTATATTGGCTGGCTAACTGAAGTCTGGCCCTTCGGCTGGGCGTACGGTTTCTGTCTTTGACAGTTCTTTTGCCCTCCGCCTGTTGGGAGATCTGGCAATTTCTAACTGTTATAAGAACAATCACTTTTTTTTCCATTGTCTCAACTGGCAGTTATCTTATAAAAGTAGAACAAGAATAGATACTGGCGGATCAGCCTCTCATAGTGTGAACCAATATTCACTGTTTTTCTTTGTTTTGGGTGGGGATTCATACAGGCATTCAAAGAAGAGTAGTGACCTAAGCGCCTGGGTGGAATTATTAAACCTCACCGCTGTATAAACTGAAGGGGGATAACGGTCGAGCGTTTGAGATAAAGTTGTCGATGGGTAAACTGGACTCATTGCACTGCAACTCATTGGACTCTCCAACAGACTACTCAGGTTAAAGCTCGCCACTTTGTGCGTTTGTTACATTACCATGCAATCCATTGGTTTCTCAAATTGATAGACGAAACTGATTGCTGTGAACTTGTCGTTCCATCATTTGACCACGAGACGGTTGCTATCCGAACTGGCTACTTTACTAAGTCCACTGTTGAAGCTCTCAGTTGTGTGAATCTGCAGTATTACTCGCTGTTTGCTAAAGCTCGCTGGAGTATGGGTCCATTGATTTATTAGTTGACTCTAAAAGCTACTGCAGAGTGAACTTTGTGATCTACCAATTGGTGATTTAAAGCAGGGCACAGCGCCTGAAACCATCCCCTTTTCCCTGTTGGACGCTGAGGACCTCTGAAGCTGTCTCTTATACACATCTAGATGTGTATAAGAGACAGTCTCAGTTGTGTGAATCTGCAGTATTACTCGCTGTTTGCTAAAGCTCGCTGGAGTATGGGTCCATTGATTTATTAGTTGACTCTAAAAGCTACTGCAGAGTGAACTTTGTGATCTACCAATTGGTGATTTAAAGCAGGGCACAGCGCCTGAAACCATCCCCTTTTCCCTGTTGGACGCTGAGGACCTCTGAAGCAGGCGCGACGAGTGACAGACGCCGTTGCCCTTGGCTTTAGCGAACAGTAGGCGACCCCTCCCCGGGTTTCCTCACAATGGTTCATTGGGGGCGTTGAAAGGGGATAAGGGTGGGGAGCGTGATTGCCGGCTCGCGCGGAGAAGTGCGGACTTCGAAGTCCGTCCCGGCTGTCGGGAATAGATTGTAGCTCGGGCGCGCGAGACCGTGATGCCAATCAGTCGATACCTGTTGCGCCCACTCCCGCAAGCAGGTCAAGATCGCCGTATGCCGCAAGGGGTTGATCGTGTTGATGTCGCCGCTGAAGGCAGCGACCGTAGTGACGTGGCTCGTTCCTGGAGCCGCTTGTCAATAAAGAGCTACCACCTTCGCCAATACCACTGCCTGGTGACTTCCGGCGAATCGGAAAGCAGCAGCGGCACACACTCCCTGGGTGCAGAAGAACTGCGCTAGCCTTCGCAGATCATGACTGCCTCATAGCTACGGACCTATCTATCGTGGGCTAGTTCGGTCATTTTCTGTCTCTTCTGGGTCAATTTAGGTACAACCCTTTCCGTTAAATCGGCATACCTCTTGGCCTTGGCCTTAAGTGCGGCACGCGTATCTCTACCCCCTGCGTCGGCAATTTCCGAGTGGCCCCGGTAATCGACACATGGGAGGTTATTGGTTCGAAGCTGGAAGGGGGTAAACCCCGTGGATTCATGGGGGGGGGCCCTGTGAATTCCGACGATCTGATACACGATCTCGGGCCAGGGACGCGTGTCATTCGCTGCTAGATGTCTTCGAAGGGCAGTCTTAATCATTCGATTGGCATTTTCGGCCAACCCGTTGGACTGGGAAACGTGGGGTGCCGTATGTCGAAGGGTGACGCCTCTTCGTGCGAGTAATTCTTCTACCTTAGCTTTGAACTCGGACCCATTGTCGGTTAGAATTTCTTCAGTATCTAGGTGGGTATAGAGAAACCGATCGATGTATGTGGCTATTTATGCGGCCTTTCGGGTTCTACACGGGTAGACTTCGATATACTTCGAGAAATGATCGATTAATACCAAGAGGATGGAGTATTCGCAACGGTTGGGGCCAGGTGGCACGTCTATGTCAGTCGTATCCATACGGACTCGCTGAAAGGGCCGTTCTTCCTCCGTTGGAACTATCGTATTTGGCCCTCGAAGGGGCGCTCGGTCGGCAGCACAGAATAGACAGTTAGTGACCACGTGCTTCACATCATCGCGGATGTTAGACCAGAACCATCGGTTCTGATCGATAGTTGCCTTGGTGACACGTATCGCAAAATGAGCGGCTTGTTCCTCGTGCGCGGACCTAGTCCGGTCATATCTCTGAAAAGGATGAGGAACTGTCAACCATAGTCCCGATCCGTCAGTTTTACGTTTTTCTAGGTGACCGTTGATCCATCGGTAATCCCGAGATCTCTCGGTAGCCCGACGTCTCTCGTGTTTAGTGAGATGATCCAAGGGTAACCCAGCCAACTTAGCCAATAGGACTTTATCCGTCCAGACCTCCGCCCGTCGGTATTTCTCGTCGTATTCAGGGCCGTCCGTACGGGCAGCCTCGAATCGAACCTCAGTAGGCAGTTTGTCCGTCCTACACAGAGGGCATTTTCATTCCCTACTACTTGTTCGATATCGAACACATGCACTGTGTGCACGATTGACACACATGGCATTGTTTACCCATTCAACGAATCCGGTCTCAAAAGGATGACAATTCACTCCATATACCCGTGTGATACACGTGCAAAAATAACAGAATCTGTCGGGAAGGGTGGCAAAGAAGGCCGAGCTAGCGAGAGGGCCAGAATCAAGAAGGGGTCGCCGAGACAGGTGAGGTAGCCATTGTGAAAGGAGGGGGAGAGAGAGTGATGAGGGCTGCAGAGAGATCAGAGCAAGCTACGTGTCACTCACTCCTTTTACAAAATTTCCATCTGTCCGTATCGCGGTCCGCTTTCCTCCTCCGGCTCATTCCACAGAATCACTTCTTCAGTCTTGAGGACCTTCTCGGGTCGGTGCAGTCGTGTCAACCCGTCAGCATTTTCGTGCCTCTCGTGCTGCCAATGACGGATGTCAAAGTCCATGCTCTGGAGGATGGTGGCCCATCGTCCGATCATACCCGAGTAATCCTTGGATTTCTTGAGCGCCAACAGTGGCTCATGATCGGTTACCAATGTGAACTTCCGACCGTACATATATGCTCGGAAGTGGCTAATCCCCCATAAGGCTGCGTAACACTCTCCCGTCGGGGCCGCGTAGTTGCGCTTGCAAGTCGGCACCGTCTTAGATGCATATTCCACCACGTGTTCGAGTCCGTCGGGCCCCACCTAAGCCAAGATTGCGGAAATCGCCTCCGGCTGCCAATCGGTTATGAGAACAAAGGGCTTCCCTGGGTCCGGCCTTATAAGAACCGGGGCCGAAATCAGGGCCGCCTTGAGTTCTCCGAAAGCCCGATTGCACTGTGGGGTCCACATCAACGGTTGATCCTTTTTCAGGAGATTCGTGAGTGGTCTCGCGATCGCTTCAAATCCCTTGACGAACCTTCGATAGTACGACGCCAAACCCAAAAAAGCGCGAACCTGCGTTATAGACGTCGGTACAGGTGCGTCTTTCACCGCTGTCACCTTCTGGGGATCTGGCTGTAACCCCTAGCTCGTGACAACGTGGCCGAGGAAGGAGATCTCTGTGAGAAAAAACTGGCATTTTTCAACCGTCACCTTGAACCCTACGTCCTTGAGCGAGTGTAGTGCCCATTCAACGTGCTGCACGTGTCCCTCATAGGAAGTGGAGAACACAAGGATATCATCCATATACACAATCACACAATAATTGATTATGTTTTGCGCCAGCCACGTTTTTCGCACAAAATTATGGAAGATCATGTTCATCGCGTGCTGAAACGTGGCTGGGGCATTGCAAATCCCCATCGGACATCTGACGCATTGCCAAGTTCCTTCGAAAAGAATAAACGCCGTTTTCGGGCGGTCTTCTTTTCGAACCAGAAGATGGTGGAATCCGTGTCGAATATCAAACTTGCTAAAGAATCGAGCGTCACCAATAGCATCCAACAATTCATCAATCCATCGTTCAGTTTTCGGTAATCAATGCAGATGCGAATTCCTCCGGCTTTCTTTGGCACAAGCACTACTGGAAATGACCATGGTCCGATAACGGGCTCAATCCAACCATTAGCCTCGAGCTCCTTGATTCTTTTGAACGCGACTTTCTGCGCCGGTGAGTATCAATACGGAGCGCAAATAATAGGTGGATGATCCCCCGTAAGGATCGCGTGCTCAATCACAGTAGATAACCCAATATCGGTGTCATCCATACTCAACACGTCAGCATAGCCATGCAATACAGTAATCAGGGATTCTCGGACATCCTTGGGGACATGATTGGGAATGGCGATTATCGTATTATTTTCCGAACTCAAAGGCGTGTCAATCCATTCCAATCTTCGCGATCGCCTGTTGTGGACGCTGGAAAACATTGAACTGCTAGTTCGGACCGAAAAGACGGTAGCGATCATCTGTGATTATGCTGGAGTGATCATTTCGGTTTCTTTAATTTCAGCATCTGTCTCAAGGTCATCGATGCTTTTGGCTATCCCGACTCCCGTTAATTCCTTCCTTTCCTGCATGAGATCTGGAACGTCAGTGATCAGGGCTTCTGCCTTTTCTTGGATCAAGGCGACTACGGCTCCTTCCGTGAGTAGCGATCGGGGAGGGGAGACGGAGAGATCCAAGTATTGGTCCATCTGTTGATATCTCGCTCGGAGGGACAGTGTGCCCTCATATAATGTGCAAAGGGGTTCCAAAAGATCGGCCATGAATGAGACTTGCAAGATCGGTTCTCCCAAAAAGGTCGTAGGGAGAGTCTGATTTTTCGTAGGTAAGGGACGGCTGAAGTCGCTATTACCCGATCTTAGATCGAATGTCCGAGTTGTTGCAGGAATCACCTGAAATTTCTCTTTCGTTTCGCAATCGAACATTTCGACTAACTGCTTCCACTCTTCGTGGTTGGGCAATGCGCTGAGTTCTTCTTCGTACTCGTGCTCGTTAAACTCGTCTTCTGAGTTCGAGGGGGGTTTCTCAATATGCCGGATCATCCCTATCCGATCAATATCGGGATATTTCCGCGGGGATCGGGTGGAGATTCGGAGAGGGGGCGTCTGGGGCTTCCCTCCCGTTTGCGTGAGGACGAGTTGTCTCGAATCGAAATGGATTCGAGCCCCTACTGCCATTGCCTAGGGTAATCCTAACAATATTGAATAAGAATGTACGTCTATGACTAACGCATTAACCAACACATGCCCTCGACCTACCTTGATTGCGACATTCTCGATGATTCCTACGATATTCATAGCTTCCTCATCGGCCGAGACGTAGTTATCCATCCCGGGTAGAGGAAGGATAAAGTTCAGTCGTCCAGTTTTTCGGAGCGTGTTCAAGGAGAAGGCGACTGCCGATGATCCGGTATCAATCAATGCATCAAAAGGTTTGCCCCAGACTTCACAATCGCATTCCACGCTTTTCCATAGGACCAATCGCACTCGTACAAAGTGATTTTTCTCAGCATAGGAGATAGCTGCGATTCGGGCTGGTTCAAGTGCGTTTGTGGTAACTACTGGTGGCGGATTAGCTTCGTTTTCGTCTTCCTGTTTCTTTTTAAGCATATGTTGAACGCGCTGATAGGTGAAGCGCTTCTAATTCTCCTGACACTGTTGTAGAAGTTTGTCATTCGCGGCCTCGGATATAGTCAACAGATGTCCTACAGGGATTGGCACTCGAATATCTAACTGTTTGAGTGTCTGTAGGAGATTGATTTCTCTTGTCTGAAACTGAGGTCCCGGTTCCGATGTTCTTTCGACCCAATCAAGTTCTTCTTTGGCGGGTCGGATCGCTCCGATCAGACCGGCCAGCTGGCGGTACTCAGTGGGATTGACGACATCCCCGGCTTCATAGGATCCTGACGTGGATGAGCCTTGATCACCCAAGACGGGTTGATCAGTGATGAATGGGGAAGCCTCCCTTGCTTGTTCTAATACCGCGGCCACTCGTCCCTGGTTCAAAGCTACGAGCGCGGTCGCAGGAGGCGGCCGATTGCGTTTCGGATGAGGGCAATCTCGAGCAAAATGCCCTGGATGCTTGCAATTATAGCATTCGATTCTTCCTTCTGGATTAGCCATCTGAGTGGCGGAGTGAACTGGTCCACCTGCGGGAGGAGTCGTAAGCAACGGATACTGAGCAGGGATGGGGCGAGAAGGGCTAGAAGTAGCTTTTACCAGTTTTTTCATGATCTGTTCTAATCGATCCATTTGAGAGGCCTGCATTTGCAACAGGTTATTCATCCATTCAGACTGTTTAGTCGTGGCGGTGTGGATCATTTGTGCTAAATGCAGATTGGTGATGGGGACCGAGGCGGTTTCTTGAGTCATGACAGTGTTTACGGGTGCGATCTTTGGAGGAGGCAGTTTTTAGAGGAGTAGGGGATGAGACGAGGAGGGCTCCGGGATAGGGCCGTCCTGATAATCATGATCGGGTCGGGGGAAGAACCGTTTCACCGCTCTGAGCCAAAATCGCTTCTTGGCTGCCACATCTTGGATTGTATCCGAGATGTCTTCCTCTCCCTGTCGGATGTATTTTCGTGTATCCAACAGGTCCAATTCGAGGGCTTTGGCTATGATGACTGACAGCTGGTTGTTCTTGGGAGGTACCTTTTTCTGCAGTTTCGCTTTCAGCTCGGGATTACGAAGATGATCGATTAACAAATCTCGAGCCGCGTTCTCTTCCCGTCCTGACTTGTCTAAGGCGGTCTGAAATCGATCTACAAAATCAGGTAGCAGTTCCCCAGGTTCTTGTGGGCGGGTTTTTAGTACAAACCGGGCAGCATGTTCACTGACCGCGTCGAACCGTGCCAAGAACGCTCGTTTGAAAGTATCCCGGTCTACCCACCTGCGTCTTCTAAACCAATCGTGCGCAGTGTTTCGAAGTAGCAAGGTGAGGACGCGAGGAAGATCATCGGCGTCATAGCCTTGCGCTTGCACGACTTCAAGCCATGTCTCCGGGTGAGTGTAATTAGGATAGAAGGGAAAAGTGGCGGGGATGCTTACCATTACCYKCGGAGGCGCTCCATTGGCTTCGCCCATAGGCATCTCCGGTCGGGCTTCGACAGATCTTTGCCTGGTGACCGGTGGACTGAGGCGGTTAGGTTGTTTAGCGACCCTTCCTCTCGCCAGCTCGTCTCACTATTGTCAGAACCGACACGTGTCGACTCCGATACCAACCTCACGCCCCGTGTTGTCTTTCGTTCGGAGTGCTAAGTGTGCGAAAAAGAGGCCCAAAAAAATAGCAAGATGGGGTGTGCCAAGGATTTTTGGGAAATTGAGTGTGGGGACACAGACAGAACTTAAATCCCCCGTGACGGTCCGATGAAGTGAGTCGACTGCTTTTCGCGCGTTGCAGAATGCACACGTGAATTCGGCGCGTAAGGAGAGAGGAATTGAAATTTAATCCAAAAAGTACTGTCGTACTTCCCACCGTGCTACGACCCTTCGTTTAGAGCAAAAAGGCTTTGGCACGCTTCGCGTGTCTCGCTTGCGTATTAAGTCACGGCGTCGCTCGCTGATCAGTTTTCAGTCCAACGTGGAAGGTCTCAGTCGCGTGGCTCGTTCTCTATGTTCGTCGTTCTTCCGTGTACGGTAGTGAAAGCCCTTGGATTCGTAGCGCTCGAAGCGCTGGCACTCAGTGCACAAAGTGCGAGGCCAGTGGGGTTCCACTGCCGTCCACGGAATGACGATCAACTCATTAAAGGGCAATAATACCGAGTAAGGCGAAAAGTGAGTATCGATAATAACAAATCCAGCATCCACGAATCCAGAGCAACGATTTTCATGAGGGAAGTAATACCGTCCGCCGATCCGTGCGACAGCGTCTCGTACGTCCCACTCGCATACACGTGTCCTCTCCTCGTCGTAAGGAAAAGGTCGCGTTGGCACGGGGGATACGGGAGGTTGGCGCCCGATCGAAGGGCGTTCGTCAGTCCACATGTCAATCAATTGCACAAACCCTGAGACGTCATTAAGGAAAAACAACGCCCGCGCAACAACCAATCAATTCTTTTCGACACGAGAGAGAGAGACCACTTATCAGTTTAATCATGCACTTGACCGAGGGACCGAGCCGCGACTCAGGTTTAGTGAGCCGACGCGGCGTTAATCCGAGGTGCCTTGTTTTTCGAGGCTGCCCCGGAGATCGGTTGCAGGTGTCGTGCAGCATAAGGCAGATGGCATGCGTAGTGCATTCAGAACCACAAATCTAAACACCCTTGCATTCTCGAACAAAATCTCATCGAGCATCGAGTCTAATCAATGCAAAAAGATGAGCATCTACATATATACATCCATTGTGGAAGGTGCGAAGAATGACCAGGGGTGCACAATACAGAAATCAACCGAGAAAAACTGTACACACGCATCCACCATTCACAAGACAAGAAGATCAATTCCGCGACATCTGAGGATTACCCAGGAAACTAATGGAAGAGTTCCGGAAGAAGTTCATTCGCACAGGAAAGCACACGGAGTCATTCTTGTTTACGGGGAGGACAAACTCATGACCCAACGTCATTCAACTCAGAGAGAGAGAGGGAGAAAGATGTCGAGATAGGAGATACGGAGATCCGAAAGAAGACATTCGGCATTGCAACCGTGCACTCACACCAAAAGATAAAGATCCGCAATAACCAAGGTGCTCTCTCCATGAATTTCCAGTATGGCCCCGGGCCAATCACTCACTCAACTCCAATCACCGGTCCTCATACCCGCACCGACGATCCCGGTCGTCCCGTGCCACTTCCGCCGCTGTGATCATCACCCCGCTGACGCAGACTCGACGTGGTACGCCCCGATCCCACAGTCCGTCGTGGCGATCAAGCACACAACCGGCCAGCCTATCGTCAACCCGACAGGACTTTCCGACTTGCACCAAACACTCCGCCTAGCCACTGCTTCCCGGAAGCTGGCTTGGGAGTCAAGAACGTAAGAGAGATTTGCAAGCGCGCTTGCGAAATTTATAGTTGCGAGAGAGGAGATAGATGGGGGAAGAGTCAGAGGAGAAATCAAGGTGTAAGGAGAGAAGGTTCAGCAAAGGGAGCTCAAGGGAAGCCATGTTGATCCTTCAGAACCCATTGGTCGGCCAATCAGATTCGTCGCGTAATAGGAAGATCCTTTTACTCAACGTGTCTGATTGATGAGCCGGGGTGGCCGGAGGATCAACCGGGCTTCGTGAGCCAAGGTTGATGAGCAAAAAAGGGACGGGGCACGAAAAGTAGCGCGAGACGGGTTCAAGATTCAGATGATCAAGAAAGGGAAACAGGTGCGTAGAAGTGAAGAGAGAAAAGAGGGAAAAACAGTTGTGATGAGAGAAGAAGAGAAGGGGGAAGGGAGAGAAAAGAGAGCGCGAGAGAAGATTGGCGCGGGAAGTAAGGAGGAGAAAGCTCGCAGGCGCGATGTCCACAACAGGGAAAAAGGCACCAAAATAGTTACGGCTTGCCTATGCCCAAAAGCAATTCAAAAATTGAAATCACCATATCCGCGCGCGAAAGGCGACGCGGGAAAAGAAATTCGTACGCCTATCCGTATTCTCACCAAATTCCTAAAGTTTTCTCCAACGGGACCGAGAACATTCATGCAAGGAAAAAGATACGTCGGGCTCCGCATATTCCATAATTCCTAACTGTCAAACCCGATTCCCATTGCGCTCGCTAAGGCGCGCGTATTTTCGTGTGCATTTTCCGAATTACAAAAAGCAGAATTCCAAGAATCAATAGAACTTTCGAAAAATGGGGGCCCAAACAAGGCGCCTGAAATCAAGAAAAGCGACGAGGGTTCTGTGGGGTTTGTATGGTACACAAAGGGGGTATTGGGTCAAAGGGTATGAAAGATAGCACGGGGTCGGGAAGTGGTTCGTCACAAGTATGTGAGACCCTCGGATCAATTTTTGAAAATTTGTCTTTTGCAAGTTCGGGAATTACATGGGAATTACGCGCGCCTTAGCGAGCGCGCTAGGAATTTAGGACGACTGTTAGGAATTTCGAAATAAGCAGGATTTGACGTGTCCGTGTATTGTGCTTGAATGTTCCCAACCTCGTCTTGGAAAGCTCTGGGAACTTTCGTAGAAATTTGAATAGGCATAAGATTTTTCTCCCGCTCCTGCTCTACCGCGCCGGTATGGTACTTTTCAATTTGAAATAGTTGTAACTGTTTTGGTGCCCTTCTTGCCTCCGCGTCGGCGCAATGTATGCGAGTCTCCCCTCCCCGCTTCCCACGATGCCTTCGACACTCTCCTCTTCGCACTCACGCTCCTTCTCTCTCTATAACCGTTTTCCATCTCTCTCTCGACCTTGTGTGCCCTTTCTCTTCTTCTTGATCGTCTGAATCTTGGTTTTGTTTCACGTTACTCTTCGCGCTCTTCTTCTTCCCGCTTTGATCTCCACGCCGAAATACCCTGTCGACCCCCTTTCATTTCTCTTACTCAAGGAGACGTGCCGCGTAAGAAGGAAATTCCTTTAAAAAAAAAAAAAAAAAAAAAAAAAGGGCGACAGTCTTGAGATATATCCACAGGTGACTGGCCTAATTCGAGATTATTATGGAAGTTATTATTGTAAATTATATGTCATGATCATGACTTATTGAGCTTCCTTATTGAGCTTATGTTGTGACAGGTATGTTGAAAGTTTTTTTGCCGCTGGAAATATCGGGAAATTGAGGGTCTCAACCCTGATAGGCATCGTAATTATGAATGTCAGCCATGATGCTTTTGACTAAGAACTCAACCTGAGAGCTCTTTTATTGGATGTGTATTGGGTGTGTCCCGACCGGCCGCAGCAGGACCTGAGCAGCCACTTCCACTTGGCCCGATGCTCCTGTATTGCAACGGGTTACAGGGCGGCACAACTCGCCCCAGCGAGTTACCAGTGTTGATTGGCCGTGGCCACCAATCCTTCAGGTAGCTGAAAGTGACAGCAACGGGAATAGAACCCAGCACCTACGCGGTGTCGCTCAGGCATGAAACCTACTGAGATAGCACGGCGATTCTGATTGGCTGCACCTGGGATCCAAAGGATCGACATGACTTTCGTCGGGCAATCCTTGAGCCCTCCCCTACTCCTCCCAATCTCAATCCTAACCCCTCCTAACATCTATCTTATTTTCTGCGGCTATAAATTCCGCAAGCGCTCCCGAAAATCTCTCTCTCGACTCATCAGCCTGCTTCTGGGAAGCCGTGGCTAGATGGTATGAAGAAAGGTGCGAGTCGAAAAGTCCCGACGAGCTGGCTGTAGTCTGGACGCTCGGTATGCTGGATCGCCCGACGGACTGTGGGATCCGAGTAGTGCCGTGCCGAGGCTAAGTCAGCGAGGTGACGATCGCTATGGTGGAATTGGCACGTGAGGACCAGGATCGTCAGTGCAAGTGAGATGTTCGAGGTTTGAGTCGGAAGTGAGTGAGTATATGGCCTGGGGCTATGGTGGAATCTTGTGGCGGAAGCGCTTCCTTTTCTTTTGTCCCTAAATTTGTATCTTCAAGTGTGAATTCCGATCACTCGGCTTTTAAGACGGAATTTCCCTGGATAAGGTTGCCTGACATTTTGTGATTGTTTCCCACTCGGTTTGTGTCCATACTCTCTCTCTCTCTCTCATTTCCCTCTCTCTTCCGGTCACGTCATATCATAATGGATGAATTATGATAACCTTGCTTCTCCCACTTGGTACGTGCATGCGGTGAGGCGTGTAAGAGAGCTGTTATAGCATGATTGTATGGCTGATCGACTGAATGATCTGATTGCTTGGAGTGATGTATGATTAAGATCGGTTTTGAGCTTATTGTCGCTGCCTTGTAGACTAAAGACCCCAATCCGACCGAGCGCCAACTTTTCGTGCCCCACCGCACCCCTTCCTGTACAACGAGGAAAGGATACGTGTATGCAAGTGGGACGTACGAGAAGTCGTCACCAAGATCGGAGGGCGTTATTTCCTTCCTCCCGAAACTTGGTGTTCTGGATTTGTCGGGGCGGGTTTTTTATCATTGATACGCACTTCCCGCCCTATTCGTTGTTACTTCCCTTTAACGAACTAATCGTCGTACTGTGGATGGCAGTGGAACCTCATTGGCCTAATACTATGTGCAGCGATTGCCGCCGCTTCGAGCGCTACTAGGCCAAGGGATGCCACTACCGCACACGTGACGACGACGATCATAAGGAAAGAGTCACTCGATTGAGGGCCTCCACGTCGGATTTGGAATTGTGTAGCGAACGGCGACGGGACCTCTTCCGCAAACGGAATACGACGTGTGTACCTGCCCCTTTTCACTCGAAACGTAGAGTGGCGGCTCGCTGGGAAGTTCAACGATACTTTTTGGATTGAATTTTCCATAGGTACGAGTCTCACGCGCGCCTTTTTCTCCCGTCAAACCCGCGCAGCAACGGACCTTCGTCTTGCTCCACTCAAACCAACACGAGGGATTTTAATTTTGTCTGTGTACCCGCACTCAATTTTCCAAAAATCCTTGGCACATCCCATCTTTGCTGCCTTTCTCGTGCCCTCTTCCGAAAACCAAAACACTCTGACTGGAAGGTAGCACAGGGCGTAAGGTTGGTATCGGAGCCGACACGTGTCGGTTCTACTATTAATGAGACGAGCTAGCGAGAGGAAGAGCAGCCAACCGATCTAATCGGTTGAGCCCCCCTATTACCCGACAAAGGTCCACCGAAACTCAACTAGAAACGCCTATGGCTGATGCTAATGGAGCGACTCCCCACGTGATGGTAAGCATCCCCGCCACCTTTCCATTTTACCCCAACCATACCCATCCCAAGGCATGGCTTGAAACCATGCAAGCTCAGGGATATGGCGCAGAGGATCTTCCTCGCGTCATCACCCTGCTTCTCCGAAACACCACTCATGATTGGTTTAGGAGACATAGGTGGGTTGATTGGGATACCTTCAAAAGAGCGTTCTTGCCATTCTTGGCATGATTCAACGAATTCAGTGAGGATGTTGCATGGTTTGTATTGAAAACTCGACCGCAGGAACCCGGAGAGTTACTGCCCGACTTTGTGGACTGGTTTCAAACCGCATTAAACAAATCAGGGCGAGAAGAAAACGCTGCTCGAAACTTGTTCATCGATCGTCCTTGAAACCCAGTGCTGAAAGTGAAGTTGCAAAAAAAGGTTCCCCCAAAAACGAACCAACTACCAGTCATCATCGCTAAAGCACTTGACTTGATGGATACATGCAAGTATTCGGCGGTCATTCTAGCTGTGATATGTATTTGGGTTATCTTTCACTTCGTTGTATTCAATGGTCATTCGAGCTGTAATATGTATTTGGGTCATCTTTCAGTCTAAATCCAGCTATAATGACCATGTAATTGGGCCATCTTTTAGTCTATATTCAGCTATAATGACCGTACGTTCTATTCGGTGGGGCATTCTAGTTGTAGTATGTATTTGGGCCATCTTTCAGTCTTAATACAAATATAATGATCATACGTTCTATTCGGAGGTCATTCTAGCTATAATATGTATGTGGGTCATTTTTCAGTCTAAAAACAACTCGTATTTTGACACTACGTTCTATTCGGGGGAAGAAGGTAGTGAGTAATACGATGGGGGTCTCGTTTTTTAGCGGACTTCGAGTTTGAGCTGTTTGTCCAGTACTACCGTCTTCACCCGAATAGAACGCTCAGTCATTATAGCTGTCCTTGGTGCAACTTTCAGTCCAGATACCGCAATAATTACCGGGCGTCCTATTTGGGTGAAGACGGTAGGTGGTGAAGTACACATGGGGAGAGAGGGGGCTACTCCAGTGGATCGCCTATGATCTTCTGCTATAATGCTTTTTTTTTTTTTTTAATGCGACAACTGGGTGGGGTCAGGTACCACTCGCCCAATTCCGTATTTGCCACCGTTTTCAAATTGTGAATTGAAAGTAAAAAAAAAAAAAAAAAAAAAGGAAAAGAAAAGGGAAAAAAAAAGGTGATACCTTTCTCAGCCTTGTCGTTGAATTGACTGGCCCCAGGGGCCTGGACCCACTAGCGGAGTATTCTACCACTTTGTTCAGGATTTCGATCATGTGTGGCCTCGAGTGACACAGTACGGCCGTCGAATACATCGGATCTCGACGGCCTGGTAGTTTTCCGAGCAGGGACTGTAAAGATGCCCACCTCCCGTCCAATGAGATGCGTCGAAGAAAAAAAAAACAACAAAGTTGGACATGATAACCCGTGGCTTTGCGTGGGCAAGAAGTCTGAATTTTCTCGACTCGAAAGGAGGGGGGGTGATTTCCACACTTCGTTTTCTTTTTCTTTGGCTCTAAGAAATCGAACTTGAAATGTGAAATTCAGATATCGTGGGGATCTGACAGGAACGCTTCCGCGTCTGTCAGATGGCCTGTTAGAGGCATCATGAGATACACGGTGATGAATGTATCCCCATACCCATTATTTGTTCGTCCTCATGGATGTATTCGTGGACACATTTTATTGCCACGGTACATCACTATGAGGACTTATGTGAAGGAGATCGTACCAACCCATGAATTCAGGTGCACAACTGTTCTTCATAGTTTTATGTGCTATTTCAGTTCATTTCAAATCAGAAAACGATCCATTCATGGAAATAAAAAATCACTTTGTATTTTCCAAAAATACCATAAAATTGCATCACATCGTAGAATACTTCGGTAGTGGGTTCAGACCCCAGGTAATGGAGAATTATTGTATGGCATTCATCTGGATCCGAACTTGGGTCCGTGTTTCGACAATTGGTGGGTGTATCATCTGAGATAGGCTCATTGGTCGAATCAACGTTTTGTAAGGGACGCCCATCTCGGTTCCCAGATATTGTAATATAGCATAAAAGATAAAATTATACAGAAGGAGACAAAGGAAAAAACAAAAAAAAAGAAAGAGATAGAGATCAAGTTCGTTAAATATTGATTTAAAAAAAAAAACAAGAAGGATGTTTATTCTTTTTTTTTTTTTTTTT
>BFEA01000104.1:823938-837347 GCA_003427395.1 Chara braunii | reverse complement strand
GGAGTTATCCCGGCAGCCTCATAAAACATCCTTCATTCCGTTTCAAAATATCGAAGAAGCCGGGGACCTCACATTTCAACCCGGAGTTATCCCGGCAGCCTCAGCCGGTTTAGCTTATGGAAACCAATTCCTACTTCTACAAAACACTGCTTTTAGGTCAATCTGCAAAAATCACTAAGAAAAATCCTACTTCGTTGCCCCATAACATCTGCAAACTCTACTAGCCCAATTTCCCCAATCCTACCACTAACCTAAAAGAAAAAAAGGACCTACTGTTTTGTCTAGCCTTACCCGGCCTATAGCGGCCGGGAGGAACCCAAGTTCCATTCTTGTAACCTGACCCTCTCCAACCAACCATCCAACTGTTATCTACTGTGGCCACCCACTAGAACCGAGTGTCCTGGTTCAGGAACCTGTCCCTCCCCTACCCACTAATCCTCTAGATCTACTATGTCCGCACACTGGGAGAAGTCAGTGTCTGTCCAACACTACTGTATCATATTGTCCCCACAGCCAAGGGGAAATGCAGAGCTTGCCCTCCAAGGTGTTGGCAGTTAACTAATTGTCCCGGGCCCATATAACTAGGAACCAGTGGCGTCCACCTGGCATAGTACCTTTCTTCACTCGTCTGGTCCAGTCCATCCTTATCATAATCCGTATTCAGTATTTGATCTTTTGGATGATTGCTGCATCATTGGACCACTGTTGCCGAAAGAGGACATTGCTCTTGTCCTCCCAGATCACCCAGATGATCACTGAACGGATCGCCTGGGCCACATAACCCCGGCCTGTGTATTTGAACTAGGAGAGTGGAAGGCCGCCCAATAGAGCCCAAACTTCATCCCATTGCAGGAGGGGTCCCACAAATCAATACCAATGGCGACTCCATCATTCCCATATGCGTCTGGAGGTAGGACAACCCCATATGAGGTGGTAGACGGTTTCGTTTGAACAACAGCCACAGTGCCTACGCTTAGTTTCCAAGTCCATACCTTTCTCAAACAACCAAATTGCACATGGGAGCACTGAGTGAGAGATCAGCCAAAGCAAACTAGAGAGCTTTCGCGAGGGCAAAGCTGGTAGCTGATCCCACAGGGCTGTCAGATCTTTGTCCAAGATGGGCGGCTGAGCTGGCGTGATACAGTTGAGGGCACGTGCGGCTCCTTGTGCCAGTCCAGTGTGTTGGCTCAGTTGTTGTCTGCCCACTTTAGAGGAGTATTGGAAGAGTTGCAGATTTGGCCTAGAACTTGACTGTTTCCACTGTCGACTGACTGGGTCGATCCTCATTTGTAGTAGTTTGTGAGTGGGGAGGTGGTCTCTCAATCGGGTGTGGACCCGAACCAAGGCAAGTGTAGTAGTAGAAGTGATGGCAATCTCTTTTTGGAGCGGAAGTAACTCCCCATCCGTGCCTGGATCCCCTACTCTTCATTCTTGTTCTAGCCAGAGATCCTCGTTTAATTGGTCCATAATTCAAATCTTTGTCCTCCTCCCTGACGTTTGTGAATCGATGTACCATTCTCCTTCCTCCGGGTCTGAGGACCGGAGGAGCCGTTGCCAGCGAGTTCGGATGGCGTTTTGCAACTTTAGAAGTATGTCCCTGACTCTTGGCAGATGTCTAAGTTTGCCCTGAAGTCTCCCTTCAGGTGTCCAAGACTTGGTATCTTCCTGCCAGATATCTGAGATGGTTGTCACTCCTCGTTCGACCCACCTCCTGCCGAAATCCCCCGGTGTTGTTGTAGCTGCAAACTTTTGTCCCTGCTGGTTCAGGATAGCTGGATTATCAAACAGGGGCTGACGCAATATTTCTTTCTTTGTCACGGGCTCTTTAGTCACTTGTGGTTATATTGCTCTCCAGGCTGTCCAGCAGGCTGCTCCCAGCGGCGACCGAGGTTGCCGGCGGGAGAAGGAGGTCATGAATACACAGTGCCAAAGATCCTCAGCCCTTGTCAGTGAAAAATCCCGCTGTAAAAAATATTCCAAAATTACTAACCATGCCCTTCGCTCCACTTGTGTGACCGTCTTCAGAAGCCATTTGCCCAGCAAGGTCAGGTTCTCGGTTGTGGGGTCGATGATACCCAGTCCTCCATCTGCCTTGGACCTGTGTTGCACCTCGTACAACGTATGGGGTTTTTATCGTACGGCCATACGTATGACCGTATGAACGGCCGTACGGCCGTATGTACAGCCCCGTACCAAAACAAAAAAAAACAAAAAAACAAAAAAATGTTCTGATTTTTTTATCTCAAATTTAGTAACGAATTTGAATATGCCCCTGAGGCAAAGGTGTTTCAGTTTATTTCTCCGCATAACATATTTTGTTTTTAGATTTTTTTGATTTTTTTTTTTTTGCTTTTTTTCCGTACGTACGGTCCGTACGACCATATGAGCCCGTACGTACGGCCCGTATTCGTAGGGGGGTCTAGACAGCCTTGGACGAGGTAACCTTGTTCCACAAACATTTGCTGATGTATCCTCTCCCCTGTAACTCAGCCGATTTCCAGAGGTACCGGGCCGCATTTGAAATGATGAGCCATGTGGTTGGTTTGGAGATTAGAAAGACTGCCGCCACAAACCAGAGTTGGGCGAAAACCACTGAGGTTATGAGGATCACTCGCCCTAGTAATGAGATACCAATGGCCATGCGACATTTCAACATAGCAGATTGAGTTTTCGCTCGCAGGATCAGATCTTGGTTGGTGCGGGCATCTGAAAGCGAAACCTGCAACCCCAGATATGTCTTTGAGAGGTGACCAGGTATCCTCTTCATACCCCAGTCCCCTCCCTCTAGACTGTAGTCCGCTGGTAGAAAGTAGAGTGACTTATTCCAATTGACTTGCGCTTCAGGGAGAAGGGACTAGGAGTCCAGGATGTGTTTGGCTTCCAACATTGACTGTGGCGTTGCTTCCATGACGAGCAGCAGATCGTCTGCGATTGCTCCAGTGAGCAGTCGGTCTCCCCGTCCCATGTCGAGGCTCTGAATGTGTGGAGCGGCCCTCAGGGCGTTCAGCAAGACATGCATCTGTAGCATAAACAGCAGGGGAGTAAGCGGACAACCCTGGCGCGAGAGTTGGTGACAAATAGTCGTTGACCATGACTGTGGCTTTGGATTTTGTGTACAGCTCTCTCACCCAGGTACAGTACATCGGCCTGAAACTCATGTGCTCCAGGGTGGCCAGGACAAACGACCAATTTACTCCGTCGTACGCCTTCTCCAAGTTCAGCATAGCAATCAGCACTTGTCTGTTATCTTTCTGGACAATTTCGAGGGCCCCCATCGCAATCATGATATTTTCTGCAATTGAGCGGCCTTGCACAAAGGCCCCTTGATCCGTATGTACGAGGGTTGGACGGTAGGGAGCCAGTCTTCTGGCTAACAGTTTGGCCAGCAGCTTGTATGAGACGTTGAGTCTGGAGATGGGTCTCCAGTTACGTATATTGCATTTGTCCCCCTTCTTGTAGATCAGTGTGATGATGCCACATTTCATGTCCTCTGTCACGGTACCTCCTTCCAAAATGCGGTTGTACAAACTTAACAGAGGGGGGCCCACATGTTCCCATACTGCTGCGTAAAATTCGACAGGCAACCGATCAGTTCCCGGGCTCTTCCCTTTGGCCATGCACTTCACTGCTTCCCAAAGTTCCTCCAACGAAATGAGTGTGTCCAAGAACAGCCTAGCTTCTTGAGGTAGGCATGTTTGATTTGTTAGCCAGAGGTCGTTCCCGGCATGGAGTTGCTGCAGGGATTGATTAGGCTGGCGTCTTGAGGTGAGTATGTCCTGCAAATATTACAGGGCGTACTCTGTGATGCCTTCTGAGTCTATTGTTGTGTCGGCTTCAGGAAAAAACGGGTGTTGTAATGCGCGCATGAGAGCATGTGATTGGGCTGGACAGATTCACTGAAACATCTCCTTCGTCATGCGATTTGTTGTTGTCATACCCCTTTCTTGTGCTTTCTTTGCCCATTGCACTTGTTGTTTAATCTGAAGTTTCTCCCATTTTTGTAACCACCTGTCCCGTCTACGCTGCCAATAGACTTCTGTAATCGGTTCCAACTCTAACTCCGCTTCCGCTTCCTGAACCATTCTTCGACATTCCTGTTCCTGCTGTTTGCGCCCCTTCATTTGGATCCTAGAGAAAACGTTGAAGGCCCGGTGATGACTACAATGGTTTATGTTCAGTCTGAAGGTGCCTGGCCCCCTCTTGAGTTGGGTGGACATCTCGAAACTGACTAGCTCTTCAATGTCATCAAAACATCATGCGAAGAGGACATCGATTGCACGTTCATCACCGAACTCGTCATTTGAAAAACCACCATACAACTGTATATCCATCACAACATCAACGAGCATGCAACGCCTCAACTGTTTCGATTTTATATGGATGGGGACAACCCCGCCATGCTGTACAAAGAGTTCAGCACCAAGAAAAAGTGGGAGTTCGAACTAACATTGTGTATTGGTTTAAAAGGGATGCAGGCAACGGGTGGTCGGGGCCTCAATGGGGTTTCCAGCCTTGCCGCGAGTCTTGTAACCCTCACTTTGACGATTTCGTTAACGGAATAGTGGGGGTGCGTGTTATTCATAGATTGTGGGAAATTTCGTAAATCCAATGGGACACGGAGACGAACACAGAAGGGCGATAAAATATAGACGCTTGAGCTGCTGGACCGACCATCTCAAGGAGTTTAAAAACATATCAGAAGAGGACAGTGGTACAGTGCCCCTTCAAAAGGTCTTCTGGCCTGCATGAATGCTTGATAAACAAGAATCCTTACCAGTTGCGTCGCATGTTTTCGACTCACAAACGAGGAAACCTTGTTTCGTCGGATACAAGATAGACGCTCTGAAACCGAAGTTCAAGCCAAATGAGTCCGCCGACATCAATAACTTCGTAATTTTTCACACACTCGACGAGTATGTTGCAAAGGGTTGCACATTCTGGATTGGACGCGTTATGGAGCTAGATGATAATCACATCCACGTCAAGTAGAAAGGTCGAGACTGAATCCAACGACGGGTGGCAAAACCTCCACACCATTGTATGGGCATGAACCCGCAATAAACGTTCTGAGATAGGTATGCAAATCCCTAAGCAAAAGACTCCTAATGTACAGTTTTGGCTGACCGTACCTGTCAAGATGTCGGCATCCATGCAAGATATGAAATCTGCTTCAGACAAATCTGTGTAAACATGATGAGAGTCATGACAAGTGAGGATCACTTGTTCGATACGAACAATACAAGAGCACATCGCTAATTGTTCGATTACATTGCATTTTCCTCTCCTTTATTCGTTGTGTTTAGAGTGTCTGCATTGTAGGCATGGAAGCGCACTGAGAAATGGGGGATGCTTGTAGAATGGCATAACATCCTCTCATAGAAAATAACAACGCGAATGAGGGTTGTGGTCGGTATGGAAGCCCTCGCTTGAGTTGTGGTACAACGAGGAACAACTTAAAGTGTACAAGTTCGCCAAGAAGGTTGAGTCCGATGCAAGCTGTGAAAGGCAAGGCAGTAGCAAATCGACCAAAGCATTCTACAGGTTTGGGTATGTTCGCATATGGGGGGAAATGAGCATCACAGATAAGAGACATGCGTGGTGGTTTGTTCAAACGCTGGCATGACATGGTGCGTGACACGGGTTATGCGAACGACTGTGTCGTTGACAGCCAAAAACAACAATATGCAAAAAGTGGCATTGAAGCATTTCAGACGTCTATGCAGTGCAATGAAATCATAAACGAAATGTTGCGTTTCATCAACAAAATATCGCGGATCGTCATTCATGTGGCGATGACTTTGACCATATACCACAACGAAAACGGAAAAAAATCAATATTATCGATCACATTCGTCTGCGCGAATGTAGCAAACGGGACACCTTTCAGTCTTCTTGATCACATTCATCTACGTAAATGTGGCAAACGGAACGTCTTGCATCGATGTCCGCATTGACTTACATCCTGCAACCACACAAATTACTTTGTAATATCCCGTGACAATAACTTCCACCATTGTGTAAGCGGTGTGTTCTCTTTCATACTTGAACCGTACTTGCAATTTTTTTTTTTTTCCAGTATGGAACCAGAATGAATGTTGAAATGAAGACGACAGGAGAAGTGGGGAGCGTCGGTAAAATTGGCAGACCTGATATCCGAGCGACAAAAAAGACATTGACACGCCCTCAACCTTATTATGTGAGATTTTTTTTATCACGAACTGTCACTGGGCTTATATCCTCGAAGTGCAAGAAGAAAAAAATACAATCTCGTGAAGGTATGGGACCGCTACAGTATTTATGGAAACGATGGAATCGCATGGTACAAACAAGTGTTTTACAGTTACGGTTTCGTATTTGTCAAGGTGACAAACAAATGCAACGCAACCGTTGTATGTGTTGTTGTAAGTCTGTAAGCTTTCGTCAATGGCTTACAATATATGCAACACATATATGAAGACACAAGACCGCGAAGGGACAAAGGAGATTTGATGATGCGAGCGTAGAAGCAGCACGTCAAACAGTACTGTATTGACGCACGGGATGCAATGTTGGAATTCTTAGCTCGGAAAAGTGTCATCACAGTCGGGATATCGTCGGTCCTCATAAAAGATCAAGACAAGAAAAAAAAGCTAACTACCAAGTTGAACTTCAAGATCATGGACAGTACACTCCGTCGAGCAAATAACCATCGCAACAACCTCATTCACTTAAGATGTTATTGCTACTTTTGACAATCGAATGCTAATGTGTTGTTGCTTTAACTTGCTTACAACGCAATGAAACTTTTTGGGCATGGAATTTTTCATGCGTTGAAGTTGCACTAGACTTTTTTTTTTTTGTCATTTACTGTTTTTTTTTTCCCCTTTGTTGACGAGGCGGATCTCCTTTAGTGTGCACCGCAGGACATTGTCAGTACCAATTAGGTAGCTACATGTTCACCATCATTTTTCAACAAACGATTTCGTGTTTTTTTTAGTATACACCATATATCATGTTTTTTACTTCTAGAGAGATTCAGAGAGAGAGTGAAGGGGAACGTCGAGGTGTTGTCTTTATGCAAACAATATTAAGAAGAAGGACGAACAACATTCTTCAATGTTCACCCCTTATTTTCATATGGTACCATCATTATTACCATGCACATATAACATTTAGACAACCACATCCCGAGAGGGCAAGGGGCAAAGGGGGGGGGATTGCGGGGATAACACAACACTTCGATAAGAATTTAATACATGTAAACAAACATAATAATAGCAACCAAACCAATGCAATCATGAAACACCTCACATATGTACTGCTAGTCATATGTGTTTTTAAGTATGGTATTCCATATGTTTCTCTATTTTTA
Source organism: Chara braunii (assembly GCA_003427395.1). NCBI lineage: Eukaryota > Viridiplantae > Streptophyta > Charophyceae > Charales > Characeae > Chara > Chara braunii. Next base: position 829,996 of record BFEA01000104.1, on the reverse strand, counting down.
ATGCATTAGCCGAAAGAAAAACAAAAAATCCCAGGATTTTATACTGTGAAAAATAGTAAAAATGTTAATCAATATGCTTGAAAAGTATGATAAAACCCATCATAAAGACCCCTCTAGCTTCACATAATGGCAGACTGGGACTGCATGGGAGACTTGTCCCCACACTTAATTTTCCAAAAATGGTTTGCACACCCCATTTTGTTGTTCTTCCAGGGCCTTTTTTTCGCATATTAGACACTTCGGTCGGAAGACAGCACAGGGCGTGAGGGTGAACGTCACACACTAGCAGCCTTAAGTTTCCTGAATGCTCGGATTTGGACGTGTTTGTAAAGATCTGCGGAAATCGCATTGAGATTGCGGTTTCATTCATCCCATGCTGGGGTCTCGTCGCACTAGCAGCCTTGAGTTTCTTGGACGCCCGAATTTGGACGTGTTTGTGGAGATGTGGAGAAGTTGTGTTGAGTTTGCTCAACTGCACATCTTCACAGACATGTCCAGATTCAGGCGTTGAGTTTCCTCAAGGCTGCTACTGGGACCAGGCCCCTGGACTTAAATCACTCGTACTTGGCCCAACTATTGATGCTGAGCCGGGATACCCCCTGCGCGCCAAGTTTTGTCGAGCGGTTGGGGCACCGTTTCATTTTGATTTTGGCTGGCGCTTCCAGCCATTGTGGTTCGGTGCCCCGAAGCCTGTAACTACTGGCACATTAATGGGAATCGCCCGCGGCCGATAGCTGGGCCAAGTACTGGTGGTTTAAATGGCCTGTACATGGCTCCAACTTGCAAAAAATGTAACAACGATTTCGTCAAAACAAACATTTTATATTTTATGGAAGCATTTGAAATTATTATTTTCACAATGATTTTGGTGACTTTTGATGTTTTGTTAGCTCAATTTTTGGAAGGTACCCCACATTTGTTTCTATTTTGTGGTCCTGTTGATCACCAATTTTACATCGGTTTCTCAGAAAATTTGGGGGTAGTACAAGCGAGAAATGGTCGTGGCCACGCGGGAAAAGAGGATGCAGGCAGTTGTCAACGTCTATCTAATCCAAAAAGTACCTCTAGACTTCCATGCGGGCTACACAATGGCTTTTGGAACGGAAAGGTGCGAGTACGCACGTGGGATTATATTTCGAATTTTCAATGCAAATGCATTCGCCCGCAGTATTTGGGCTTTTTTCCCCTCCCCTTGGGTTTTTATTCCCTTATCCTCAGATCCGTCTACGCTGGCGTGTCTCAGCGGGCACTCTTTCTCTTGTCTTCCCAGATCTGGGGTAGGCTTAGGGTCTGTGTCCGCTCCTTCCCCTTCCCTGTCAGACGTAGCTTCCTTCATGGTTACCGTTCGGTTTATCTTAAAAGTTTTAGGTGATGGGGGCAATCTTGAGACTAATGAGAGTGGTTTCTTCCGAGGCAATCTTGAGACTAATGAGAGTGGTTTCTTCCCCTCGGAGCACGATGTCAGCCCCATCATTTTCTGTTCACTGATTGCCCCTGCCTCGTAGTCCACCCCATTGGTTCGTTGCATACCCCCCACCAGTAGCGGGGCTGTATTTCTATTCCCCTTTTCGGGGGCCATTTTCTCCTTCATTGTCATTGCCCCTAAATCACCAGTACTTGGCCCAGCTATTCGCCGCGGAAGAAAATAGAGTAGAAACGTTTCTAGTTGGATGAATTTGGGCGCTCCTGTAGTGGCCCGTACGTTTCCTAAAATCGCGTAGCGTTAACGGGCACGACTTTAGGAAGTACTGGTGGTTTAACGGGATCGGATCCTACCTTGTTGAGCCAGAGGGTCTCCAACGGGTGACCCTTTTCCTTTTTCACTGTCTACATGGGTGGAAATTCCTGTTGTGCTTCCTGCCACGGTTGGGTGGACCATGCAAGCTGCTGAACCCATGGTCGTAGCTGCTGCCTCAGCTGTTGCTGCTATCATAGCTGCAACGGACGGGATGACATCCGCCGGTGTCCCCTCACCCGTGGCAGTTAGCCCTTCAAATTTCCTTTTTCACTTTCTGCAGGGGTACAAGTTTCTGCTGACAGTGTGCCTCTTGCCACAGATGGGAGGATCATGCCAGCTGCTGAGGCTGTGGCTGTAGCCGTTGTATCAGCTGTTGCTGCTATAGCAGCTGCTGGGCATGGAACGACATCTGCCTGTGTCCCCCTCACCCGTTGCAGCTGGCCCCACGTTGGTCCTACTCAGAGTCTCCACTACAGTGTTACTTCTCGTTTTGCTGTCCTTACTTATCTGTTTACCCGGGGACCCGGGGTTGGAATACGTGTGGGGCCACCAGTGTCCCCCACACACCCCCTTGTGGCACCGGGGGGGGTCTAGACCCAGCACCTCCCACACCCGTACCACCCAAAACTATCTTCGATTTATTCAAATTCTTTTGAACCTGCCACTTGGTCTGAGGTTTTGGCTGCTTGACTCTTCCTGACCCGTTTGGGCCCACTGGTACTCCGGGAGGACCCGATCCCGGATTTCCCACCCGACCACTAGCAGATGGACCTTGCATCGCAGAACTTCCAAAACGAAGTGCTGCCCCCAGCTCGAGCAGTTACCTGCAGGTATGTTGTTTCCCATTCTGAGTGCCCCTGCCTGTAACCCCCCTACACCGTGGACAGAGACTGGACCAAAGCCTGCCCCTTGTGGGCCATACTACCCCAGCGCTCCCTCCGCCCCGGGGATTGGGCTCTGTTGTTGAGTTGTGTTGATTTCAATTGTGTGCAGGCAGGTTTCCTGTTTGTGGCCATACTCCCTACACACGGAACACCAGTCCATATTCTGCGTCACCACCTAGATACTGAGAGTTCTCCCATTGGCCTGCGGCCATACTAGGAACCCGGGGACCCTGTCCCTCCTGTCCCTTGGAATGTCGAATTTGATATTATTGAGCTCAGGAAAATCACCATACCTCTCGGGGGATGTCGAATTTGACTTTACCGAGCTCAGGAGAATCATCATACCTCTCGGGGGGGTACTGCTTCGAGATTTTGCCCACCCGGTACTCCAGTTGTGCTCTCACAGATGGCACCGCCACCCAGGGATTCGAACCCGTAAAGCCATAATCGAAATTTTACTCACTTCTTCTTCTTTGTGAGCCTGATCCAGCTCACCCTGAGTCATCCATTTTTCGAATGTCATTTTGTTTATTGTTCCACCAATTTTATTTTATTTTTTTCTTTTATATTCTTCTCTCAACTTCTGTTTTTGCCTTTCACTACCTACTCCTAAGGCTATCTAGAGGGGACCCCTGCAAGCATAGTTTCCTCTCACTGTGAAGGGGAAGTGTCATGTTGCCCCTTGCCCCTAATGTTTAGGGTGTAGGGTTGGGGCCGCCAGTGGGGGTCTGGCTAACACAAAGACCCAGACCTGCCAGTAGCTGCGCCTCCCTTTCTCATCGTCCCCCACCTCTCATCCAGTAGCAGCAGTAGCTATGGCCAACACTCTCCCACACACCACACACAACCCACTCGTGCTCGCACTCACACCCATGTTGGTCATAGATTCCACTAGTACCCATAGGAGTATCCAGAGGACCATCCCAATCCGTTGGTACTAAGTGCGCCGCAGGCGAACACGGGGCTTGAACCCACCACCTCCTGAATGCCACTTGCGTGCCTAGCCAACTTAGCTAGGCCGCTGGATATTCCACCACTTTTAACCTTGTTTCGCTTTTTTTTTTTTTTTTTTTTTTTTWTTAAATAAATAACAGGCCCAGTGCCCGAGGCTCAAATTATGAGATCGAACACAACGCCTCTTCCCATTAGGGCTGGAAGACCCTCGGCCACTCCTCCCATAGAGACAGCTTCCCTATTCGACAGGGATATAGTACTGGCAAGGGGCATTGATTGCTTCCCAGTAAGGAAGGATTAACCCCTCTCCTATTTTTAGATTCAATTTGACAATTAATTCCACCGCATCCTTCTCATTGCAAGGTAATGTAGTTGGTCTAAGACTTGACATAGCCATTACCCAACCCTCCGCTTCTACGTGTGAACTTTCCGAGTGGCAATGTACCTTTCCAAAGACGGGCCCCTTACCCGCTTAGCCACTGGTCACAAAAGTTAAACCACCAGTACTTGGGCACTGCACGCCGTGCCGGCCGCCCAAATCTCGAAGCAGCGCGGGCTGTCGATTCTATTTATCGACGGCCCGCCGGCCGCGGAAATTGCTAAGGCGTCGCCCAAGTACTGGTGGTTTAACATATACACCGTGCTGTTGTCTATTGGTAGATTGATACAGGTATGTAGCCGCACCAAGGAGGGATGACGCTCCCGTATTTGGGGTGAGATTTTTTTTTTTTTTTTTTTTTTTTCAACAAAACACAGCTCCCTCCAGTGCTAGCGATGCTGCTGATAAAACACACACGGCTAGCACCTGGGGACAGGCTCCATATATTGGTGGGGAGCATCACCTGCTGGAAAGCGGGTCCAGCGTCCCATTATGAGAATGATACATATGTAATACATTAGGAAGAATGTAGGAGGATCCTGCCAGCATTGATTGCCCTGGACTCCAGGGGATTGACTGAGCAGGGGGGGGGGCTTCTTCACCCTGGTTCCGGCGCCAGATTCCTGCTGTTACATACTGGCTCTCCCTTCCCTAATATCCTCCGTCTCTTTCTTGACAAAACACCGAGGAAGCATGCAGCCGTTGTGGAGCGCTCCCTATGCCTCGTTCAGGATTTCGGGAGGAGCCACTGCGGGGCACCAGTGGGACCTCCTTCCGTCACCCTGCCCTTCCCCTTAAACTACCTCTACTCCGAAACCTACCACCCACTCCCTCAATGTCATAATGCTGGTTAAAGACCGAGATACAACAGTATGGGACATCTTTGACCGAAACCAGATTGCAGCACAGATGAAGAACAAAAAAAATATCTTCTTTGTTACAGAAACAGTGTTACGTACATTACCTCCCACATAAATTGAGGCTAAAGAGACGCATCAGCCACGAACTGGCCTCGGGGCATACTCACACTGGCACGTACAATCGCAAACTTGAAATGCGATGATACGGCACTTCCCAGTCACACAGCACACCCGTTTACGTCACAAAACAGAAAGGACACAGTCTCGAGCTGCTCTAGGAATGTGATTATACGGGCAGAGGGGTCACACAGCACGATGCATAAAAATCCATCCCTTCTTCCTGTTTTTTTCTTTTTTTTTTTCTTAGGAGAGCTGCCCACCAAGCGTCGAATTCTTTTTGTTCTTGTTTCCAGAAAGAAACAGGTCTAAAAGAAAGACGCAATTGCGGGGACCTCCAGGGACTAGGTCCCACTAGCAAAAAGGATAGGATAGAGCTCCCGAATCTGGATGTGTTTTACGCAGAGATGCAGAAAAGCAGTTCAATCTCGATTTCCTGCACATCTCCATAACTTCGTCCAGATTCAGGCATTCGATCCGATCCTCTTTGCTAGTGGGACCACGCCCCAGAGGTTCCCGCAAAATACGTAACTCCGCGGCTGTCCAAGCCGGTGACATTTACATGCCCATTTGCGTGAAAATGAAAAATACGCAGCCCTTGTGACCCAAAAAATCACCTACAATTTACGATTTTATGAAAATGTGTGTATTGCCAAGTGTGAGTATGCCCTTAGGTCCGAAGGGGTTTCAAACGATCCCGTTGAGAGTAAAGATACCGGTGTGAAAAGGGTGATTACATCCCCTTGGGGTACGAAAAACGCCCTCGAGGCCGGGATCGGTCGTCACATAGCTGGCAAGTCGCGGTGAAGAGGTATGGTACTGTTCTCCCACAAGCTGACTGGCCCAACTACAAAAGATCCTACAATCCATATGAGGGGTAAATTGTGAGGTTTTTGTTAACACGGCCAAAAAACGAGTGGCCAAGGTCAGGGCTTGACAGCTGGCAAGGCGTGGAGATTCAGAATAACCCTAGGTATAGGTTTCCCAAACCTTGCCTTCTCCTTTCTCCTATTTATCATTGTTGTCTCATTGTCCTCCTTTTTTGTCCTTGTTGTCGTCTCTCTCTCTCTCTCTCTCTCTCTCTCTCTCTCTCTCTCTCTCTCTCTCTCTCTCTCTCTCTCTCTCT
>BFEA01000104.1:731412-746884 GCA_003427395.1 Chara braunii | reverse complement strand
CATTTGAACTCTCGCTGCTCTGAAGCATTGAACCTGCCCGCTAAGGCGGGGCGAATACAGTGGATTATCAGGCATGCTATGCCCATTTGAACTCTCGYTGTTCTGAAGCATTGAATCTGCCCGCTAAGGCGGGGCGAATACAATGAATTATCAGGCTTGAGATGCCCTCTTGAACTCTCTCAGTTCTGAAGCATTKAATACGCCCGCGAAGGTGGGATGAATACAKCGATTTATCAGGCTTGAAATACCCACCCGATTTCCCAATCTTGAACTGYTGAATCAGTCYCATAAGGMGGGACGAATACAGTGAATCATCAAGCGTTGCGATGGGTTCGGCGTGCCAGCTTGATCGTTCTTAAGTCTTTGCAGATTAATCAAGCCGCGAACTGGGACGAATGCACGCTGGGCGAGGGTTGAACGACCGCTAGAGCGATCTCAATCTTCTGGGGTCAGATCTGATCGCAAAGCAGGTCGAAATTCGTGCCGAGCCAGTAAAGCTGCTTGAACTGGTCGATTAATCGTTTGTCTATTGAGGGTAATTGCGGTCTGTACCGGCGAAATTACGGGTTGACTATTAAAACACAAAGCTGACTGATTCAACTGTTTTGACGATTGACAAAGGAGACTCATTGTTGTCTGAACCTGTTGATTTACCGGCCGACTGATCGAAACCGTCGGCGACGTGAAGTTGAAAAACAAAGAAGAAAGAGAATAGAAAAATAGGTAGCGAGACAAGGAGTCTCCTACCAAGATCCCTGCCGTTCATTGAGGACCTCGGAAGCGGGCACGGCGAGTGACAGGCGCTGTTGCCCCTGGCTTCAATGAGCAGCAGGCGACCCCTCCCCGGGTTTCCTCACAACGTATCGGCGGGCCCACTACCCCGCTATAAAAGCAGGGATCTGGTACAGGTACGGAAATCTGCGCGCTCCTCCAAGATCCACCCGCCTTACACTGACATTTATGAGGTTACGGAAGTTGGCGCACAAGGCCAACACTTCGTGGAGTTGGTTCCCAGGCACAGCACGCAGGCCAGACCGCTTACGCGACACGCGGCTGCTCTTCGGCTGTATCGACCATCACTGGACCTCGAGTCGGCCCTCACCCCGTCCGGGCCTTCCCCTTCCTTCTCCTCCTCGTCCTCCCCAGCTTCTTCCTCTTCCCGATCCGCATCGCCCCTCGGTGTTGAGAGTCTAGTCGCGCAGGATGAGCCATCGCCAGCAAGAGCATGAACCGGTCGAGCACTTTCAAACGCCAATCACGGATCATCTGCTGCGACATCGGTTTAGACCGGCACTGCCCTCAACCAAGTGTCGAGGTCTTCGCCCCTCTTATGCCCTGTAAAGGGTTTCAGATCGGTGATGGCCGTCTTCGGTACCCACTGACTTTGTCCCGGCCCCTGCATCACATCGGGCTGTGGACCCTGGGGAACAGGTTGTTGGACCTGTTGCTGCTGGGGCTGTGTACCCTGCGGCTGTACAGGTTGCGAGACAGCAGGTTGCACGCTTACGACAACCTGTGCAAACTTACCTTGCCTGCACGAGGAAGTGTTTGTGGCTGCATCCTAAGTAGAGGGTAGTGCAGCAAGATGGTTGAGTGGTTTAGTGCAGTTGCAGGGATACGGTCATGACTTTCGCGCTTGGGCAGCCCACCAAAAACTGGAGGACTTTCTCAAGATGGTGGAAGATAGGTCACAGGTGGCACGATCCTCAGGAGGCCCAAAAGGCCATTGACGCGATCCTGACACTGCACACGAGGCAGTTTAAGTCAGTAAGAGAGACCACTGACGCTGTAGAGCGTCTTATCTGTGTCCCTAGGGTGCGCTATGACCCCCAGGTCTTACTCACCTCCTACCTGAGATGCTTTCCCATGCCTCTCAGGAATCAGTTGGCAGGTGAGGCCAACATCAATATGCACAACTTCCCTTCGTTTAGCAAGAAGGCCCTAGACCTTGAAGCGAAGATAGGGCATGGACATAATCCCACGACGGATGGTAGGAAGAAGACACTGCCTCCCAACTGGAAGGCGAAGGGCCGCATTATGTTCGTCGACAACGATGGTTCTACCATCGAGTTGGACTACGAGTTCCAGGCGGGAGTAGGTTCAGAGGCTGGCAGCGTAGAGGCTTCAGGGGGKGGAGTAGTCGCTGCCGTAGCTCAAAAAGGTAAGGCGACCGGTAGACGCCATGGAGGTTCCCGGTCAAGGAGTCAAGTTGACCCCAATGCTCCTCCATGGGAGAAAGCGGGTCTCACTAGACGTGTGGGGAGATCGGTACACACGGCTAGCTTGTATCCGTTGTGGCCATTATGGCCATAACCAGTTCAAGTGCCGAAATATGAAGGTGACCGAAAAGATCCCGCCTACGATGGGGCAGGCGTTGGGATCCTCCGCTCCCGTTGGTAACAATGTGGCTAGCACTTCTGACACTGCTCCGGGAAACACGTCGGGCCAGTAGGAATTGTAGTTGTTCCTGCTAGGGTCGAGGTGGTGGACACGTCCTCACCATCTCGAGAGATGGCCCAAGCTACTGACTCCATCGTCGTCCCGCAAACACGTTCAGACCCATCGACCCTCTGTTCGATGAATGTGTTTGGGTCCTTAGAGGAGCTAGAGGAGGAGTGGTCTAGATCAGACCCACTAACTTCTTGGACGACATTAGTCAAATCTCCTAAGGGTGAGATGTTCGTCAGCGGGGTGGTCATTGACAGTCGCAAGGCCGGGGCCTATTATCCCAGTATTATGACAGTTGCTCGACTAGGAACTTCATTAGTCGCGCGTGCGTTGAGAGGCTGCGCTTACAGGGGCAAGTGGAGCGCCTGAGTCGACCTGTGGAGTCGACCTGTGCCAACAAACAGCGCATGGTAGTCAACGACTACCTCAAAGACGTTGAGTGTTGTTTCCTGTACTCGGGAGGGGAATTGAGACATCGTGTCTCGTTCCTAGTGAGCAATGAACTCCCCATGGATATCTTGTCAGGTATGTAATACCTCTCTGTGGCACAACCCTAGTTTGACTGGGACCGAAAAGTGGTCAAACACACTTTGCTAGGTGATGGGACCGCCATATAACGTAAGTTCAAAGCTACTAGCCTGATCGAGTCCTATGGATGCATGTGTGCAGCCGCGTTCTATAATTATTATAAGCAAAATCAGGAGGAGGGTATGTATCTAGTTTATGTCTCTGCTGCATGCGAGCTGGTGAAAATGCCGCCGGAGATAGAGGGAGTAGTCGCTAAATACCCTGATCTATTTGAAGAGCCGACAAGGGTTGTTGAGAGGGAGGTCGTCCATGCGATAGAGATTATCCCAAGGTCTAGCATCCCAAAGGGTAGGATCTATCGGATGTCTCCAGGCGAGCTTGACGAGCTTCGCCGACAACTCAAGGAACTCGTAGAAAAGGGATGGATCCGGCCGAGTGTTTCTCCTTATGGTTCACCAGTCCTATTCGTACCGAAGAACAAGGAAGGAACAATTAGGATGTGCATTGACTATAGGGGCCTCAATACCATCACTGTCAAGAACAGAGAGCCCCTACCGCGCATCGATGACGTGCTAGATAGACTGCAAGGTTGTCGGTACTTCAGTAAGATAGATCTGAAGTCTGGGTACCATCAGATTGCAATCCGGCCTGAGGATCAACACAAAACCGCTTTTCAGACCAGGTACGGTCTGTAGACTCTGTACGAGTTTGTGGTGATGCCTTTCGGCCTTTGCAATGCTCCTGGCACCTTTCAGCACGCTATGAATCGGATATTTCATGACTACTTGGATAAGTCTGTCATCGTGTACCTTGATGACATACTTATTTTTAGTAAGACTGTCGAGGAGCACATTGCGCACTTGGACAAAATCCTTAGTCTTCTGCGACAGCACAAGTTCAAGATCAATGGTGAGAAATGCGAATTTGGCCGCACCTGTGTGTTGTACTTGGGTCATGAGATTTCCGTGGAGGGATTGAAGCCCGATGACGCTAAGGTGGCCAGCATTCGTGACTGGCCGCGTCCTCAGTCTGTGACTGAGATGAGGTCTTTCTTAGGGATGACCGGCTACTATCGCAACTTCGTGAAGAACTATAGCATAGTTGCCGCCCCTTTGACTAACCCAACTCGCCTTGACACCCCATGGGAGTGGACAAACAGATGCGAGGCCGCTTTCAGACATCTGAAGCATGCGTTGACGCATCATGAAGTCTTGAAACTTCCTGATCCTGACAAGCCATTCATAGTAACTACGGATGCTGGCCAATATGGCATAGGCGCCGTACTTGCACAGCAGGAGGGGAAAAAGTTGAGGCCGGTAGAGTACATGTCCTAAAATATGCCCTCTCATAAGTTGGCTAAGTCCACCTATGAGAAGGGGCTCTATACGATCTACAAGGCGCTCAGCCATTGGAGGCACTATCTCCTTGGGAGACTCTTCTACGTCAGGACTGATCATCAGACCCTGAAGTGGATGAGAACCCAAGTTGTGCTCTCCGACGCTCTGAAGCGTTGGATTGAAGTCATAGAGCAATATGACTTCGAGCCCTAGTACATCAAGGGCGAGTACAACAAGGTTGCTGATGCGCTGTCGCGTAGACCTGATTTCTCAGGTGCGCTGATTACTGAGTTCGATCTTACGGACAATGTTACTCGCTCCTTGGTGGAAGTCTATCGCAAGGATCAGTTCATGTCTGAGATCATACGCAGACTTGAGTCGAGGGATAAGAAGACTTCTGCCGAGTTTGAGTTGGTCAACGGCTTGTTGTTCCTTGACAAGGCAGGGAATAAACGGTTGTGTGTCCCAAACAGAGAGTCTTTGCGTAGTTTATTTTTAGGTGAGTGTCATGATGCCACCAGCCATTTTGGCTATAAAAAGACAGCATCCAATCTGCTGCAACAGTTCTGGTGGCCCACGATGATGCGAGATGCCCAGCTGTACGTGGAGACTTGTCAGGTCTGTCAGAGGGACAAGCCACGTACTCAGGCTCCTCTTGGTCTCCTGAAGTCCCTTCCGATTCCGGAAAGGCATGGTGAGAGTTTGTCCATGGACTTCATGGATACGCTGGTAACCAGCAAGAGCGGGATAAGACATATCTTCGTCATCGTGGATATATTTAGTAAGTATGCTAGGTTGATAGCCATGCCCGAGACTGCAAAGACCGAGTACGTAATCAGACTTTTCAAGGAAAACTAGGTGAGGGATTTTGGTCTGCCTAAGTCCATCGTGAGTGACAGGGATGTCCGATTCACCAGTGAGTTGTGGAAGGCCGCTGCTGTTGAACAGGGAACACAGTTGCAGATGACCTATGGGAATCACCCAGAGGCCAATGGCCAAACCGAGCAACTGAACCGCGCTGTACAACACCTGCTGCGGCATTTCATCAAGCCCAATAAGGTGTACTGGGATGAGAAGCTTGCTCTCATCGCCAGCCTGTACAATAACGCTGTACACAGCGCCACCGGGGTGATCCCAAACAGTTTACTACTGACCTTCAACCCTAGACTGCCCTTAGATTTTCTCCTTCCTGAGAACCAGTCAACTACTGCACCTGGTACCTTAGAGTTCACCTATCGTTACAAACAGAAGATGCAGCAGGCAGTAGAACAGATGCAAAAGGCACAGGCGGCAATGATAGAATATGAAAACAGACACCGTCGCCCATCTACATTCCAGGTTGGGGACAGAGTCTGGGCTAAGTCCTCAGAATTGGGACAGGAGCACGGGATCTCCCGCAAGCTCATGCCTCAATACTTTGGACCATGGGAGGTCTTAGACATTGTCGGGACTGATCCGGATGGGCCGTCTTATGTAATCCGGATCCCCGGTCGTCTCCGCACATATCCTGTCTTTCACGCCTCTAAGCTTCCACCTTTCAAGGAAACAGACCAGTTCCCCTCACGTCGCTCAATGCTGCCCCCAACCATGGACGAAGAGGTGGACATCGATGACATCGTGGATCACAGGTAGCTGCCAGTGCCAAGACCAACCAGCAGGGGGCGTCCTCCGAAACCGAAGCTGCATTACCGCATCATATTGATCCAAAGGAAGATCGATGGTTCACCAGGGAGGAACTCATGCAGACCGCTCCTCAGGTTGTAGCCCAATACGAGAAATCTCTGCAGAAGGGAAAGCGCCCGATGATTGAAGACTGAGCTTCTCAGAGGACTGTTGAAGCTATGGAGGAGGGAATGCGAGGCCACAGCCTCGATGAGCCCCTTTCAGGCCCTGTCAAGCAGCACGTCGGCCGCCCTAAGTGAAGGCAGGCTCGACGAGGACCTGAGGGCCCCTATTTCGGCCACCACGCATCTAAGGAAATTCAGGCAGTTGCGCAGCGCCAGTTGGTTGAAGGAACCCAGGCCCTGGGCCGCCTGTTTGCATTTATCGAAGGCAGGCCCTGGGCTGGATACGAGATGTGGGCCAAACACAGGCCGAAGGCAGTTGGGCACAAGCAACCACCTCAGGCCCTGGGCCTGATTTGTTTCGGACTGGGCCTCAGCCTACCGGGGCCTACCGGAAGCTTCTTGGGAAAGGCCCAGCGCAGCCTGGGACAGAACGCAGGCAGGCCACTTCCATATAGCAAAGGGCCTGCCTCCGCATTGGACATTCGGGTGCTGGCTGCATGCTGCGCAAGAGCTGCTGCGCTGAAGCTGGCTAGCGCTCACGCACTCACGGGCGAGCTGGAAGGAGCAGGTAGCCATAGCCGAGCTGCTCTGCTGTGAGCTGGGTGTGGCACAGGGTGGTCCTTGGGTGCATGTGGCATCTGTGTGTTGGGGAACGAGGTTGTGAGTGATGCGAGAGACATACCTGGTGCTGGAAGCGTGCGACATTGGCCGCTATCTGTTCGTACTTCGGGAGAGCTGTTGTCGTCATCTTCGGCATTGTAGTTTAGGCTAGATAGGATCTGCCATATGTAGTCTGGGCGCCGAGCGCCAGATAGGATATCAACATTGGTTCTTCGTTGATGATGATGATGAGACTATTCCAGCATTGTCAATTATGAGCTTTTGCTGTGCTCTTATTTGGTGAAACTCGTGATGCAATTCTGCTCTTGGTTTGAGGTCACGACTATCTGGTCTTATGTGTATGATGCTGTTTGATTGCTGAAGTTCACTATTGCTCATCTTCCTTGCACATATGCCTGGAGCGTCTGGGACTAAGCTACTAGCAGAAGCTGCTCATATCACTTCCTCTAGTAGCCAGGCCCTGGTCTTCAAAAAAAAAAAAAAAAAGGAAAAAAAAAAGGATTGACCCATATGTCAAGTGGGGAGGGCTCCATGAGGGTCATGGTGAAGCAGCCTCTTCGCCTGACTTGCTGACCAGGTGGTGCTCACAAGACCTCGAATGCTGACTGGATCCCTGATTGGACCCAACTGTGACCGCAGTGGCATTAACCATCTACCAAACTGGCAGTTTTTGAACCACCAGTACCTCCGAGCATCTCTTTTTCCGATCGCGGACTTGCACTGCTCATCCGTGAAAAACAAACAGCCAGTGGTGCACCTTTTTGAGTTTTTTTCGCTGTTTTGGCTGCCGCCGCCAGACATTTCGGTCTGGTAGCACTGTTCACCTGAAATCTTCGGATTATGTGAATTTCGAGTTTGCCTGGGCGATGTACTTTTTTTTTCTTTTTTTTATATAATAAAGAACGCTGCGATCTATTCGTGAGGAGCAACACGTGCTGGGAACCGCGCCCAGCGTCCCTTGCAAGACTACAAGATGATAATCGAGGCTACTGGGCCCATTACCCGGCTTCGGCTGAGAGTCGTTTCAGAAAAAGCTATGAAAATAGTATGAAATCATGAATCACTCCTAACCTTACTTCTACCAAACCCTCAGTCAAGGTGGTGCTATAGCCCCAATCAACACCAATCTTAGCTGTCCTGTTATCAATACCAGGCCTATAACCGGCCTGACGCTCGTTGTCCTGCCAGCAGTCCTCGGTCAGCCACCGGATTGCCTTTCACTCTCGACGAATCCCCAGATCTCTCTACAAGGCCCCACACTCCTGCTTAAACAAGTTAACTTAATGCATAAATCCTGTTATCAATACCAGGCCTAATGCATAAATCCTGTTATCAATACCAGGCCTATACCCGGCCTCACGCCCCCAACATGCTAGGCTACAGGGTAGCGCGACCCACCCCAGCTCCGACCATCGTTGTCCTGGCCGCAGTCCCCTGTCAGTCACTGGATTGCCTCGCACCCTCGACGAATCCCCAGATCTCTCTACAAGGCCTCACGCTCCTGCTTAAACAGGTCAATCCGTAAAGAAAGAATGGTGAAGAGCCCACAAGCCTGTTTTTTTCGCAAACCTGATGGACGTATGTACACACCTGCACTTCCTTGGACATGCCATCTCCCTTTCTCTGTCTTGCTCCTTTGCACAGACCTAACAGTGGTCTATCTTGCAGGATGGCAGAAGAAAAGGGCCATGCCATAGGCCGGTGGTCAAGAGTACCGGGGGGGGGGGGGGGTGGTTGATGTGTATTCATGCTCCAGTAGGCCTGCCAACAACTACACTTTGCAGTCAGGCATCTCAGCCCTCTACAAATCGATACAGAACCTGAAGGGGTATTTTCAAAACGATGCAGAAAGGTGTAGCGCTTAGTGGGTTCAGAAAAAGATGGGCAATGCGATTTTTTTCACTGATAAACACCGATGTGCACAGATCTTTCAAATCAGCTCCCCAACCCCTGGAACCTGACCGATATCAATACCCTACAACGGCCTCAGATGAGGACAAAAGATTTGCGCTGTAATTGTGGAGACCTCATCATTGCCGGAGAGAATTAGGAAAAGAGTTACAAATACAGGGCAAAGCTCCACTACTCAACATTCAACATGTATCTGGACTGTATGGTCAGACCAGATACTTTCATACTGATCCAACATTTCTGATGTATTGGGACCGTTAGGAGCAGCAGATGCATTTCGAAAGTTGTGCAGTGGAGCCAGGCCCACGCACAAATTGGACAAGGCCTAACAAGTTAAAACAGAACGAGCAGTCAACACCGCAGGCTCTAGTACTTCACTTCCATTGATCGTTTTTCCTTCTGCTTCCCTCTGTACAGTACCACGCAGGTTTAATGGCGAATACACGGGTCTGAATCCGTAAGGAACTTACATGTGCAAGGAAAATGAGCAATAGCAAGATGACAATATCCAGAATGCACAATCACATTGAAGGCCGGATAGAATCACAGTGTCCAGAAAGCAGAAATGCACCCGGTCCAATATAACACCAATGAAGAATCGTAACTCTGAAAACAAAACCAATGTCAGTGAGAGCTTGCTCTCGCCACCACCAACATGATGAGTGTCCAGGTCCTATCTCCCTACTTGGCGCTCGGCGCCCAGCCTACTCCCTACACAGCTACTGTCTTCCTAGTAATTGACAGTGCAACTGTTGACGTCAGCAGCCTACGAAGTACTTGAAGATGTCGCCCATGCAGACCATCGCCAATACCAGGTATGTGCCCTCACATCATCATCATCATCATCATCATCATCATCATCATCATCATCATCCTTCTCTCTGTCCCCTTTCTTACACCCACGTCTTCCCTCTGTACACCCGAAGACCACCCCTGCGCCTCACTGTAGTCCAAGCCCATCCAGCTATGGAGGCTGGGCTATGGCACTGCCCTTAGCAGCACCCTGTTCCGTGCACGACCGCACGCACTAGCACCTTGCCTCTCAGCGCCAGCAGAGCCCACGAGCGTCTGCTCCAGCAGCGCTGCCGCCAGCATGCAAGTGCTGAATGATAGCCCAGGCAGCGAGCTCGTTCCTTTATGGAATGAGCCTCGTGGTGCCGACGGCCTGACTGGCGTGGCCTCTGCCCAGAAGCTTCCGGTAGGACCCAGGAGTCTGTGCCTCCGATGCAGCTGCTGGGCCTCGTTCGGTTGGGCCTCCCAACTGTCTGTGTATGAGGCTGCCATTCTCGCCCAGGGCCTGCGCTTTCCGAAAAGCCTAGAAGGCCGCGGAATTTTCTTTGTTGCTCGGCCTAGTTTCCCTCAACCAACTGGCGCGTCACGACTGCCTGGACCCCAAATACGAAATTGACAGCATAGGGCCTCTCGTCATTTGTGTCGGGTCCACCTTAAACTCTCTGTTATATTTTCAGCCTCAGCCGCAATCTCTGCTCCGCTCCTGAACATTGCCATTCCATTCGTAAAACCCGAGTGTGCAATAAAGCCAGCAAAGCAAAACCACATCCCCTACGAATCGCAACACCCAACAAACTCCCACCCGCCCCAAAGGAACAACAAGGATCACAAACTCCCTCACCATCCATGACAAGTGCGAGAAGAACAGAGATTCAGTGGAACAGCCGTGTCATAAAACACAGTCCCGCATTGTACAGGTGACTCGTGAATATCTTAACTTTTCTAAAGCTGCAGCACATAAAACAATCCCATGTGGCTGCCTGCAGGAAGCTGCACTGTCTATAGGAGGCATAGATTCTGAAGCGGATACTGCCGTTTGGAAGGAGAGAACCGCATCAACCTGCGGAGAAGGCACATAAAGAATTGGGACAGACAAAAAAAACAGGCTGCTGATTCCCGGAGATGCAACGATGCGGTGCACACCGTCAATGATACACAATAAGAGGAGTAGTGGTGTTGCAAACCGCAGATTAGCTTGTCTCTGGCAACAAAGGTGGAACGATCAGAAAAATGGGAATAAGAGAGTCTGTTCGCAAGTGAGACCGTGAAGGAGACGGGGATGACAAGGAGGAACACAGCCGTCTCCGGCCAAGTGCAAAAAGAGATGAGAGGGGGTTGATTGGGCAAGATTTTGAAATAAAGGATGTGAGTGTTATAGAAACTTTGATGTTCTTTGCACGGGAGCTGCAGCAGAGGAAGCTGTAGCAGCAAAAACTACAGTAGGGGGGATTCCAGCCGTGGAAACTGCTGTACTGAAAACTGGAGCGAAGGAAACTGTAGCAGTGGAAAATGCTGTAGTCAAAACTGTAGTAGTACAAACTACAGCAGTGAAAACTATACTAGTAGAAGCTGCAGCAGCAGCAGATGGCCAAGCAGGGGCAGGACGAGAGTGTCGGGGTGGTCGCAACCACTGAGAGAGACACATCACTTGTGTAGGATAGCGGTGTTGGCGGGAGCGCAGGTAGCAGGTCCACCCCTTAGCAAGGGTCAGTGGGGATTGCCCACGAGAAAGCATGCGATGAGTAAGTGTTGTTGCCACAGTTCGGAAGTCACGCAAAAATTGTCACAGAATTGTTCAAATCTGGCCAATTGCCCACAAAACACACCAGCCGGTCGATGGGAAGGGATGTTGGGGGTTGCATTTTGATGATGAAGGACAGGGAATTCCCAAGAAGCCGCTTTATCAAAGACGCTCATGCGAAGTGAGCCATCGGAACGGACCAGTGGTTTGCATACCTAGAAAGGTATATATAAATATTTATGCATCGTCAAACAGAACTGGCCAGTAAACCGTAGGCGGAGAGGGAGAAGAGGACAACAAACAAGGGACTGTGACGGACTGTTAATCCGCTAAATTTGTTTTTTTTTTTAGCTATAAATATCCTCACAATGCCATATCTATGAACTAAAAGAGCACACTTGGTGAAACAAATGCTCAAAATACACAAGATAAACATGAAGAGCACACTGAAACCATCATTCTTCCCCCTTTACTGTGCCTCTCAAGTACAATATTAAAGTACCACTCCCATGTGTGGAGTCAACACACTGAAAGAGGATTGA
The DNA here is from genome assembly GCA_003427395.1 of Chara braunii. Classification (NCBI taxonomy): domain Eukaryota; kingdom Viridiplantae; phylum Streptophyta; class Charophyceae; order Charales; family Characeae; genus Chara; species Chara braunii. The sequence continues at coordinate 735,177 of BFEA01000104.1, read as the reverse complement.
AAACTAGGAACAAAGAGGATTAAGAACTTAGGCTACTGTCTTCCCACAAACACACTGCATCCTCATCATGACTGCATCAGACTGGAAAGATGGTTTATATACATTCAGGGGAAGAGACAGTAGCAGCAAATGGAGGGCAGTCAAGACAAGAATAAATAGTCAACTGTAACTTTCTTCTTCTCCGGGCGACATCCTCCTTTCCTCCCAAATGTGTCTCCCTCTGCCAACCCAAATGATACTCAGTACCACAAAAGGTCTGCAAAAAGACTGTAATGTTAAAAGATGTGCTTGATCAACTTTGAAACTTAGGAGAGATTGAACTCTCTTCTAAGTTAACCCCGATGAAGTAACTTTCCAAACTCGCTGCAACTCACCCCTTCTCTCTCTCTCTCTCTCTCTCTCTCTCTCTCTCTCTCTCTCTCTCTCTCTCTCTCTCTCTCTCTCTCTCTCTCTCNTCTCTCTCTCACACACACACACACACACACACACACTCTCTCTCTCTCTCTCTCTCTCTCTGACACACACATGCACGTGTGTGAGCACAAAACATGTTCAAAAAGTACCCGTTGAAAGCAAAAAAATTGGGAGATGTGAAATGCAAATATAGAAACGTTATAACATGTTGCAGGGGCATGATGCAGACAAGAGATCAGCGGTGCACTGCAAATAGCAGTCAGCAGCCATGACAACACAATGAGAATATGATGAACCAATTGGGATGTGTGAAATACAAATATACAAACGTTATAAGATGTTGCGGGGGCATGATGCAGACAAAAGATCAGCGGTGCACTCCAAATAGCAGTCGGCAGCAATGACAACACAACCAGAATATGATGAACCATAAAGGAAAACCAAACAGGGAATTCATTTCCTGGCAGGCAGGACAACTTTGTTAAGACTTGGACAACACAGCACAATGACGATCAGAGTCACACGACTATAGCTACAAAACCGAATAAACCCAAGTTTACAGCAAAACACGGTGAAAATCAGGGTCACACGACTATCGCTACAAAACCGAATAAGGTGCTCATTCCCACCTCCCAATGTGCCTGGGAATGTGAATGGAACTTTGAGGGGCTGTCTGGGAATGCGAATGGAGCATTGAGGGGCTCATTCCCATCTCCCAATATGCGGGAGCCTCTGACGTACAAGGCTTGCCACATTGAGCGCGAGCTGCCCACATCCCAGTGTGTCATAACTGCCCGGCAAATGACATGCCAAGGTGAGCGGGCATGTGGGCAGCCGCCGGGTGTGTTATCATAGAGAACTGCCCAGTGAACCGTAGGCAGAGAGGAAGAAGAGGACAATAAACGAGAGGCTGTGACCAGATATTTCGCTGGAATTTCGCCTACATGCTCATCAGGAGGCTGAACCCTCTACAGTCTGCAGCGTAAGCTCACTAATCAAGTAGAGCATCAGAGCATCAACATGTTCCCATACACATGCCATGATGATTGGAGACAGAATTCACGCCACACTAGACTGAGAGAGATATGCACAACGGAAGCTCACTAATCAAGTAGAATTGAAGAAGATATCAATTCACAGTCCCTCGCCCGTCTCTCCAATCATGGTCACAAAGAACCCAAATATCTCAACCGAGAATAAACAACCTTGAACAAACTCAGAACAGAGCTTCAACAAGCTTGTGGAGTCTTCCTCCTCCCTCCAGTATCATCCTCCCTCCTTCTGGCTATGGCGCTCAGCCTGAAACACAGTGCCGAGCCCCAAGTCCTGCAGACCACCAGCGCCTACCTCCTCCTGAAAGGGTTTCACCCAGTTCGCACAATGTTGCAGACACCAAGACTGGATCTCCATACCTTCCCCAGCCCACTGTATAGTAGTCCGTTGACCCTGTGTGTTTTGAACCTACGACCTGTCCCTAAACTCGTGCACAAATGTTTTGAGTATGTAAGTCTTGGTCGTGTGGACTTGAGCCGTAGACCCACGGGTTCGTAATCTTCGGGTCAGTCTATAGGTCTAGCCCTATGTGTGGCGAAAGGTCAGTTAATCGTCGTCTGCGAGGTTCCAGAAATGTCAAACTGACCCTTCGGAACTTTAGGAGTCAGGAGTCAGTCCCTCAGACTCCAAAACGTCGAGTATCTCTAGTCTAGTCAGCAAGTACAGTCCCAGTCCTAGTCTAGTCAGCAAAGTATAGTCCCAGTCCTAGTCTAGTCAGCAAGTACCAAGTGGGACTGCACACCCTACGGGCCTGGGACATCAGGCAGACCCCAGACCCAGACCACCTAACGAAACAGTATAAATAAAGAGGCAGTAACCAGCCATTCATTCATTCGCCTGCGAGCTGAGTGGAAGTGCTGTCCAAGTGACTGGTGCGTTGAAGTTTGCCGGTGGTCAGCCAGTGCCCCGAGGTGGAAGAGGGCGAGCGGCCATAGCCGCTAGTCGGAGGGAGACGACGGCGGCCAGAGCCGCCAGTGTAGCAGATAGGATATGTGTGTGTGTGTGTGTGTGTGTGTGTGTGTGTGTGTGTGTGTGTGTGTGTGTGTGTGTGTGTGTGTGTGTGTGTGTGTGGACATTCAGGGCAGATCTTAGTACGTGTGTACGTGTGTGTGAGTGAGTGGCGTGAGTCTGGTGATGGATACCGTGTGCAGGTGGGAATTTCAGACTGGCGCTCAGACGCCATAGCCACAGGATGTGACAACTTGACTTGAGCTGAGTCCCTGGCTGAGTTTTCTGTATGGGCACCCTGTGCCATCTCACTCTTGTTGCTGATTCTAATTCGAGAAAGTTGTATTGCCATCGGCACTTGTACGTACGCATGTCGCAAGTTAAGTCGAAGACAAGTCTGATTGCACTCCTGCCTCAACTGTTACAGCCCCCAGCGCTCCTCAGAAACCACTCAGGTGCCACAGCGCTGAGTCAGAGACCTCGTAGAGTGAACAGCACCAGCTTCAGGATGAAGAAGGAACCTCCAGCTTGAAGAAGAAAGGCAGCATCTCTTTGCCTAAGCCCAATGGCACATATATGGTATCACCAGGCCCAGCAGCTGAAGCACTTCCTTCACTGCCGCATGAAACTCTAGCAGCGACTTCCTGCCTCCAGCGCTGCTCAGGCAGCCTACCGTCTTCACCCGAATATAACGTACTGAAAGGCATTCCAAGATGCAGACCCCAAATTCGAATCTCAGGGTCAGAATCCCCAGGCCGAGAGAGGCCAGGTCGGCCAATTTCAGAAAGGTTACGTCGGGTACCCCAGACGTCAAGTCAAACAGGCACCCGATCAACAGTCACATCCCATAGGCAAGGGTCACGTCGCGCAGTCAAAGGTCGTGTCCCATAGACAAGAGTTACATCTCGCAGTAAAAAGTCATATTCCACAGGCAAAGGTCACGTCCCACAGAGCCAAAGCAGCAGCACACCAAGGAAAACCCAGGAAGGTACCAGGCCGCGGGCAGCTGCCAGCTGGTACCGGGTCCAAGTCAAGCCAAGAGAAGCAGAGGCTAGGACGAGTCAAGGCTCAGTCCAAGTCAATACAAGGACTGGGCAGCCTCATTTCGGACAGATTGCTCATTCGCAAGAACTGTGGAAGTGCTGCTGGCGCTTGTGCACTATCTGCAAGTGGATAGTGCTGGAGCCCTTGCTGGGCAGCGCTGTGCTGAGGAAGGAAGGTGGCCATAGCCGCGCAGCTAGTAGTAGGAGGTAGAGCTGAGTAGGTAGCGGATGTATGCAGAGTCAAGATCTTCGAGCGGAGAGAGAGAGAGAGAGAGAGAGAGAGAGAGAGAGAGAGAGAGAGAGAGAG
>BFEA01000104.1:694444-712756 GCA_003427395.1 Chara braunii | reverse complement strand
GGGGCGCAAGAGGGCAGGCGCTGACCTCCAACAAAAAGAAGAAGAAATTTTATCGGAATACAAGAGTTTTTCTTTTTGAAATCCGAATAGAATAGAAAGGGTACAGGTTGTATTCGAATACAACCTGTACATTTTCTATTCGAGGAAACTGTGGTGTTCGCGAAAAGTGCACCCGCACCGTTTCAATTTCGAAAAAGGCTTCAGGACCGCAGCCTCCTCAGCCTCCTCCGCGCAGCTACTGGTCCTACACGGTCCTGGCCCTTGCAAGGCCCCAAAACCTCAAAATGCCCACCCTTCCGACGACCATGACGTTGAAATGACGTTGAACGTTGAAATGTCTCAGGGGTAGAAAACGCAACCCTGACGGGCTGCGAACATTTGTGCACCACTGGTACCGGTCCAGACTGTACGGGTCCGGTGATGTCCGGGTGTCCGGTAATGTCCGGATCACCGGACAGTCCGGACTGGTCCAGACAATGGTCCGGAAGACAGTCCGGAAGTGTCCGGTGTCCAGGTCCGGGGTTACCATGTTCCAAACCCACTCTTTCGGGTCAAATTCCAGGTCTGAAATGCTGAGGTCCGGTTGGAAGATTTTCCAGATTAGCTATTGGGTACAAGTAGAATTTGGATAGGTAGCAGAGTGGGTTGGATCGAGAGACGAATCAATATGCTCTACTAGGCTTGGTTTGGGAGATGAGTATGCCCCAATCCCCGGGTTTCCACGAGAAGTTCTCCCTTAGGAGGGAGAGCCATTGTACTGGGATGCTGTTCCGGATCAACGTTAGGTTTTCAGCGAGGGAGTGACAGCCTTTTAAGACATTTCGTAGCTCCTGTTCGGTAAGTTTGTTGGAATTTCTACGCTGTGCTTATCTCAACTTTTTTGTATCTCTGGTCTCCAGTGTGGATTTTTTGTGTGATCTCTAAATGTGTGTGTGTGCTCAACGTGACGAACAGTGTGGTTCAATGCAGTACTGTCATTTTCGCTGCATCTGGAATGACAGTTGGGCCAAATACAGACATAATGACCGTATGTTCTATTTGGGGGAAGACTTGTAGCGATGTCAACGCGAACTCCCAACAGCCGTTTGGCAACTGAAGACCAACAGGTCGAAGACCCCTAACGCTACGGTCTGACTCTATTTATAGTTCTACTCTGAACTACCAGACTGGACTCCTGGGACCTAGGACACAGCTAACAGTTATGGGTCAGTGTTTTCCGGTAACAGCCGACCGGTCTGAGGCAGTATGAAAGCAACAGTCCGTGTAGGCCTGAACGAGGTTTAGGACCAGTGGTATCTGTTTAGCAGGAGTTTAGGAAATTTACGGAAACGTCTCCGTCGGCTTAGGCCTGTTTCAGGACCCAGAACTCAGAAAAAATACAAAAATGACCTTGTTACTAGGTTACCAGCCCAGACGTCCGGGACCCATTTCTGTTCCGGGTTGTCCGATCGGACAACTCCCCCGGTTGTCCGAGCGGGGCCCAGTGTCTGGGCTGGTTGAAAATCAGCTCTTGGTCCAATCGGGTTTTTGGGGCTGCGGTGATGTTGTTTGGGATACGTAGTACCCCCGGGAAGGTTGGGCAATTTTTGTCAGGCCGGTAGGGCCTCCGAAAACGAAAACGAAAATGGTCCAGTGTTACATGCTGCACCTGCACACGAGGGCCATTTTCCAGGCCCTGCGTCCCTCAGGCCGAAAGCCTGAAAACCAGGGCCTACAGGCCCCGTGTCTGATCAGCTCGAGAGCCTGGAAAACAGGGGCCTACAGGCCCTGTGTCGTTTGAGACTTCAAAAGGCAATAGCCTTTTTAGCCTGAAACGAAGGGCCATTTCCGGTCTGTCATCAGACCGGCCTGCCCTGAAACTCAGGCACCGAACCAGGGTTTTAGGAACAGGCTATTTTTGGCCTGTTCCCACGACAGCTGCAGCGCCAGCCCCTGGGCTAGTTCGGCATTGGCAAGAGCAGCCTCCTGGGCTGCCCGCCCTGCAACTGCAGGCAGTCGGAGGCAGTCAGGAGGCAGGGCGAGATAGTACATAGGGACTTCCCATGCACTTCACGGGTAGGCAGGAGGCAGTCAGTAGTCTTCAGGACTCGGCAGCAGCACTCTGGAGGGAGCGCTGCAGGAGTAGTAGTAGGGTTAGCATTAGTCTTCAGTGCTGGGCGCCAGTAGGTAGCTGTAGTCTTCAGCGCTGGGCGCCATAGCTAGGATAGCACTAGAGAGAGAGAGAGATTGGGCGGAGGCCAGAGGTACTTACCTGCAGCGCCGTTGCTCCAGCTTTGTCTTCGAGGTACCTGCAGCACAGCGCCAACTTCACAGGTTAGTGCCTGGCTCATGATAGAGAGAGAGAGTTCTTCGTCTTCCTCTTCTCAGTCCACCATCTCCCTCTCACCCTCTCATTATCTGACTTCACTGCATCAGCAGACTACGAGCGAAAGAGAGAGTTTGGTGACATTGGATCCAGACTCGACTTTTGGGCTTCAGACATTTCGATGAGGGATTATTTGGGACTTGTGACAAAGACTTGGTGTTGACGACATTCCCATCTCTCCCCCTCCTCTTCGTCTGATCCCCTCCTCTTCGTCTGTGTATGTCTGGACCTGGCGCTTTCTTCCTGGGTATAGCGCCAGGCTCCTTCACACCTTGTGATGAGTATGATGTATGTTTGGTCTGCGTAGAAACATTGATTGGGCTAGTCATTAGCATTCTAGCATTCTGCTTCGCTATCTTGTACTACGTGAATGAGGTCAGTCCCGGTCAGGTCAGGATTTGTATCTAAGTCTTCCCTGCGCTATTCAACACCATTTTGTATGTATCAGAATGCACATTGCTTGTTGAGATTCTACTTGCACTGCATTGTCCATTCAGTCCTTTTCATCACATTGCGGATCCTCGGTTATTGTGTACATCGCCCGACTGGGCATGTAACAGTTGGTATTGGTGCACCGCACATGAATCAGGACAACCTGATCTGACACGTGTGCGGGGACTAGGTAGCTGATTAGCATGGCTACGCTGGACCCGGACCCAAACATTTCCGGACATGGAGCTGGACCCGTGTCCGGTAGTTTCCTGACGTCCGGAATCCCGGACATTTCTGGACCTCCGGACAGGGGGGGATCCGGACGGTCCGGATGTCTGGACAGGTCCGGAAATGTCCGGACCATTAAAAAAAAAAAAAAAAAAAAATCTGAAAAAAAAGTATGTTATGCAGAATAACAATGCAAACCACTTTTGCCTTAGAGTCATGTCAGATTCCTAACCAAACTTGAGTTAAAAGTCAAAAACTATCAAAAGCTTAAAAAAAGACTTAAAAAAGTTAAAGAAACTAATAAAAGGTAATGAATTATTCATAATAAAAAACTTGGGGTTGTCTAAGAAATTATTATAGAGAGAGAGCATGTCCGCACCCCCCAAAAAAGCATAAACGGGCCTGAAAACCCCCCAAATTAATTTTGGGGGCTTGGCTCCTCAATGGGGAAGGGTCCTGGACCGTTTTTTTTTTTTTTTTTCCCCTCGAAATTTGGCAGATCCGGACCGTCTGGACCGGACGTCTGGAGTCCGGACCGAATCCGGACCGTCTGGACGGCGGTCCGGACATCCGGATCGTAGCCATGCTGATTAGTCTTGATAGATTGATTAGAGCACACTAGTTAGCCCCCAAAATCACGATTTTGACCTTACTGCCGAAAATCGATTTTTTTTTCTTTTCTTGGATTTTGTTTTCTTGCTATTTCTGTTGTGGAAAATCGCAATAGCGCAACATCTGAAATTTCCATTTTCGTTTTTCTCCAGAAAATTCGAAATTTCGTTGTTGAAAATCCGGAATATCCTTCTTTTCGAAAATTTCAATTTCCTGTTGCATTTCCCGTTACTTGGAAATTCAGAATATCTTTCTTCCGAAATTCGTTTTTCTGAAAACGGTACAGAAAATCCCTCCTGCAGGTATTATTTTCCACACTGCGAATACTCTCATCTGAGCAAATCCGAATACTTGTCATTTCTTTTTTTTCGCAGTTCTAGGATTCTGTTAGTCAGTTCTATAAATCATTTGCAGTCTGAAGTTCGAAAATTTTCTCATTGATAGTTTCGTTCAAGGGAGGTTGGGAGACCTACTGAACTTACAAACGTCGGGATTTTTATTTTTCTCGAAATTTTTTTTGCAAAGTTCAAACTTTTTCTTTTTTGATTAGTGGCTCCTTATCTGGGCGTTATCTGGCCGATCATCCCACCCACCCCTCCCCACCTATGTTGTTGCCCCCTCTGGTCTTACCTTCTCTATCTATCTCTGGGTACCCCCTGCAGCGGCATTGGTGAGTTGCCACGTCAGCAGGCCACGTCAGCAGACTACGTCAGCAGGCCACATCAGCAGACTACGTCAGCAGGCCACGTCAGCAGGACACATCAGCAGGCCACGTCAGCCGACAGCAACGCCACGTCGGCAGCAGGGAATACCACGTCAGCAGGCCCCGGCCTGGTCTATGTTGTTGCGTTCACATACAGTCGTCATGGACCAGAGGTCCGGAGAAACAGACGAGGCCTGTCAGGTCCGGATGCTGGCCTGGAGTACCGAAACCAAGAAACGGGCGGATGACGCAGCAACATCAGCGAAGAAGAAGGCAGAGGACGCCGAACAGGCATGTCTGCTGGCAATTGAACAACAACGCCAGCATGACGAGGCAGCAGCAAAGACTGCCGATGAAGAAAGAATTCAATGTCGTGAGAAGATATTTAACAGAGAGCAGACTTTGCTCACAATGGCAGCGGAATAACGGACCGAGGCCGAGAATGGCAAGATGGAGGATAGCGAAAATAAGATCGCTCTACTCCTCTCCCATCTCACAGACCTCCTGGCAACATGCATTATACAGCGGGAGGACATCCATAGCCTCGACGACACGCTGACTCAAGTCCATGGCCGCCTCTGGCAGCTGGAGCAGCGACCTGTCACCGCCCCCGATGCAAGATCTTCCAACACCTCCGATCGCCTCGAAGCATTGGAGATGGACGGCTCGCTCAAGGACGGCGTGCAGTTACAGCAGACCGCAATGCAACAGTTGGAACAGCGAATCTGCACTGCCGCCAACCGCTCGAGTTCGAAACCACGCGAGGCAGCTCCAAAGTTCGACGGGCAGGGGATCTTCTGCGACTTAACGAAGACAGATCCAATTTCATGGTTCCGCAAGTTCGAGCTCACGCTGCAGTTACACTACGTCAAAGAACACAAGCACCACGCGTACTTATACTCCCGGTCGAGGGGGGCGTGCCAGGCATGGTTGGACAATCTCTTGTCCAAGTACAGAGTAGTAGCTGCAAACTTGCATACCAAGATCAACCGGAATGATCTGAAGGCGGCGTGGCACAAGCGGTTCCAAGTAGAGCCGCCGGAGATCAAAGCAATGAACAAGCTAATGGTCTTCGAACAAGGCACGCTGCCGAGTGTCGACTGGATTGCCGAGTACCAACGCTTGACATCAGTCCCAGACATCCAGATGGGCTTCAAAGCCATCTGCCACTATTTTATCTCAAGGTCGTGTCCGACATTAAGCAATGCCCTGACTCACATCGAGGACGCCTTGACGACAACGGCGGAACTCTTTGACAAGGCCGCGCAGATTATCATCACGAACAAGGAGGCTAAGAACCTGCGTTCGTCTGCGCCAGGCCCGAGCAGAGACCAGCATCGGCCAAGAGTGGCCGTGGTCGCGGCGACAACGTCGTTTGACCAATCTAGCGAGGCCGTGTCTGCCAATGAAAGGGACAGACTCGCAGCCGCCCGGGAAGGTGGCCGGCCCGGCAAAGGCCGAGGACGCCGTAAGACAAAGACAAACACCGCATCTAGCCCCGGGCCCGACGCAACAGCTCAAGCCCCATGGTCCCAATACGGCATCTCCGAGCAAGCATTTAAAGCACACACGAGATTCCACTATTGCCTATGGTGCAACAACGATCTCCATGAGATGCTGGCCTGCCCATTGAAAGGCAAGGGCAAATCGGGAAACTGAGCACCGCCGGGAGTGACTCGACGACACTCTCGACGCCTTCGGAACCGGTCGCTTCGCGGGTGACCGCCCTTCGTTCCAAGGCACATGAGGAAGTCGATAGTCCTCCTCTTCTGTATTCTTTTGAGGACTATGCTGCCCGGCTCGTTCCTACGTTGGGTACTCAAGCTCAAGGACAAGACGTGTGTGCGGCATCTTCTCCGTCCAGCAGCAACGACTTATCGTCTTCAAGTGGTTCTTCACGGGATTCAGCGCGCGAGTTCAACATAGAGGTATTGGACCCGCTCAAGTCCGAGGACTTCGCATGGCTTCCTCTCCCGACCACGGGCCGCCTGCCGGGACCGCAATGAGCAACACTATGCGCTCATCTCCACACGTACTTATCCTTCTATGCACCACCAACTTCGCCGACGGATGACGAAGTCGCGGTGGGGGGCATCCTTACGTATGTTACCAAGGTGGCCCGCGAGTTTTGCACGCAGCGGTACGATGACAACAACGCACCGCTCATGTATGTCTGCATCCAGGTTGGGCAAGCGTCCTGCAGCGCTTTGCTGGATAGCGGCGTGTCTCGCAATTTCATGAGCCAAGCCTTTATGCAAAGGGCTGGCCTTGGCGCACAAGTTGGGAGGAAGGCAAACCCGACGACGATCAAGTTGGCGGATGGAAAGACGCAGCAACTTCTCGACCGTTACATCGAGGCCGTACCGGTTTATTTCGCACCTCATGCATGCGAACCGGTGATGTTCGACATTTTGGACACGGACTTCGAAATCATTCTCGGAATGCCTTGGCTCGCAAGTGCGGATCACACGGTCAACTTCCACCGGCGGACTCTTACCGTTCGTGACGCCTTCGGCGCTGAAGTGGCGTGTACTATTCCTCTTTCGCACCGTTCGATTCGGTGCCAAGTGGTGACGGCCAAATCATTCCGGACGACTTGTGCTTACGAACAGCCTGAGGAAATCAGCCTATGTTTCCTACGGACCGTCGCAGTACCCGACTCTTCACCCACGGACTTGTCTTCGGACTCCCGAGTGGTGCGGTTGCTGGATGAGTTCGCCGACATCTTCGAGTCACCTACCGGTGTGGTGCCGAATCGGCCGATCTCTCATGAGATCATTCTTGAGGCCGGTGCCGTGCCGCCGAAAGGTTGCATCTATCGGATGAGCGAGGAGGAGCTTGAGGTCCTCCGCGCACAACTCGAGGACTTGTTGGCCAAGGGCTGGATCCGCCCTAGTAGCTCCCCATATGGAGCACTAGTTCTCTTCGTCCGGAAGAAGAGCAAGGATCTACGATTGTGTATCGACTACCGCAAGCTCAACGCGCAAACCGTCAAGAATGCGGGGCCTCTTTCTCGCATCGACGATCTTCTTGAGCGATTGGGCGGCGCAGAGTATTTTTCTAAGTTGGATTTGAAGTCGGGATATCATCAAATCTGGATCCGGCCGAATGATCGCTACAAATCTGCGTTCAAGACGCGGTACGGGCATTTTGAGTGGGTGGTCATGCCTTTTGGCCTCACCAACGCCCCGCCGACCTTCCAAGGCAATGACAAACGAGTTTCGTGCAATGTTGGACCGGTTCGTGCTGGTCTACTTAGACGATATTCTCGTCTATAGTCGGGCATTGGAGGATCATCTTGGGCATCTTCGACGAGTGTTGGAGATGCTCCGCCACGCCAAGTACAAGGCCAACCACGACAAGTGCGAATTTGTCTGACAAGAGCTGGAATACTTGGGCCATTTTGTCACATCGGAGGGCATCAGTCCGCTATCGGACAAGATTCAAGCCATCCAAGAGTGGCCGGAGCCTCGGAACGTCACGAATGTCCGTTCGTTCCTTGGCCTCGCCGGCTACTATCAGCATTTTATCAAAGGCTACTCGAAGATCGCGGCCCACTTGACCAAGCTTTAATGCGAGGATCGGCCGTTTAACTTCGGAGAGGAGGCGCGGGAATCATTTTTGGCTCTCAAAGCCGCGCTATTATCTGCGGAGGTCTTGCACATATACGACCCGCTTTTGCCTACGCGCGTCACTACGGATGCGTCCGGCTATGGCATTGGTGTCGTCCTCGAGCAACACGATGGCATGGACTGGCACCCGGTCGAGTATTTCAACAAAAAAGTATCGGTAGTGCACTCCATTGACAATGCACGCAAGAAGGAGCTCCTCGCCTTCGTCCACGCGCTCAAGCGATGGCGGCACTTCCTCCTTGGTCGAAGCCAATTCCGATGGGTAACGGACAACAATCCGTTGGTCTTTTACAAGACCCAAGACACCGTCAACAGCACCATCGCTCGATGGATGGCTTTCATCGACCAGTTCGACTTCTTTCCCGATCACATTCCGGGGAAGTCGAACCGTTTTGCGGATGCTCTTTCACGGCGTCCGGATCATTGTACCGCGGTCTACTCAACCTTCGAGATCGATGACGACTTGCGGAATAGCTTCATCCGCGGCTACCAAGCCGACCCCGAGTTTTGCGACAAGTACGCGAATTGCTCCTCTCCTAATCCGGCGTCTTCTCACTACCGGATCCAAGAGGGGTACTTGTTTGTCCACATGCGGGGGAAGGACCTTCTTTGCGTACCGAGTGATGCTCACTTGCGTACATGGCTTCTTGGTGAGTTCCATGATGTTCCCGCCATTTGGAGTCAATCGCAAGATTGGCCGACTTCGTGAGCGATTTTGGTGGCCTGGCCTTCTCGGCGACGTCACACGCTATTGCGAGTCATGCGAGGTTTGCCGATGCTGCAAATCCCGCAACCATCGTCCGTACGGCGAGTTACGACCATTACCAGTCTCATTGAGGCGAAGGGAAGCAATTGCCATGGACATTACCGGCCCGTTCCCCAAGCACAAGACCGGAGTGGATGGGATTCTCACGGTGGTCGACCGACTCACCAAGTTCGCCATGTTTTTGCCTTGTCGCTATCATGCCAAGGCACCGGAAATGGCCCAGGTTCTCTACGCCGGTTGGATTCGAACCAAGGGTTACCCCAAGGAAATCGTCTGCGACCGTGACACTCGGTTCATGTCCGATTTTTGGTTGGCGCTCATTAAGCGATGGGGCTCATCTCTCAAGCCCAGTTCAGCTCGCCACCCTCAGACCGATGGTCAAACGGAGAGGGCGCACCAGACCGCACAGGTTCTCCTTCGCACTCTTATCCGTCCTGACCAGAAGGACTGGGTTGAGCGGCTGCCGGATGTCGAGTTGGCCTACAACTCCTCCATCCACCTGGCTATTGGGATATCGCCTTTCGAGTTCGAGCACGGCTCGCCGGTCACTTCGCCGTTGGACACCATCACTCCACGAACGGCCGAGAGCGATGACCATCTTTTTTTCTTGCGTCGGATGCAAGAGCTACTTGTCAAGGCACACGACTTGATGGCCAGGACGCAGCAACGCATGAGCCAGCAGGCCAATCGTCAACGTCTTCCTTTCCTATTCCGCACCGGCGATCTCGTTTGGGTCTCCGCCGCGGAATTCAACCTTGAACAAGATATCTCTCGTAAACTCCTCCCGAAATGGATCGGTCCTTGGCTGATCGTAGCACCCGCTGGAGACGCACCCGAGGGACCTTCCTTCACGATTCAAGTGCCCGCCCACTTGCCCGTCTACCCAGTCTTTCATTGCTCCAAGTTGGCTCTTTACACGCCAGCAGAACATGACGATTTTCCCGGGAGACGTTCGCAAGACCCACCCTCTATGGACGGTTTTCACGAGGTCGGCGACATCATCTCCCAGCGACGCTACGACAACAGGCCAACCGAGTACTTGGTACATTTCGCATACTGCACACATTGAGCTGACCGTTGGTTGACCCGTGCGGAACTTCAAGCAACAGCTTCGGACGTTCTCGCACGCTCGAACGCAAGATGCAAGGCAAGCCAGTCTCTTCGGCTCCACGCCGCACCCGCGTCCAGGTTCCACCTTCAGATCGTCGGCTTCGCCCTCGCCCCGGCTTGACTTCATAAGGAGGGGGGGGTGTTACATGCTGCGCCTGCACACGAGGGCCATTTTCCAGGCCTTGCGTCCCTCAGGCCGAAAGCCTGAAATTCAGGCCGAGAGCCTGAAAACCAGGGCCTACAGGCCCCGTGTCTGATCAGCTCGAAAGCCTGGAAAACAGGGGCCTACAGACCCTGTGTCGTTTCAGGCTAAAAAGGCTAAGACTAAAAAAGGCAATAGCCTTTTTAGCCTGAAACGAAGGGCCATTTCCGGTCTGTCATCAGACCGGCCTGCCCTGAAACTCAGGCACCGAACCAGGGTTTTAGGAACAGGCTATTTTTGGCCTGTTCCCACGACAGCTGCAGTGCCAGCCCCTGGCCTAGTTCGGCATTGGCAAGAGCAGCCTCCTGGACTGCCCGCCCTGCAACTGCAGGTAGTCGGAGGCAGTCAGGAGGAGGCGGAGATAGTACATAGGGACTTCCCATGCACTTCACGGGTAGGAAGGAGGCAGTCAGGAGTCTTCAGGATTTGGCAGCATCACTCTGGAGGGAGCGCTGCAGGAGTAGTAGTAGGGTAGCATTAGTCTTCAGTGCTGGGCGCCAGTAGGTAGTTGTAGTCTTCAGCGCTGGGCGCCATAGCTAGGATAGCACTAGAGAGAGAGAGAGAGATTGGGCGGAGGCCAGAGGTACTTACCTGCAACGCCGTTGCTCCAGCTTCATCTTCGAGGTACCTGCAGCACAGCGCCAACTTCACAGGTTAGTGCCTGGCTCGTGACAGAGAGAGAGAGTTCTTCTTCTTCCTCTTCTCAGTCCACCATCTCTCTCTCACCCTCTCATTATCTGACTTCACTGCATCAGCAGACTACGAGCGAAAGAGAGAGCTTGGTGACATTGGATCCAGACACGACTTTTGGGCTTCAGACATTTCGATGAGGGATTATTTGGGACTTGTGACAAAGACTTGGTGTTGACAACATTCCCATCTCTTCCCCTCCTCTTCGTCCGATCCCCTCCTCTTCGTCTGTGTATGTCTGGACCTGGCGCTTTCTTCCGGGGTATAGCGCCAGGCTCCTTCACACCTTGTGATGAGTATGATGTACGTTTGGTCTGCGTAGAAACATTGATTGGGCTAGTCATTAGCATTCTAGCATTCTGCTTCCCTATCTTGTACTACGTGAATGAGGTCAGTCCCGGTCAGGTCAGGATTTGTATCTAAGTCTTCCCTGCGCTATTCAGCACCATTTTGTATGTATCAGAATGCACATTGCTTGTTGAGATTCTACTTGCACTGCATTGTCCATTCAGTCCTTTTTATCACATTGCGGATCCTCGGTTATTGTGTACATCGCCCGACTGGGCATGTAACACCCAGTCTGGGCCGTCAGATCTAAGAGATCTATGGCCTAGATCGGGCCAAGTTTGAATTCGAATTCAGCCCCCGACCGCCGTCTGCCCTCGTGCAACTTGGGCACATCGTGTCAATTGGAAGATGCCAAAATCGCGCGCCAACGGCCATGACCCAACACGTGTTCCAACCCCCGTACAGGTGCGTACCCTCCTCCTCCCTCCTCCATGTCTCTCTCATCTCTCTCCTCCTCCTCCTTTCCCTGCTGTGTTTCTGCGTCCCTGACTCCCCGCACAAGTGTCTGTACCTCTGTGTGTGTGTGTGTGTGTGCGGATAGAGTTTGTGCGTGTGTGCATGTGTGTGTGTGCATGTATGTGTGCGTCTGTGCGTGTGTGCACGCGTCTGTGGAAACTAGAGTGTGTGTGTCGTGTGTGTGTATTTTTTTTTTTTTTGTGTGTGTGTGTGTGTGTGTGTGTGTGTAGATAGTGCATGCAGGCAGTGCGTGTGTGCATGTGTGTGTAGTCACATGCAGCAGCTGCAGCAGCTGCAGCAGTGGGCCTTCCACAACACTTTCTGTGTGTGTGTTTGTGTCCCTGACTCCCCGCACGTGTCTGTCCCTCTGTGTGTGTGNGTGTGTGTGTGTCTGTGTGTGTGTATAGAGTGCGTGCGTGTGTGCATGTGTGCATGTGTGTGTGTGTGTGTGTATGTGCGTGTATGCATGCGTCTGTGTGTGTGTCTGTGTGTCTGTGCACGCGTGTGTGGAAACTAGACAGTGTATGTGTGTGTTTGTGTCCCTGACTCCCCGCACGTGTCTGTCCCTCTGTGTGTGTGTGTATGTGTGTGTGTGTGTGTGTGTGTGTGTGTGTGTGTGTGTGTGTGTGTGTGTGTGTGTGTAGAGTGCGTGCGTGTGTGCATGTGTGTATGTGTGTGTGTATGTGCGTGTATGCATGCGTCTGTGTGTGTGTCTGTGTGTCTGTGCACGCGTGTGTGGAAACTAGACAGTGTGTGTGTGTGTGTCTACGTGTGTCTGTACATAGTGTGTGTGTGGTGTGTGTGTGTGCGTGTGTAGATAGTGTGTGCAGACAGTGTGTGCAGACAGTGTGTGTGTGCGTGTGTGTGTAGTCACATGTAGCAGCTGCAGCAGTGGGCCTTCCACAAGACTTTCCACCCCCTTCCCCACCCCCAGCACCGTTTTCCTTTTTTTTTTTTTTTTTCTCCGAATGGCCTCAATTTTTTTTGGGGGGGTCCCCTGGTGGTGTGCAGCCCCCCCTCCAGTTTTTTTTTGTTTTTGCTTTCCAGATTTGAAAAAAATGAGTTGTCCGGGATCCCGGACAACTCCGCACAGGATGTCCGGCCAGGACGTCCGCCCAGGACAACCGGCCATCGGACAACTGGCAGCCTAGCCCCGGGGGGCCTGTTAGCGTTACAGCCCGCTGAGACACTGCAAGTACATTGCGACAGAGTCCCGTAGCTGATGATACTGTGAGCGATAATCCACCTTAACCCCGGTTGTGATTCAGCATCAACGACTGCCCGACAACAGATACCTTGAGGTGGTGGGGACGACCAACGAGTGCCCTGAAGGTCCTTATGAGGGAAACCAAAGCAGACTGTCACTCACCCAAATGGGCCAAACCAGACGGAAAACTCTACAGACTGCAGGTTCACACCCCATCATAAGCCAGCAAAACATCCACAAAACAAAGGAAGGTCTATCACAGCCAGAGAATAAACTCCAGAGACAAGCCTAGAAAAAAAACAAAAAAAAACGAAGTAATGACAGCTGCGTCATACTCTTAAGTTTCGTTCTTCAATCGGAACAGGTTTTTTGCAGTCTAGTTGCCAGCTGAATTTTAAATACAGTCTAGTCGTGTAGATTTCCGCAGCATTGTGTCAGTGCCCACATCGTCCAGGGCCTTGTAGGCCCTGGCCCTTCACTTGGCGCGGGAATTTTTTTTCAGCCGCCAATCTATCGGATCGAAAGGATGAAATGTTTCGGGCAAGTAGAGAGGTCCCTGTAGACATATCACAGAGAGAAATCCACAGTAAATACCACTGAGTACACTGGAGGACACTGCACGATGATCTGTATTGGTGTCAGATGCATGCATGATGATCTGTATCTTTGCTGGAAGACAATGATGACGAGAAATCCACAGTAAACACCACTGAGTACACTGGAGGACAATTCTTTGATTTCTTTTCCATTTTTTCCACCAAAGAGGGGAACAAGGCAAGTCATTGCTGTGTCTACTACAGGATTTGAGCTCAAAACCTATGTATCAATCAGAAAGAAGTCCAAAGAACTGGATGCAGGGTATGGCTTTGTGGACTTTTTCAGAACTGTGTGTGAGGCAAACAACTTCAAAAAGCAAACTGCCATACCATCACAGATAAAAAGAATTGAACCGAACGTCGGAATTTCATCAATACTCGCGCACTTAGTACTTACCTATCGTATTGTGTTTTGCAAGCCTTCACCTTATTCATAAGAGCCTCCATCTCCTGCTTGCTGAGATGCCAGCAGAGCAGAAATTCAGCATAAGACGGTCAGACACAGCAACAAAATGCAAGCATCCAGTTTGCTCATAAACAACCTCGGTCTCCTGCTCACTGAGATGCCTGGAGAAACTCAGCATAAGACGGTCAGACACAGCAACATTTTTTCCACTTTTGCAGAAAGTGAATACTACACTACATTCACTCCAACAACAATGGGAACTGCAAGCTGCATTCCGCCAATAACAATCCATAGCTCAAGGTAACCTAGCCTTCCTGGACTGGGAAACTCTCGACCACGGCATCAGTCACTGTTGGTAAGAACTCAATAATGGCCTCCTACGTCCCAAACAGTCGCCATCACACTTCGCTATCCCCAACCACGCATACTTGAGAATTCCCACAACCTCCTCCACAGAGCCCAACAAACCAGTACAAACAACATAGAATGATAGAAACTTAAACAAGTCAAAGATTAAGCCACGGAGGCCAGTCCTTCGGGACATACGTTAAAGTGGGAACGATACGGAGAAGATTAGCATGGCCTCTGCGCAAGGATGACATGCATTAATCGAGAAATGGTCCAAATTCAAAAAAAAAAAAAAAAAAAAAAGACACGAAGGCCATCTTAGACAGGAGTGAACTAGTGAAAAAGTCAGCTACAGTTTAAGACTTGGGCAGGATTCTCTAATACAAAGTCTGATAGGGTTTAGGGTTTTAGGGTTTTAGCATAGACTACAGCGGAAGACCGAACCAGCAGATTCAGCAAGTACAGAGTATCTGATAGACAAGGAGCTCAGCCTGAGAGGATCAGTCTGGAAAGGGCCCCAGTAAACAAGCGAAAATCAGTATAGCAACCAAAGAGCAAAGATGATACTAGTATAGCAACCAAAGAGCAAAGAGGATACTAGTATAGCAACCAAAGAACAGAAGTAGAACATGTGAAAAAAAGTCTGAAGTAGCTCCAAAATTCTTAGTAGGGTTCTAGTTTCATCTTCATGGAATTTTCTGATGACTTTTCTGAATGTGCTCGTTATGGGACGCTGGGCCCGGTTCCCAGTTTGTGCCAATTTGTGAGGATATGGTTGTATCTATGGGACGCCGGACCCGGTTTCCAGCAGGTGTTGCTCCCCACCAATAGATGGAGCTTGTGTTAAAAAAAAAAAAAAAAAAAAARGSAGGGGTGAGGGGTGGTACATCCTTCCTCCCGGAAGTAATCAATGCCGTTCCTTGGACCTTCCTACCATAAGGTGGAGTAGCGTGAGTGAGTGCTCATTGTATTTCAGTTGACTTGCCGGTGGAATGGGAACCGGACTGATGCTCCCCAGAATGGACAAGGAGCCACAACTGTAAGGTTCTTTTTTAAAAAAAAAAAAAAAAAAAAAAAAAAAAAAAACTGAGCAAAATTAGCAGGAAAATAATAATTAAAAAAATCAGCTAACTGAAGGTAAGAACATTTTAACCTACTGGGAGTATGCGAGACAAAGAGAAGGGGCGCGGGGGCAGAAGTGGAGGGGGAGAGAAAGCAAGAGGGAGAGACAAATTCGTTGTGTTACTATGCAGCCTGTATCACAATCAATGTCAATCATGATATAGGACAAGGATTATTCGACAAGGAGTCAAGGACAGATCAACGTCAATGGCAGGAACGTCATATTTGAGAATTTCACATACCCAGAAAAGGGCTAGGGTCTGCCATAACCCCACAAACAAAAAATTAGCAAAAGGCAGGCACAGAGAGAGAGTGCTCCTGAGGAGAGAGAACATGCAAGTGGCACTGCCTACAGAGGAGCAAGGCCTCAGCAAAAGGATATTGGCAACATGACAGACAGATGTACATGACAGACTGACAGCGGATTAAGAACACCCCGCTTCCAGGGACTGACAAAGCTGCAACATACGACAAGGAGTGGGCGGCCAGTCACCTCAAGTCTGTCGATCTCACAGCAGCTATACAGGAAATGCAAAGAAGAGGAGACATGGGAGAACGAGGAAAATTTCCCCCGTGACAGCTGCTGCAAGGCCCAAGACAGATGAATGGAAGGGAGGCGGGGATCAGGTGCAGCAGCAATGGACAGAAGTCACAGTAGCATTAATGCAACCCCCTTAGATTCAGTCGCTGACTATGCTGGCCTGGTTGTGCGAAGTGGGTAAAAGAGGAAGGAAGGGGAAAACGCAGAGATGTGAAGAGACCTCCGGGCTTTAAAAAATAAATAAATTATGCTTGTAATAGCCTTTTTTTTTTTTTTTTTTTTTTGCTTGTAATAGCCTTGTATATTATGAATCTGCAAAAGGAGGCCGGGAATCCATCCACATCTCAACCCAGTGTACTGGGGCCATTACCCAGCTTTGTCTTGCCAATGGCTGGAAAGTGGGTCCAGCGTCCCCTTGGGCATAATTCTGAACAAAGAAGTAGATGGACAAAGAAAAGCCTTAGGACAAACCTACCCCTAGGTTGCACTGAAGAACCAAAAGAACTGACACATATGTGGGGTGTCTCACCATACTAAACCCTAACCCTCCCTCTATTTTCCTTCTACCTAACTTCTCCCTCCTCTCTCTCATTCCACAAAATTTAATCCTCTCCTTAAACTCTAAGCCCTACTGCTGTTGCTCTTCTTTCCCCTTACCATCGCCGCTTCATCCTCTCTGTCTCCACTGAAATACGAGGCCTGAGGGTTGGATGATTGCTAGTTTGACATTGCCCAGAATTCTGCGATCAACTCTGCCTTTCAATTCTTGTTCTTCTTCCGGTTTGTTGTCTCATCTGCCGCTGCCCTCTTTTCCACAGTGCCCGGACGTCGGTTTCCAATAGGTTTAGGAGGACCTCCCTTGCTCCCTGTCTGTGCATCGCCCTCTTTTCTATTGTTGTCTGGCAGCGCCTTTTCCAAATTGTCCATACTGTATACTGTCTTATGAGCTAAAACAGCAGTTTCTCAAAGATTGGCCAGTCCGTTGGGCAGTTGTGGCCCAGTAACAAGGTCGCCTTTTCTTGTGGGAATGGCTTCTGCGTCATCTGCCTCCAGAGGGTTCTGGTTATTTCCCATAGGCTCTCTGCCTCTGGGCATGTCAACAGGCCATGTTCCATTGTTTCCACTGAGCCCTGCTGGCAAACTACACACAAGGCGTTGGAGGGGTCTCTCCTTGCTAGACTTCTCCTTTCGTTTAGCCAAGTGTTTACTGGTAGTGCGACATGTGCAATTAGCCACTGCATGCTCCTGGCTCGGCCACGTCTTATCCTATTGATCAGTGCCCATGGTATAGCTGGTTGTTGCTCCGGGGGAACTCCCACTTTGTTTTCCCAACGCTTCGAGAGTGCGGTCTTCAGGGGGTGGTGAGACCTTCTTAGCTGGTAACCGATTCGAGTTGTATAGTGGAGTATGTTGATTCTTCTGGATACTCTCAACCTCCCTCTGAGATTCTACGCCCACTCCGCTGGGTCTATTTCCAGACCTTCTATTGGGGTGGTTGGGCGAAATATCGTGAAGTCCTCCGTTTCCACTACTCTTACTTTTTGCACTTGCTGCACTTGAATAGTGACCGGGGTCTTGGATCCCTGGTCCAAGAGGCCGGTGGTACTACCCGGGTTCCTGATGTTGTACATGTCTGCATTCAACCACTCTTTTTGTGCTGGTTCTTGGCTCCAGATGCGAAATGCTTCTGTTCGTTCCTCTTCGTGCTTCCATGTGACCCAATCCCATAGTCCCCATTGGGTATTCTTCTTCAACATTGTCGTCCACTCGTGTGGTATGGATGAGAGGATGTCGTTGAGGTTCTCAGTTAGTCTGTGGCAACCCTTCAGTTATGCTCTGAGTTCCCTGACCGTCTTCCGTTTTTTGTTTATCCTTTGCCCAGAGGTGTTTGATCTGCCAGACTCCATGTTCTCCCCATGTGCCCCATTTTGTGTCTCTTTGCGTGAGTGTGAGGGGCTTACCCCATGTGTCCTCGATGGATGGGTTCCAAAACAGAGGTTGACGCAGTACCTCCTCTCGAGTATGTGGCTCTCTGACTTTAGCAGGAAAGATTTCTTTCCACAGTTTCAGTAGTGGTTGCCAGTGAGAGCCCACCCTGGTTCCACCTTCGTCTCTTGTCAGCTCCCGTGGACCTCTTCCCACTTTGGCCCAGTGGCCGCACATTATGCAGAAGAGTCCAGAGATGTTGGCTGGTGTAGAATATTTCGCCAGTTGTCTCATTCTGCCGAGGGCAGGTGGCACCCACCACCCATGGCAGTTTCTGGTGGGTGATCAGTTTGACAACCAACTTCGTCTGCAGAGCCTTGAGCTGCTCGTCTGGATCTATTATGCCTACCTTCTTACCCCAAAAAAAATGTATGTACCTTGTATACGAATACAACGTACGGGGATGCATAGCACAGCGAACGTGTTCACGGCCCTTCCCGTTCGAGAGACACGTTCGCACGTTTGAACGGGGTTCGCCTGGGCCGGTACCAGTCGCCGGCGGGGTTTTGGGGGCTCGTGTGGCGATGTTTGTGTGTGTGTGTGTGTGTGTGTGTGTGCGCGT
>BFEA01000104.1:646579-691813 GCA_003427395.1 Chara braunii | reverse complement strand
AAGGGACATACTGCAAGGAGGGGCATGCGTGTGCGTATCAGGGGGTAAAAAAAGGGAAAAAAGAAGAAAAGAAGAAAAAAGAAAAAAGAAAAGAGAAAAGACAAGAAAAGAAAAAAGGAAAAAGGGAAGAAGAAAAAGGGGGACAAAACAAGAAGAATCGGAAAAATGAAAAAGGAAAAACAATAAAGGCGAGAGAAAGAGAACACCGCACTTATTACAGAGCCCGCCTCGGCTGCTCAGCCTGAGGTCGTGCTCCTGTCCCTGTCACCGTTCAACCGCCCGATGTACCTCTGTGTGTGTGTGTGTGTGTGTGTGTGTGTGTGTGTGTGTGTCTGTGTGTGTGGGTCTGTGTGTGTGGGTCTGTGTGTGTGGGTCTTTGTGTGTTTGTGTGTGTGCACTAGACAGTGCATTGCACAGTCTGCTGCTGACTGACAAAGCAGCAGACTGTGCAATGCAATGTCTGCCGCACACACACACACACACACACACACACACACACACACACACACACACACATACCATCAAATCCCACTTCCCTGAAAGGCCTGATCGGCCTTGGCCTTTCGCTTTGGCAGTTCCTTCTTATCAGCTGCGTGTTGGTCCTCGGGACTAGGAGCGGGTCCACCCGCTTCGGCGTCGGGAGCACGTGCCGCTCTTCCGATTTTCGGCTAAGCTCGGCTACTTGGTGTCCTGCCCATCCTGTGATGTTTCTTGTCTTGTAGCAAAGTGTTGGCTGGCGTCGGGATGGATTCATGATTCTGTGCTTCAATTAGCTCAAGCTCTGCCCGGCAATTGGAAGTTGTTGATGGATCTACCGGAAGTGAAAGAAGCGAGCCTCTTGTGGTTGATCGCGCATCAATCCTTGCCGGTTGCTGCTTGGTGCGCCCGAAGAACTTCTAGAGCTTCCCCTCTCTGTGTCATTTGTCCAGGGACCAGAGTTGAGGACCTGCAGCATTTCTGTTTGCATTGTGACCTGTCACGTCAACTTTGGCAATGGTGGAGAAATGCTGCTCCGATCCCTTTTCGAACTGAGCATTGGACGGATGATTTCATTCTGCTTGGCTCTGCGGCTTCGGGAATCCGGTCTTCACCCCCTTAAAGTTTGCGTTGTGCTGAGGAAATGCTTAGGGGAGCGATATTGTGGACACTGTGGACTCTTCGTAACTCAGCTGTTAGGCGTGCTGAACGACTTACTCCGCTCATGGTGGGAGGTGAAGTCAAATATGGGATTAAACAAGCAATTTTGACAGATTGGATGCTGAAGGTTCAACACAAAGGCTTTTCAGCCAAAGCTCTTAGGCGCTTCTCCATGTGCTGGGTTTCCTTTTCCGGACTGGTTACTATTTGCCAGCCCTCTGGCTGTCGACCGGAGCTCAGATTTTCTTCATTCTTTCTTTGACAAGTGATGTGTTTTCCGTTGGGATTGCTGTTGTGCTGTTGATTAGGGGTGCCTTTTAGGCTCCGGCTCCCTAGTTTGCCCTTCTGTGCATAACCCGAGAGCTGTTTTTGTGAGCCGGTTTTACAACTGACTTTAGGTTGCTGTCCTTAAGATTAGTGTTCTTGCTGATTGTTGCTTGTGAGTACATGTCTATTACGAGTGACTTTACGCTGGTTGTTCTTCGAGATCTGGCTTTTTCTATTTTTCGCCCCCCATTGTAGCTGTGTGTGTGTATCATACATACGTAGGGGATGGTCTCAATATGCCCGGATCATATTTTGGAATCTGCCTTTATGTGAGGGAAGCCAGACCCGTTTTCTGGTTCGATTAATACATTACTACCCCCAGTGTGTACTGGGCCAGAGTGCCCAGAACATACCGAGATTTTGGGAAAAAAAAAAATCCCACTTCTCAACTAAGTATTAATAATAATGATAGTAGTTAAAAAATAATAATAATAAAAAAAGTGCAATGAACCCAGATCGTGAAGACACTTGTCAACAATGCAAGTCCAAAATGTCAACCCACTTATGATTATCAATAATCATAATCGTGTCCACATAGAATGAGATGGAATAATCATACACAGACGAAGGAGAGAGGAGGGAGATTAGACAAAGGAGGAATAAAGAACAAGGCCCACTCCTGCTTCGGGCTTCCTCCTCGATCGCCACCTCAGATAATCAATAGTCTGAACACACATCTAAAGTTTTATTCCAGTGTGCCACGTGGCACGTCGATCAGACCCTCATCAGCGTACTGGAGCAATATCGACCTCAAGATAACCAGGTACGTGTCCACAATCATCCCATAGTCATGATCTCCTCCCGAGTGATGATGAATCAGAACAGCAGTGCCGGTCACGTAGCGCAGCCACGTCAGAAGATAGAACACGTGGCAGCGGCCACGTCAGCATGCCTTGAAGACAATAGCCAGCCAGCCACCATGTCGGGCCAGCAGTGCCTCGCCGTGATCTCCCAAGTGCCTGCACAAGGCCAACGTCCACCAGCGTCGCAGCGTCGAGCCAGCGTCGCGTCGTCAACGCATGAAGTCAACATTGACGCAAGATTGAATGAATGTCAAAGTCAGGAAGTCAACGCTTAAGTAGCATTGACGCGGGGTCTGGACCCCGAATGCCGCATCTCTTAGCCGTTCAGGTCTCAATGCAAATATCGTCCCAGATTGACCTGAAACCGAATTCCTTCTGGCCTCGATGCTGTCTGGGTACCTGCGCACAACAAGTGAGTGTATCCGACCAAGGGTCTGGGCGCGGTACCTTTAACCTGACGATTGACTTAAACTTTTGATTTTCCCACGGGCAATGTGTGGTCACACTACCTGGCGCAGACTGAGTTTGGCCTGTGTCGTCTGGGCTCCGTTTCGAGTGCCCAGACTGCTACAGAACACGGGTTACTGCATTCCTACCGACCCATTTTCGAGTTTCATCGCAGAAATAACTAAGACTTTAACCCACGTTCATATGCAGACATAATATTAGGAGCAATTTCAAGAAGTTCTCATTTACTGAATCATCTGTCCTCAGATGGTGCCTGAGATTTTAAACGTACCTTGAACTGCTTCTGAGGTCGTCCACGTTCACCTATAAAAAAATATCCATGTTCTATGATTCTGTCTACCTCATATCCGCCATCCATGTCTGGTGGAATCATAGAAGGTTTGTGTGAGAACTCATTTCCTTCTACATAAGGTAACAATTTGGAAGCGTGAAAGACAGGATATGTTTTGAGATGAGGGGGAATATCAATTCGATAAGACGGTCCCTCTGCATCCCCAATTACTTAGAGAATTTCCCAGGGTCCAAAATAGACGGGCAAAAGTTTATGCGACACATTTTCTTCCAACGAAAACTCTTTGGACTTGACCCAGACTAGATCACCTTCCTTGAATGTTAAGGGTCGACGATGCTTGCTAGCTTATTCAATTATTTGGTCATGAGCTTTCTTCAGATTATCCTTTACTTTCTTAATGTCTTCTTGAAATAATACAGCATACTCCCGGGTCCCTGGAGGTAACCTAAGGAACTGATCCCGTGTTAACACATCAATAGGACGCTTAGGTTTTCACCCCTTGTGCAGTGCATTAGGCATAGTACGCCCTGTAGCGGTATGAACACTACTATTCTAGGCACTTGCTATCTTGGGTAAGTTCTCATCCCAATCAATCTGCTCGGGTCTCACATACATACGCAAAAGTTGCTGGCAAAAACGGTTCATCTGCTCACTTTGTCCATTCGTTTCAGGGTGTAGCCCTGACGACATGGTGAGTCGTGTGCCGTTTGCCTCCATGAGCTTTTACCATGGCATACTTGTGAACCTGATGTCACGATCGGACACAATGGCGAGCGTCGGTGTGCATTTCGAAGTCGCTCGAGCGCTTCGTTCGGCGGGGTTGAGGGAGCGTGCATACATCAGCGGGGCGCAATCGATCGAGTGTGTGTGTGTGTGTGTGTGTGTGTGTGCTGTCTCTTATACACATCTAGATGTGTATAAGAGACAGAATGTGGACCTTGCGTGCCTCCGTTTCTCTTCCGTGGCGAGGATCGAGGTGAGCTGAGTGGCACCCTGGTAGGTCTCTCGGGGATCCTGGTGGGGAGCATAATGCGTGCTAGTGCCGCCGGGATTGGATAGGTCTACAGTCGCTCTTCCTTCAGGACGCCCTCCGCATTCAAAGTTGGATCGGCCTCCAGTTCCTTTGCGTAACCCATCATCAGATCCCTACGGAAAAGGAAGCCGATGGCCGCCAGTACACCGTCTCTCCATGTCGTCCTAAGGTAATGTATGAGCATAGAAGTGCGGACCTTGATCGAGGACAGGCCCGGAAAAAGGATGTCCGGGTGCGCAAGCAGGTACCAGATCGCATGATCAAACCACAGGGGGGTATCCCCGCAATCTTTGTTCTTGTCCCTCTTGCATTTGCATTTCAGATATGGTCTGCCTCCACTCCATACCTTTCTCAGAGTCCTGAGATAGTGCTTCCCTTCCTGTCTGATACCTTTCTGCCACATACCAGAATTCGATTCCCCACACTTATCGAGATCAAGCTCGCGCATGGGGGGGAACTTCAGATCTTGAGGGTCCAGGGGGTTGACCCTTCCGCAATACTTAAGCTTTCCTTTAAGGATCTGCGCCCTGCACTGTTTTACTTGTTCGTCTGTAACACCTCCTAGGAATTGAAGCGCACGTATGGACATTGGTGCTAGATGGTTGAAAGTGTCCATCTTCCAGATTGCATGTTTAAATGCCCTGGAGGTATGTTGGACCCAGTAGGCGGACGCAAGGGGGACGAACGCGGTATACTGGTCACGCTCCGCAGCCTCGCCTCCCTTTCTCCTGGGGTGGGTGGCAATTCCTGGGTGGAGGCTTTTATGGCTGCTATCGCACGTTCCATTTCAGCCCTCTTCTTCTTCGATCGCGAGGTCATCACACAGTGCGACGTGGTCTCCTCGAGGATCAACAGGGCCGTTGGTTCCTGTTTGGGGTACTCGTCCTTCCAGGTGGGAGTCATCGACCCCCCAGATCTTGAGAAAGATCTGCTCGACCTTTGCAGACCTACCCACAAGCTCCTTGCATTCCCTAACGTACTCGACCTTCTTAAGTTTGAGCCTCTCGCACAGAACCTCCAACTCATCATCGAAATCGCGCCTACCCTTATCCCAGGCCCCGACGAGGACAGCAAGGTCACTAAAGGCTAGCATCTCGAAGAAGTGCGGGAAGCGCCCCGTGTCCCACTTTTCCTTGATAGCGTCGGTCACCCCAGGGTTGACACAGGCGAGTAACGCCTGAGTAGGTTTTGAAGGGGAGGCGCACGTTTTCAGCCAAGGGAGACGGTGCGTGATTTCGCTCCACCATCCTCCCGGGATTGCCTCCTTGGGGGGCGGCTGTTCAGTGGATAGTGGGGTTCAGGAGTGAAAAAAATGTATACACACCGGAATTTATGCGGTACGTAATCGATGATCAGAGGAGGATACAGGGAAGGGGGACGGAGATGAACCGAGTTACCAAGAAAGAAAGGAAAAAGGGTTTGGGCAGGATAGGGGAGAGAAAGGGGGCAATGCAAGGGAAGGAAGGGGGGTGGAACAGGCAACACAAGGGACATGAAAAGACACAGGTAAGTAAGGCTGAGTCAGGAGGGGTCGCAGGGGCTTGGCCAGAAAGGGGGTAAGTTCGCCGGTTCTTATACTTCGTCACGTCGCACCCGTTGAATTCGCACCTTTTACGTCGGCAGGGCAGCCAACACCCCCAAGCTTCGTTCAGACGGACGCAGGCGTACCCTATGGCCACAACCATCACCCGTATCCACGCAAGGGCATTCAATCGGATGCCGAAGGGGGGCTCTGCGGTGCGGTTAGGGGGGGCACCCCCTAACAGCGCTTGAGGAACTCGTCCTCCTGAGTGTGTGACATGTGTGTGTAACATGAGATGCGTACAGGTACGACACGTCATACCTGTACTGCTCCGACCATGTCGGCACACCGCAGGCAATAGACAAGGCGCGGAGGCGATTCACAAACGCGGCAGGGTAAAGCCAAAAAGTGTGTCCGTCTGTAGCGAGGGCGAAATAGGCCGGTATAGCGGAAAGTAAGTGGGTGCATAAGAAGGGCGCAGGGCAAAAGGGGAACGGGCATAGGCCTGCCTTTCCAGGAGGAATGATCGCATGCATAGATCATACGTACAACATATCACAATCTTTCTCGCCAAAAATGCAAAGAACTACTACTGGCGCTATATGCCTTATTGAGAGGGGAGAGAAGCCAAAACGGGAACCAAAACTGATGACGGTATAAAGCAAGGGGGAGTCATTCAAGAAGCGGCGGATGCAGTCTGCAATCATAGTCCATTCCAAGCACTGATCATAAGTCATACAATAATTCCGGAGAGAACGTGCGAGAGAGGAGGGGAAGGAGAGAATGAGAAAAGGAGAGAAGGAAAACATGCATGCCCTCCCTCAACCAAACACTCAGATGCCATACGCTTCTATCCCTCAGGAGGAGAAGGGAAGAGAGTGATGAGAGCAAAACACTCCAGAGGAAAACCGAGAGACAATAAGAGGGCAAAAAAGGTTGAAAACGAGCCATCCATGCATCATCCATAGGCCAATTACYATTATCCCCAGTCCTTTCTCAATCATAGATCCCAAGATGCACGSCCATCCCGAAGAAGCGCAAATAGACAATAGAAAAACAAACTTCGCGAGTCGCTGCAAAACTTGAATAGAGCGCCAAGTCAATGAAAGCCAAATCATTCCTCGCTGCCAAGTACCATCCACATAACTCTTTGAATAGCCAGGAAGGGGAAGGGTCAACGGGGGAAGGATGGTGGTCAAGAAAAGAAGGGGAGGGGGGCCGGGGTGGGAAAAAAGGAAACCCTGCTTCAGCTCTATTCTCCAGGCCCATCCTGCTCCTGCCTCCGCACAGACCATCTCGCCGAATCGCAGGGAGGGCATGGCAAATCCCTAAAGCGATTTTCTGCCCCATGCCATCTGGGGCGTCATCAGAGGGGGGAGGGGGAGCATCTTCCATGGTCTTTGGAAGGTGGAGGGGTCGTGGAAGTGCGAGGGGGGGCGTNGAGAGAGAGAGAGAGAGAGAGAGAGAGAGAGAGAGAGAGAGAGAGAGAGAGAGAGTTTTCCATCGACTGGTTGAGCAACGCACCGGCCAACAAGTAAGTCTCCGACCCCGCGGCTGACTACTACACGTGTGTGTGTGTGTGTGTGTGTGTGTGTGTGTTATTTTGTTGTGGGGCTCCTCTTACCGTGTCACAGCATGTTGCGTCATAACTTGTGCAAGAAGAACAACACCTCGGAAAGGGTCATAGTACACACGGGGGAGTAGCAATACAGTGTGATAGACAAAGGGTACAAGAAGAGCAAAGGTCGAAAAAACATTCCATCGTCACGATTTGCAATGTTCAAAGCCAGGGCATACTCCAAACAACCTTCGGCATACCAACTACATGAGCCTTCCACGACATATAGGTATTTGCCAAGCGTATCCACAAGGCGTTGAACACTTATTGATTGGTATGCCTATCCTGATGGGCGATCAACCAATCATAGGGAAGGTTTGTATTCAAACAGACCCTGCAGAAACATTGTCAAATACACGCTACATCACAACAAAAATTCGAAAAAACCTCCACCTACACAGATCGTCAAGTCGTAACCCAGATTCAGAACGAGCATGAAACATGCAAGAAGACCACCACAGATACAGTATACCAATGCTAGCCAAACACCTCCCGACGATGGAGGTCAAGTGATGGTCTCAGCGCTTATTCTCATAACCCTTATCCCAGTTCATGCCCCTACACAATCCCCAGACCATGGACATGTCACTCATCCAAATTCTCCGAACTCCGGCCAAACATTGGCACCCCAATCGCCATAATCGTTCAGTTCGGCCTTTCATACACAAACAACTGGTAATTAGTCCTCCATAGTGACCTACATCTTCACCAATCCCATCGTCGGGTAGCCGTGCTACAAATACATATCCAAGACGATGGTAGGGACCCTTCGTCCCTGCTTCCAACGACATATCCTACGTCGAGTGTCAGCGTAATCATCCCTCTCGACGCTTTCCTCTGAGCCAATCACTAGGACCCCCCTTTTTTTTGTGTATACACGTTCTCCATCACAAACCCGCACAACCGTCACAGAGGAGTCCTTCAGACCTCCGCTATCTTTCGAACCACCCCATCACAGGACTCAGACCCGTTCACCTCTATGGACCCGCTCCAAAGGCCTTGCTTATCAGCAACGAGAGACCACCCCACTCGTGTACCTTCCCCCTAACCCAGGATGAAACATAATCACTCCCTTAAAGGGCAAGCATTACACATCAGTCGGTACCATGGAGCCATGTACCCAGAGATCATCCTATGGGGGAAGGTGGAAAAAAGGTAACCAGGCCATACTCTGACAGCCCATCCATGACACCCAGCATACATGGAAAAGACAAACGTGGGATCACCAGCCCCAGAGAGAGGTCGCCATATCCTACCGCCACCCATGCGGGTAACTGGGGTATCGTCTGCCGAAGCCCAGCACTCCAATACCGAGGAGGGCGAGTCCATGGAAGCCCGTCCACACAGAGGCCGCGAGTAAACCGAGGGCGCATAGAAGGGGGAGGGGGGAGCGAATCACGGGACATGTGAGAGGCGGGGAGGAGCATGACGTCCACGCAAGGAGTAGCAATAACACGGCTGACAGAGAAGATAGTATAAGGGAGAGGGGGAGGCAAACAATGAATAGGAGGAGCCATGATGGGTGGGGTTGTGCACCCGCAGCGATATCCATGCCGAAATGACGTGCAAACCCCTACCTCCAACCGCTAGACGATCTTGCTCTGCACCATCCCGTCGTCAGAGGTACAGTCCCGTTACGGAAGTACGAGCCGCATGCAGTCAGTCGTACTGCCTGGACGTCCAGAAAAGACAAGTATGCCAGATAGGCCATAAATGCTATCAAGATGATTAGTGTCACGTGTGCTACTTCTATCAGCTCCATGCCGCGAAGCACCCGAGCGCTCCAAAACAGGATACTCAGAAAACCAACGATGACGCATACAGAAGTGCCTATGTCAGCAATCAAGCAGCACATACACAATGACGAGGCGGGAAACAATGATAAGTACAATTCTCGGAGAGCAAAGGAGGCAAACCGTGCAATAGAGAGGGACGGACAAAGGATAGGGGAGGCAAGAGGTCCCAATTCGGTCTAGCGGCCCCAATGAGCCGATGCATGAACCAAAGGGCAATGGACCACGCTCTTAAGTACTTTTCACCAGCCTCCATCATGCTGGATCTTCAGAGAACAAAACCTTCTTCATGACGTGCCGAAAGGGACAGGAGACCTTGTCGGGCAAAGCCCTGCCTCCATAGACAAAAACAGATAGGCTGGGGAAGGAAGAAGAGGGAGGGGGGTACCATCAACATGTCCTTTCAGAATGGGTAAGGGGGGGTGTAGTAAGGGGCGAGGAGGAAGGAGGGGAGGGGGGATGCAGATACCATTACCGCTCCTGGGGCCATGCCCTGTCCTTCAACAGCAGCGACGAACGGCGTCCACTAATCCCGGGAACGAGAATATGCGAGCGTATGCAAGTGGCAAGCCAAGACAACCAGATCAGCCTCCAATCCAGCAGCGAGAAGTTTGATGTGACCCTGAGGCACAAGTTGTTTAGTTTATTTTTCTGCATAACATAGTGTTTTTTCAGATTTTTTGGATTTTTTTGTCTTTTTGTTTTTGCTGGGACCTTCCCTGGTGCAAGGAAAATGAGCCATAACGAACTTCAGAAACCAAGCAGCATCATACACATGAGACCAGATAGTTGTGACCTCGAACCAAAAGCAGAATTGCATCACGAGTCCCACCAAATAATAGTACAGGAAAAGCTCATAAGTGACAATATTCGAGTAGTCTCATCATCATCAACAAAGAACCAATGTCGACATCCTATCTGGCGCTCGGCGCCCAGACTACAAATGGCAGATCCTATCTAGCCTGTCTACAATGCCGCTGGTGAGGTCAACAGCTCCCCGAAGTACGAGCAGATCTCAGCCAATGCCGTATGCTTCAAGCACCAGGTATGTCTCTCGTATCACTCACAACCTCGTTCCCCAACTTACAGATGCCACATGCACCCAAGGACCACCATGCGCCCCGTCCAGCATACAGCAGCGCAGCTCGGCTATGGCTGCCTGCTCCTTCCAGCTCGCCCGTGACCGCGAGAGCGCTGGTCAGCGTTAGCGCAGCAGCGCTTGCGCAGCATGCAGCCAGTGCCCGAATGCCAAACGTGGAGGCAGGCCCTTTCCTAAATGGAAGTGGCCTGCCTGCTGCTGCGGCCAGGCTGCGCTGGGCCCTCGCCCGGAAGCTTCCGGTAGTCCCCGAGTGGCTGAGCCCCAGTCCATACAGAACAGGCCCAAACCCTGAGTTAGTTGCCCGTACCCAACTGCCCACAGCCTGTGTTCGGTGTGTATACGCGTCTGGCCCAGGGCGTACTTCAGATACATTTGCAAAATGGATGCCTGGGCCTGGGCGCTTGCAACCAACTGATGCCGCGCAACTGTCTGATTCTCCCCAGTCGCGAGATGGCCTGAGAAAAGGGCCCCCTAGGTCCTAGTCGAGCCTGCCTTCACTTAGGGCGGCCGACAACACTGCAAATAGGGCCAAGGGGGGCTCATCGGGCCTTACGCCTCGCACTGGTCCTTGCACGGGCTGGCCACCCGGGACCCGGGCGGCCCGGCTGGTAGCCTAGCTTAGTGCTAATTTTTTTAATGCATACCACCTTCGATCAAGGAACCCAAGCTTTTGAAAGGGTAAAAAGGGCCCCCCCCAACAAAAAACATCCTTGTTCAATTTCATCGTGCCGGCAAAATATCTCAATTAAAAAAAAAAGTCAGATAATATTGGAATCTGGAACTTTTTACAAAAGCAAAACTTTGAAGGGTAACTTAGCACTAACGTATCCATCGCACGGTGAGGAATTGAGCCCAGCTCCTTCATCTGTATTGATTAAAACGAAGTGTCATCACTACTCTCACCACATAGCATGCTCCTCCAGGCTGAGCTCCTTTGTTCCTCCATGTCCATTGCAGCTTTTTATAAAAGCAAACAGGGTAACTCAGCACTCGCGTATACATGGCGTGGTGAGGAATTGAATTCAGCTCTTCCATCTCTATTGATAGAAAAAGAGGCATCACTCCGCTCACCTCATCTCATGCTCCTTCACCACCTTTGTCCCTTCATCTCTTTTCTTTTTGTATCTGTCTGACGAGTCTGATCTCTTGGTGGGTGGGGAGCTGGACAAGCTGGCAAACCAGGTCCAGTGCCCCATCTCACAAGTGGCCCCAATAGGGGGTTCCCATCACTCTCATCGCCACTGCATTTGACAAAGGTTTCTTATGCTTTTACTTGAGGCACCCTACCTGGGCAGAAAAGTGGGTTGTATACACTGGCTGAACTGCAGTTCGAAACTGTATCTTGGCCCGTAGTGCAATTATAACTCATTTTCGTGACTCCCGCCAAGTTTCCTCCCCTTTTTCTTTGTCTTGGCGGAATGCAAGTTCCCTTTAGGGGCCCAGTGCCGAAGGCAGGGAAAAGAAAGTATACCAGGGATTTCCAGGTCTCCGGTGCTTACCACCTACTCTCAGAAACAGGTCATGTCCAGGCTGTGCTTTTCACCTCAAGACTGTCACGGCTTGTAGCATCAAAGATCTGAGTACTGTTGACTCGCGGAAAAGGAAAGAAAAAGGGCACCAACGATATCCTACTGCGATGGACTCTTTATGGTGGCCAATGCCACCTGGCAGCATTCATTTCATGGGTACTAGGGTAGTTGTGGGGTTGAGCCATCAGTATATTTCACAGTGATTTCCCTATGGCGCGGCCGCATGCGCGGCCCACGTAGCGGGATGTACAGTTCACACAAAATACATCCAGGCAAATCGTGTTGCATGCGAGGCCCGAGGCCCTTCTTAGCTGCCCTAAACTCCTTTGTGGGCCCTGGGCCCAAAGAATGGTCACAGAGACTTGTGGCAGGCCAGATGCTATCTGTCTGACAGATTGAATGCCACTTTGTGGGAACAGGTACGTGGGATAGAAGCAAACCCTTGAGACCCCAAAAGAGGCCAATTGAGCGAACAGGTACATGGGATGGAGACAAACCTTTGAGACCCCAAAAGAGGCCAATTTATGCCCACAGATAAAAAAGAAGGAAGTAAAAGATCCCTTCTGTACCTGTGGGCCCATAAGCCTTAGGGCTGGTTTGCGGGTAAGAGGTCCCATTTTATGGTCCCTAGTACGTAGTATCCAACCCAGGCCTTCTTCTGGTTTTAAAGGTGCTTTACATTTTTGGGTCAGGTTGGCAATGGAGGCGGTGAAGCCGATCAATCTTTTTCATTTTTAATGGAGGTCAGTTGTGAATTCAAACTGTTTTCTCATTCTGCTAGCAATCCTGAAAGCAAAACAGGGCCCTGCCTCGAAGGGTGTGTGAGGACCCGCAGGTAGCGTGGGACCTGGGTGGATCATGAGAGCACTGTCAGGGATAGGCCCAAATAAATTGGGGTGACGGGAAGTGGGAATGGGATGGGGGTGAGTTGCCGCACAAGGCCACAGTACAATTAAAAAATAAAAGTGCCTGCAATCCTGCAGGTTGCCGCGTGGTCCTGCATGACACTTTCAGAAAAAAAACGACCACACAGCGCTGTGGGGCACGAACAAAAGAACGGCACATGGCGGGCCATGAGACAGAGCGAGAGAGAGGGAAACGAAGAGAGAAACTCATACACACACACACACACACACACACACACACACACACACAGAGAGAGAGAGAGAGAGAGAGAGAGAGAGAGAGAGAGAGAGAGAGAGAGAGAGNAGAGAGAGAGAGAGAGAGAGAGAGAGAGAGAGAGAGAGAGAGAGAGAGAGAGAGAGAGAGAGAGAAGTGTGGAGTTTCCCCGACGCATCAGGTGTTGACTTGTCTTATTGACCACGACTGTAACAGTTCTGCCCAGCAAGGCTGCCCACACCTTGTGGCCAACACTGATCCATGAGAAGGCTCTGCCTATCACAGGTCGGCAGTCACAGAGAGGGGGGTAAAAAAAATATGTTGCGGAGAATGCTTTCTCTTTTTGTTTTTTAAGTCATCGCCTACTGTCCTCCATCACGGAAAGGATAAGAGCCCAAAGCTGAGGAGAGACGTCCGGTCTTACGATGGCTCTGTACCATTTGTGGGGAGCTTCGCATGTGGGAACTGGGCCCAGCATCCCACATACATATTACAATGTGTACGCGATCCTGGACCTTGGAAAAGCTGACTGTATTTCGTAATATAGCCTAAGATCCAGCCTTTTCATCTGCTGTGACCTTGCCTATTTTGTTGTGCATCTTGTTCAAGTATGAGATAACTGAAGAGGAAAAGAGATCCCTGCTTGTTCTTGTGGGACCGCCTCCTACCTCCCCACCCCCTGTTCTATGAAACTGCTCCTCTTTTCCTGTTCTCACCCCCCACTGGCCCCTGTCCCAGTGGATCAAAGAAGTATGCGGTCATCGTGGCCTGCTTGCTGCTGATCCTTCTGCTTCCATCGTCCACCTGGGTTGGGGGTGGCTGCCAACCTCTTCCATTGCCGTTAGTCATTTGTTCTGTTCATGCGTCGCTTGGCCTTCTTCTGCAGATCGCTCGCTTGCCATTGTGCTGAGCCCGGCCAGCCCAGACAGGTGTACAGGAGCATGGTTGCTGTGTGCTCTGTGTCAGGGACTGTGGCATGGACAGACTGGGGGGTTAGGGTTGGGGTTGGGGACACCGAACACGGCAGCAGGGGAGGTGGAGGCGCTGGAGTTGGTGGTAGCGGGGAGAGAGGAAGAGGTGGTGGCTGGCCTGGTTCCTAGGGTGGAGAATTGTGCGACTAGGGAGGTGAAGAGGGTGGAGTTAGTGGTGGCTGGGACAGTGGAGGGGAAGGTGGTTGGTTTTCGATGCCCGAGGCCCCTCATGTGCACTGGGTGATTATACGCCTTACCCGACTCCCTGCACCCAAACAGCGACAAATACCTCCCCCCCTAAACCCGAAGGGCTAACCATGTGCCGGGCCAGTACCCCCTACATGAGCCCGAACAGCAACCAGTGCGCAAATGGTCGCACATCCATCTAACGAATAACCAGCAGCTATGCAACAAGCTGAGGGCCGAAGTATTTGAACCCATGACCTGATACCGCAATGCGCAATTACCACGCGTTAACTGAACTTGCGCAGTCACTTTCAAGGGCCTGGCTAGTTTTGTTGTGTTTTCATAGAAGTCCTCTCTGTTGTGGACGCGTGCTTTAGGCTTAAACTTGTGACTGTGCTCTTTCTATTTTATTTCAGGGGAAACTACGCAGGAGTCGCAAAAATGCGTTATAATTGCACTATGGGCCAAGATACGGTTTCAAATTGCAGTTTGGGCAATGTATACAACCCAGCTTTCTGGCCAAGTAGGGTGCCTCAAGTGCAATTGCAAAGTATAATATCTTGCCCGGGCCCATAGTGCAATAATTATAACTCGTTTTTGTGACTCTACTGAACTTACCCCTTTATTTTATGTTTGAACCACGATTCCCTAGCCAAGCCTGAAATGCCCTGCAAACCAAAACAAACGAAGTGGCGCAGGCCTTCTTTTGGCATAATATGCTGTCAGCCATTTTGCTCTGGTAGGCCGACCCCCGAAACTTGCAGCCGCATGTGCGCCGGTTTGGAGAAAAATGGCTTGCAAACGTAGTGGCAATTAAAACGGACTAGGTGCCCAGGAGTATATAAAAAATATAGTACAATTAGAGTACAGGAGCCATTTGCCAGTTCTTACTTTAAACCGCAAGTACACGGCCCCAGCCAGGCAGAAAGTTTTTGTCACCACAAGCAAAACTCGAAGGGGCCGCGCGGCGTGGGGTGCCGTTGAAAGAAAAAAATTGGCGGCCTCCGAACTGGTGCGGGTGTCGTGCTGACACCCGCTGACCAACGTGTGGTGTACTGGTGCTACAAAGTACAGTATGGTTTCCAATTCACCAGGTATTCAGAATCAGGGTGTTACAAAGTAAATATAATGGGCTAGTCGTAGTAGCCGTCAAGCCAGCTACTTCAATAGATAAAATGGCTTTAGATCCTGCAAACTGGACCTGGACGACAACAGTGGATAGACGGCGGTCGTGCACGGAGTCTCGTTCTCTACACACCCAAACGGTAAAATCAACCTATCGGATGATCAGACCTAAAGTGCACCAGGTCCTACGAAATAGAGTGGAGACGCACTGGATGCAACAACTAAATGTAAGTAAATAGCCTCTCCACGCTATGAAGTGGTTAAATTAGCACTATCAAGGCCAAGCCCGCCAAGATTGCTTCCCTACAAGGCAGGTAGATCATCGCTGCGTACCCACAAATGACTGGATTTAATTTATTGATAGATCTTCTCTTGAACAGAAAGGTACTGCCTTACTGTGGTGTAAATTTTGTAACAGTTCTACTACTTTCCCCACCCATATATATTTGAAACAATAGAGCATATTATTCTTCAATGTCCTGGGGCTATTTGGCTTTGGAGGTGGTGGGACCGTGTCTAGCTGTGTGAAACATGGACCCAGATAAGATTGATACCTTTACAGTAGTTTATAGTTTTTTTTTTTAAAACAGTCCCTCCAGTGCTAGCGATGCTGTTTAAGGCAGACATTGCCAGCACCTGGGGAGAGGCTCCATCTATTGGTGGGGAGCATCACCTGCTGGAAAACGGGTCCAGCGTCCCTTTCACAGATTGATACAGATTGATACAGAGTGATGCTAAGAAGGAGAATTGGATGGTGTCTTGAGGGTGCCTGCCAGCATTGATTACTCTGGTAATCAGAGGATTGACTGAGCAGGTGTGCATACGACCCAACTCGTGGAAGACCCAACCACACCGACAATTGACACTTGACTGAGCAGGGGTGGTCCTCTTCTCCCTTTCCAACCTTGTGCCTGGCCAGGGTAACGGGAGGAGCCACTGGGGGGCACCAGTGGGAATTCCTGTCGTCTCCCTGCTTTACCCGCCCTTCAACACTGTCCTCCATCAGTCATGACGCTGACTCCTGCTGGCAGCGTAATGGAAGCAAATTGGAAAAAGGACCGAATTTGATACTAAATCCATTCAAAACAAGTAGTCGAGCCGTCTTCTGGGCATTATGGCGGACTCCGAGACGTACAACAGAAATGGAGGGTGCCAGGCTTAATGATCCTTAATTCTCTGACTCGATCAAACAGCAAATCCAAACTCACATCACCACTCAATGGAAGAAGGTCACCGTGAAAGAAAGCATCAAACACCTCTCATTACAAAATGAAATATTACAACATATTCAACAATTCAATGGCTGCTGGGTTGGGGGGATCCATGGGGAAGACTGGGGAATATACAATGGAAGGGAGCTTAAGGGGCCAAGTTCTTACGACATACCTTAGGGTTCTCCCTAAGAATATCAAGGATCCGTTGGTCAACGAGGTCACTACCACGGAAAACGACATCACCGATCTAAGCAAGATGACATTGGACTTAGAGGCAAAGCTAAGTACTGTTCGCCGCAGAGCGGCAATTGCGTAGAAGAAGAAGTTGCCCTGGGATGAGAGGTGGTTAACGAAGGGCCAAAAAATCATCTTTTTCACCGGCAATGGTAGGAATGACAGAGTCCAGTGCCAGCCATGACACATCTAAGGGAGAAGTCGTGGTTGCAGAAATGGCTAAGGAAGCTGGTCCTTAAAAGGGGGTTCAATCTAGGGGTCGAGGAACGAACACTGGAGTTTCAGATTTGATCAGAGAGGGCCTAGAGGAAAACGTGTGGTGCGACAGGTTGTATAGAGGCGATTGTATAAAGTTTGGTCAGGTACGGCCACATCAAACGTAGGTGTCACAATAACAAAGTGTTGCAGAAAGTACAGTCGCAGGAGCCACAACAGTAATAGGTGGTGCAGGGAAATACGTCCACCGAGTGGAAGTAGTCACCGCTTTTGCAGAGGCTGAGTAGGGAGGTGATCCCTCGATCTCTCAACAAAGAATGACTAAGGTTACTGACCCCACCATCACCCCTCAGTCATAGTCATACCACTTCATGCTCTATTCACGGTATGAGACCGCCGCCTGGTTCCTTAAAGGAACTAGAGAAAAAATAGTCACGGTCTTTGAAAGACCTGCTAGCTTCATGGGTGACAACGACAGGACTTCTTAAGAAAGTTTGTGGTAAAAGTCAGCGTAGGTGGCTGGAATGCAGGGGCGATGGCAGATATTGGCTCAATGCTCATTTACATTAGTCATTCTTGTTTTAAATTTATAGTTAGGTTCCACTTAGAGGACCGAGTGAAGCAGCTGAGTAGACTTGCTGTATCTACTGTAGTTAACAAGCAGCAAATTGTGGTAAGGGACTACGTTTAGGGCGTAGTATGTACCTTCTAGGCTTCCCCTGTGAAAGAGGGCAAATCAAACATAGGTTTTCATTTTTAGAAGCAACAAGCTTCCTTTTGATATTATACTAGGGATTTACTACCTCAAGGTTGTCAAACTCTTTTTTTTTTTTTTTTTTTTCAAAACAAAGCTCCATCTATTGGTGGGGAGCAACACCTGCTGGAAAGCGGGTCCAGCGTCCCATAGATACAACCATATTCTCACAAATTGGAACGCACTGGGAACTGGGCCCAGCGTCCCATAACGAGTACATTCAGAAAACTCGTCAGAAAATTTCATGCAAATGAGGCTAGGAATCCTACTAGAAAAATCCAATTGGCCTAAGAATGGAATTTGAAAATTGAGATACCGGTGGCTCAGAGTATTAGAGCTACGTCAGACGTATCTATGACAACTTCATGATTCAAAAACGACGCAGAAGAACCCCCATCAATCCACTTTACCTCCCTCCGGCAAGACTGACTGCAGCAGAGCCACCATCTCTGCTGCTGCTATACCATACTCCCATCCTACCAGCTAGCCCCTTACTGGTAGGACGCGTGATAACCCACCATCTTCTCCCACTTTTTTTTTTTGGGTTCGGACATGTGATTTCAGAACCGACTCAGAAGAACCCCCATCTATCCACTTTACCTCACTCCGGCAAGACTAACTGCAGCGGAGCCACCATCTCAGCTGCTGCTATACCATACTMCCATCCTGCCAGCTAGCCCCCTCACTGGTAGGACGCGTGATAACCCACCATCTTTCCCACTCACCACTCCATGCTGTTGTGCAACAGTTCTGTCTTCGTCATCGAGAGGGAGGTCCCGGAAGACCAACAAGTGCAACAGTCCTGTCTTCGTCATCGAAAGGGAGGTCCCGGGTACTTTCTAATGAAGTCAGCTGACCACGACCGGTACCCATCGAGACTCCACTCGATGCCAATCGCATCCATTCTCAACCACCCCCATCAGAACCCCCTTCACCCTCCCCAACTCCGTCCTAGTAAAGGGTTCGAAAGACCATATCCTCAGCACGAGCT
Source organism: Chara braunii (assembly GCA_003427395.1). Taxonomy (NCBI): domain Eukaryota; kingdom Viridiplantae; phylum Streptophyta; class Charophyceae; order Charales; family Characeae; genus Chara; species Chara braunii. The sequence goes on along the minus strand of BFEA01000104.1, from coordinate 673,382 downwards.
AGACACAATCCTCATCCTGCAATCTCCTGCCCCCTCAGGGATTCCAGTCTCCGTCATCGAGAGGGTAAGCCAGCGCTGCCTGAGGCCAATCGCACCAGGATGATCCCTCATCAGCCGGTACCCATCCGACAGCTAAGCTGCCCGATGCCAATCGCATCTAATGAAATCTCCCCCAGCCGGTACCCCTCAGACGACCTGATTCAATCGTCTCTCCGTCCTCACAAAGAGTCATCTTGTGCCCTTTGCCCTCCACCTTGAACAGATCCCCCCAAACCCAACAGAACCTCCACTCGCCTGTCCCCCCTTCACCCTCCTCAACTCCGTCCTAGTAAAGAGTTCGAAAGACCATATCCTCAGCAAGAACCAGACACAATCCTCATCCTGCAATCTCCTGCCCCCTCGGAAATTCTAGTCTCCGTCTTCGAGGGGGTGAACCAGCACTGTCCAAGGCCAATCGTACCAGAGTAAACCCTCATCAGTCGGTACCCATTCGACAACCCAAGTTGCCCAACGCCAATCGCATCCAATGAAAGTTCCCTTAGCCGGTACCCCTCAGACAGCCCCGATGCAACCCTCTCTCCGTCCTCACAAAGAGTCATCTCGTGCCCTTTGCCCTCCATGTTGGACAGATCCCCCAAAGCTCAACAGAACCGCCCCGTACGAATTCATGAAATAAGCTCAGCAGTTCACGAAATTTTAAGAAGCGAATTATAGCCAATTTTTAGAGACCATCTCAGACAAAGCCCTAAAAAAAGTAGTCGCTAATCCCACAGAAACTGGAAACAGATGTGGACTGGGTACATGGAATTTAAGACAGGCTATGAATTTATAGAATTTTAGGATTAACAGACTATACCATCGGATGCCCTAAATAGGACTTTCGACCAATACTATGAAAATATGGACGTGCTAAGCAGAAGGAGGGAAGGTGGAGGCCGTCAGTCCTCGTACAATAACACGGCAGACCTCAAACCCCCTCATGTTAGGGTGACAGGGCGCCACCGCTACCCCAGAACCGGTCCACGTTGTTCGCACGGAAAGAAATGTCTCCTCAAAGTCATCAAGCCCCGCAGTTAAAGGGGAACACCCCCGGCCATGACTTCGTCGAACTCACTGGTTATGCCGCACTGACAGCATAATTCCCCAGGCCTCAAGCTCCTACCAAGGTTACAGAGCCTCAACTCGAGACCCTAGTTTTGGAAAGACAGGAAAACAATGAAGTATGAACTCCCTTCGGGGAGGACAATCTTTCTAAAGAAGTGTAGCTCTCAGAAGTTGGCAGATTCTTCCGATAATTTTTATGCTCATCTGTCCTATAATTACTATAAACAGAATCGAAAGGAAGAAAAGTTTCTAGACTTCGTATCTCAGAAGGGGCAGGTCATCAAAACCCTTCTCGAGATAGAGAAATTTATGGCTAAGTATTCTGACGTTAAGGAGGAGACATCGGGAGTTGTGGAAATGGAGGTCGTCCACGCGAGAGAGATTATCCCGAGTAGTAAAGTGTTCAGGGGTAGAATCTATAAGTTGTTTCCAGCTCCCCTTGTCAAAACTCCCGATAGGTATTATTCGGGAAATTGTTGAATGTTGACCCACTGTCTTATGTTTTGGAATAAGCATATGCTAGATCGATTGGATATTCACTGTATGATCAGTTAGATACCGCAAAAGAGTATGTGTATCACAACAACTTCAAAAAATGAAGTTTGAACGTCTTTGAATCTCATTCTATTTTGTCGATTGACATTGTTTTTCATATGATGATAATGATTAATATATAAAAAATAAAGAAGACAATAGTCACAATACTATATCAACAATTATGGTTTCTTAATCCTAGAACAACTCCTAGCCCTCTCGATACCAGGACATTACATCTCAAAAACAATACCATCCTAACCAACGTTAACCAACTTAACCATAGCTGACCTGTTCTCGCCCCCTAGACTATCCGCGGACTCATAGGTTGTCAAGGCAGCACCCCCCCGGTTCGCCACTGGATTGCCTTCCTCCCTCGACAAAACCCCAGATCTCTTTAGAAGGCCTCACACTTCTGCCATTTGCAGGTTACAGGGCAACACCCCAGTTCCGGCCAGCTTCGTTCTAGCATCAGCAAACCGGGGGCACATAACAAAGCAACTCTACAGATATCAGTCCAGATTCGACCATCTTTGAAATCCTATATCCCGAATGAGGAAGAATGCCAGATGCTGCCAAAAATTACAGAATACCAGAAAGCTTGATATAACATGATTATAAACAATTACTATGGAATTCTCAAGCATGTAATGACCTGCCATAACAGAGACTGAGAACACTGCTGATTTCTGAGCTCTACCGATTGAATGGATGCCTTGCTGAGATTCCCGCATTCTGCTGCGTTTTCTAAGTTTGTGTGTATGCATGCTTGGTGACCTGCGTGCCTGTCTGAGTGTTTGTCGGCATGAGTGTGTGTGTGTGTCACCCGCAACTTGGGCCGCAAGGGTACTTGCTTGTTTGGGAGGCCCGTAGGGCCGGTCCTTACCTGTGGCCGTGATATTGAGGGTTGCAGTAGGGAAAACACTCAAGTGGCGGAGCAAGAGGCCCACGACACCTAGAGCAGCGAAAATACACTCATTGACCAGGTAGGCCGGTACCGCACCCAGTAGAAGTAGATGTGCCAGATACTCGAGGGCGAGCAGAAGAAGACAAAGTTGACATTTTTAGAGTCCCAAGAGCGGTACGCTAGGTCTAGGGGGGTAAACAGCCATTTCGTCAAAACGGACATATTATAATTTTTGAACGAAATCAAAACTGACTTTTTTTGCCAAAATCCGGTCGGAATTTTTTGCTCCTAGGGGTCCGACGTTCCCAAAACGCCAGGCCCCCTACATATATCTGATCTATGGTTGAGACCAGATACAAAAATAAATAAATAAATAAATAAAATAAAATTGTATCTGGTCTCAACCATAGACCAGATACATGTAGGAACGCCGGACCCTAGGAGCAAAAAATTCCGACCAGATTTTGGCAAAAAAAATCAGTTTTGATTTCGTTCAAAAAATATAATATGTCCGTTTTGACGAAATGGTTGTTGGTACCAATCCATCCAGTCTGAGTCTAGGGCCTATATGAACAATATCAAAGTCTGCAATGATGTTTCCCTCTGAAAAGGGAGAGACGGTTAACGCAATTCGGTGCAAAATTCGTCGAAAATAACACCCCTGGTTAACCACGTGTGTTAGGTACTAAAGGAAAAAATCGTTGTTTAACTGCTACGTTCCTCAGAGGAAGAAGGACGGACAGGAGCGCTCACCTCGACTTTGGTGGAGCTCTACTGGTAGGAGGAGGCGGGAGAAGAGGACCAAGGAGGGGAGTGGCAAGGTACCTACCTGGCTACGGTGAACACCATCTTCATCACGTTGATAGGCGCTGCATCTGGAAGGGCCCAGTTGGGGTAGTGCCGCACCAAGGAAGCTCGGACAGAAGCAGGCATAGCGACTTAATGAGCAGCGACATAGCTGCTTTGTGTTGTCCTTTCGACCGAGAGGCATCGACATAGCTGCTTTGGGTTGTCCTTTGGACAGGAGGGTAGAACCCTTAGTAGTCCGCCATAGCCTCGGCCTACATGAAGAAGAAGAAGAAGGGTGATCATGGCTATGGTGGACCTCATGTTATGCCTGTAGTAGAAGAGGGATTCTGACATTGATTCTGGTTCAACCATTCAACATTATTATTGTTATTTCTTGTTTGAGTAAGAGGGAAGGAGATAAGGAGGAGGAGAGTGGTTGGAGAAGAAGAAGAGCATTGCCATTGGTCTATGCTAGAGTACATCATCTTCTTCATCTTTCTTTCTTTTTTTTCTTCTTCTCTCACTCTCTCTCCTTTCAAGTTCATTCATTTCTTTTTGCAATCGGACGACATTGTTTTTTTTGGTGAATGTGTACTTTGAAATTGACCAGGATCGTAACAAGCACCTGTTATGTAGATTAATCCCCCCCCTCCCCTCCTTCCCATCCTATCGTAATGTTGCCTCCACCAAAACGGATTACCCAGATTGCAGGCATCCTATCTCACAAGGATCTCAGCCTCAACTTGCGACAATCCCGCATTCCCCCCTCTTATCCCACAAAGGCATACAGTTCCCTCCCAAAATATGCCTCTCCCCACCTTATACCCTAATTTGCCCTCGCTGGGATGTGTACCCTCACCCCAAGCCCATAATAGGGCAACCCACTAAATCTGCTCGCACCTCGTCCACGACTTCACCTCCCACCTTGCGTCGCTCTTACATAGTGGAACTCTCCCCTGTTCACTCCACCTTCCATACATTAGAAAAAACGTCCATGCTCAGAGAGAAGAATATAGATATTAGGAACAGGCATTCGAACCAAAGGTTGAAGACCAGATTCCTACTAAAGAATTGGATACGAGTGAGCTTATGGAAACAAATGCAGCGAAAGTAAAAACATGAAAAATGAAAATGCAGAATGGATAAATTTTGTAGACCAGGTTTTTATCTTAGAATTGGATAAGAGTCAACTTACGGCAACAAATGCAGCGAAAATAAAAAGATGGAAACTGAAAATGCATATTGGAAATTCATAAATTTGAAATGTAAAAATTTAGGTATGAAAAAATATCAATCAACTTAGTTTTAGGAACTGCGAGTTACGATGATTCGGGAATATTACTGAATATTATTGAGAAATTTAGAAATTCAATTTGGATAATTCGTTAGGATATTATTTTAGTTGAAAGAGTAGATTGGTTGGCAGGATGATGATATGTATGGTGATTGAATTTGATTAATTAGTGTAAAAGGATACTAATTAGAATTAGAAATTAGAAGAATAGTAATGCTTGGTCAATCATCCATACCTAATTGCAAGATTATCGCGGCAGTAAGAAGTCTATGACTAGCTTTTGGAGACTCTGAGGAAGATTCTCAGAATGTAGTGGGGGGGGGGAAGAATAAAAGTGAGAAAGAAGGAGAAAAAAAAATGAAAAAAATGAAATAACATTAGCCACTGATGGGAGTCAGACTGCTATACAAGACAAGGAGGCGGTGATCATCATGATGTTGCAAATGTTTCAACATTCTCAGCAACTCGAGAGTGGTGATCAGAGGTTGTTCTTGAAAGATCCAGAGCTTAGGTCATTGTTGCAACAGCAAGAGGAGCAACAAGTATTAAAGTCACATCAGACTCAACAGTTTTAGCAGCAAGTGCAGTACCAGCAGCAACTGCAATAGCCTTTGCAAGTGCAGCAGTCGACGCAGGATCCACATGCTATGTCATTGCTACAACAACAAGAGGTGTAGCAAGTGTTAGAGTCACATCGGACTCTACAGTTTCAACAACAACTGCAACAGCTTCTCCAAGTGAAGCAGTTGGCGCAACAACCGACACAAGTTGTTATTTATGCACGAGGGTCGGCACACCAAGGACATCACATACAGGAAGGGTTAGTCTTTTTTCCTATGTCGGTTTCACAGGAAGCATGTAAGAGACCGAAATTGAGACATATCCTTGAAAAAGGTCACGCCAACAACTCGCAACCATCCAAGGGGAATTTGGTTATCCCAGTCTGAAAAAGATGCGGGAAATGAGAAATTGGACTGACCTCGATTGGGCAAGAGCGGTATAGAGGAGTGACCTTGAGGGGATGGACCACATATGTGGATTATCAAAATCCTAACGACCGGACTTTCAAGCGGGATCTTCACGACTTTTTCTCCAAACACTCTGATCCTGGCCCTTAGACAATTCTCACTGAAACAACTGATCGAGAACAAAGTGCTAAGCGCGATACCTTTGTTAGATTTGAAGATCATAAGGAGACTGGCTTAAAATGGTACCCGCACACTACCTAGATGGAGCTGCAGTATCTTTAGCTTAAGGCAAACTCAGTCTGGTCTATGACAAATGTGACATTGTTTCCGTACTCAATTATACGCAGGGGGATTCTCTAGTCCTCTTCAATCTTGGATAAGGGGAACTGGGTGAAGTTGTAATAAATAATGGGTCATAGAGAGTTCATAATATTCAAAGTTTAGTGATGGAAACACTCCAAGCGTATTATGGGAAGAACCCTTCTTGGAGTCGTGGCATCAAACTGAGATTTCGTTAAAACTTACATTTTTTTCTAAATTCACGAAAGTGGACTTAGTCAAAATTTCATTGCTTATCGGGTGAGAAAGTGGTTATCTCACTTTGTCCATTTGATGTACCTCACGGTAAAGTACCGTTAACATACATCCGATGGTTAGATCATCGGGAGTCGTCATGACACCCAATAATCTGATCATCTGACGTCATGAGAATAAAAAAACACAAAAAAGGTTGTTTTTTGGTACGCTCATTTTCATGAATTTAGAAAAAAATGTCAGGTTTAACGAAATGTCAGTTATCAGGGCAGCAGATTTAGATATAATATCGCGAAATGCAATGGAATCACCACTGCAGACGGTGTAAAAAGGAAAGCTATAATGGAGCAACTCATGGGAGTGGGCGGTCGTACATGGCCTGACCTTATCTGTATACAAGAAACCCATCTTATGAATTTTCTTGTTCATAATAGAGCACATAATCTGGTATGATATTTTTTCATATTATCCTCCCCGGCGCCATGATGTGAATCAGGGGGAGTGATTTTTTGGGTGCCACCGGAATTTGGGGTAAAAATTATTCAGTGGACAACAGATAAGGAGCAGGGTCGATGAATTTCATCCTTGATTAGGTTGGAGTTGGAAATAGTATGTGTCATTAATGTATACAGCCCTAATGAGGAACAAGAAAGGATCAATTTCTTCAAGAATATCACAGGTCAAATACCGAAAGGTATTCCACTCATTATGGCAGGGGATTTCAATGCAGCCCCTGAAAGATGTAGGGAAGGTTCCCTCCCCTTGTCCAACATACATACAAGAGGATGATAACATTATCTGTATACTATGTGAGGATAAGCAACTACTTTATACATACCGACGAATCTTCCCACAAAAAATATTGTTTACTTGCATTCAATGAATCCCCCCCGGAGGCGGTCACACTCAGTCTAGGCCGAGACCCCACGGTCATGAGAAAAAATAATAATAATAATAAATTAAAAAACTTATGGGGGAAAAATATATATTATTCATAAAACTATACTCAACAACTTTTGCCTTGTGGTCATATCCAAAAATATTACTGAGTTTAAAATTAAAAAAACACATAAGTTTCATAGTTTTTCTTAAAAAAAAAAAAAAAAACTTTTGCCTTAGGAATATTAGTTTTTAATTTTTTTAAATTCAAAGACGAACTTAAAACATAAAAAACAAAATTGCGCAATTTAGATCTCAAAAACATATACAACACAATATATATTGTTTTTGTTTTTAGAATTGTTTTACATCTAAAGAACTTCGTGAAAGTTGCGGCCACACCCAACCGCGACTGGAGCCGCGGCGGCGGTGGTCACGGCTGCCCGCCGAGTTTGACCCCGCGGCCGCGGCCTCGGTGTCGGTGCGAATACCCTGACAAGGGTATCCGCCCTGGTTTTTGCAAGTAACAGAAAATTGTTTGGTTTAAAGTTTAAGTATACCGCGCTAAGCGCGGCTGCGTTTGTAATTGCGTTGACTGGGTGGTTGACCACAATAGCGAGTGCGTGGGCGCGCAGGTTTCAGGCGCGCGTGATTCTTTTCTGTTGTTGACCGTAAAGTCGGCCCGGACCTCGGTCGTTTTGCTTAGTGATATTATTATTTATTTATTTTTGATTAAGCAGGAATTAAGGATATTTTCGTTTAATTGGTACATTTGACCGAGTCAAGCGCGCGTGCAGAGAACGACCCCGACGACGGCATCGGCAACAACGATGCGATTTCGTGCGGTAAGCGGGATGTCGTAGGACGACAGCGCGGGGCAATTATGGCACGGTGTGAGCAAGCCAGCGCGGGCACTGGGAGCCGCACAGCCGTTTGCTGGCCCAAAGCGCCGCGCCACACTACCTCGTATGGTACTCTCCGGGCACTAGTCTCAGGCTTGGGCTTAGCCCTATAGGTTACGACATTTGGGTTGGCAATATAGAGGTTCGGGGATCGAGGCCGGCGGACGCTGGTACGGCAGCAGCAGAGCGGCGTGGAGGAAACCGAAGGGTTGAGGGCCCTGTGGGGCTATTCCCCCCGGTTTTGCTTACGGGTGCGGCGGCGGGCCCAATCCGCAGGACTGGCGAGGTGCCAGCGACCCCGCGGTTCCCCGACGTTACTGCTATTTTATTTTATTTTTCCCTTTCTGTTCTGTTCGTCGGCTGCGGTAGGAGCGCGTGGGGGGGCGGTGTTATATTCGCAGATTGCCTGGAGTGCAATTACAAACTGTTTTCGCGACCACGCGTGAGCTGCCCATGTTTTTATATAATTTTTGTTTACCTGCTTTTCTTAAAACCGCGCCTCGTTTTGCCTTGGGACGTGGCGTAGTAGGGGGTGACAGGCCCCAAGAGCCTATCTTAGAGGGTACACCGTTGAACTGTYGAAAAACGGACTGCGTTTAAACCCAGATGATGGGMCTTGATGAGTAAAAGTCGAATATTCTGAATTGACTAAGGGYCGGGGCTGATTGACCCCGTGGCCCGGGTTATGTCCTCAGGGACATCCGTTAAACTTGAAATAATGTAGAGAAGGCTGGCGTGGCCACGGGCGCTAGGCGCCGCAGTGGGCAAAGTCACGGGCAGTGGGTGTACCCGCGAACTGTCCGAAACACAGGCCGAAAGACTTTGGCACTACGACGAATGAACCTGTCCGAGGTTCTGCCGCAGGGGTACATGTGAAGCGGGTGGGTAAAACCCGGCAGGATCAGATAACAGCAATGCTGCTATGCCGACTACCTCGTCGGACTTGAGTATAGGGGCGAAAGACTAATCGAACCGTATAGTAGCTGGTTCCCTCCGAAGTCCCTCTCAGTCCGGCTGACTGTCGGGGCAAACAATAGTGCAGCGTGGGTGGCCGGCGCTGTGAGAGCAAAGGCGAGGTGGTACAACGACGGATGAACCCGGACGTGGGCGGGAGCCGGGTGCAGGCGGTGATAGGGAGGACTGGCGATGGAGTAAGGGAGTAGGACAATCGAAGGTGAGGCGGCCGGGCACGCATCAGAGCGGACGGGCAAAGCCGGGCAGAGCCCAAGCAGCAGAGAAAAGGGGGGGGGAATAAGAAAATGAATCTGGCGCTATTCTGCGCCCGATACGTTCGACGGAAACGAGACGAAGGAAAGAACGGGCTTGGACGCCGGCTGTGCACAGTGTGACCGGGACGGGGCAGCAAGAGAAAAGTTAGTCAAGAGCGAAGTATGATTGCAGCACGGAACGAAAGTACCTGGGCGGTGTCGGTGCGAATACCCTTACAAGGGTATTCGCCCTGGTTTTTGCAAGTAACAGAAAATTGTTTGGCTTAAAGTTTAAGTATACCGCGCTAAGCGCGGCTGCGTTTGTAATTGCGTTGACTAGGTGGTTGACCACAACAGCGAGTGTGTGAGTGCGCAGGTTTAAGGCGCCCGTGATTCTTTTCTGTTGTTGATCGTAAGAGTCGGCTCGGACCTCGGTCGTTTTGCTTAGGTGATATTAAATATTATTTCATTTTTTATTAAACCAGGTTTTCAGTGAGCATATACGGACATGCGGTGGATCCAGATGATGGGACCTGATGGATACAGCCAAACATGGACAGCCGGGGCACGGACTTTCGATGGCCGCGCGCGTCGGCATAGGCTGAGGAGTGGCACAGACCGCTTTCGCGACCCGGGACAACCGTGCCGTACCACTTTATTTAGGATTCTGTTACTGCCGGTACCAGGCTTGGGCTTAGCCCTATAGGTTATGACATTGGGCTGACGCTATGGAGGTTCGGGGATCGAGCTCGGTAGGGCATCGGCGCAGCAACTACAGCGAAGCATCGCGGAAGGAACCGATGGGTGGAGGGCCGCCAGGGCTATCCCCTTCGGTTTTGTTTACAGGGGCGGCGGCAGGCCTGATCCGCGGGACTGGCATGGCGCCAGCAGCCCCGCTGTCCCCCAGCTCTATTTTTTTTATTTTTATTCTACTTCTATTTTCCTGTTTTATTTATCAAGCCCCGTTCAAGGACGCGAGACCGCGATGGAATCATGTGGGGGTGTGTTGTATTCGCGGGATTGCCTGTTGTGCAATTACAAATTGTTTTCGTGGCTGCACTGCGGCCGCGCCCTATTTTGCATTAGGACGTGGTGCCGTGGGCGGAAGACGGGGCAATGATTGTTTTAAGGGCCTGCGGGGGCCGTAGCCCGTGGGGTCTGTGGTCGTGGCTTCCCTTGCTTCCCACTGGGAGAACGTCGATACGCCCCGAGCGGGCTGCCGGACGGCGACAGGGAAAATTTGCTGCTACCACCAAGGTCCGTACTGGACCCAGTCCGCTAAGGCCCATGCTCGGGCCTTACGGCAGGCCGAGCCTTTAGTACCGTGGCCAGCTGTTTAAAGGGGAGTCTGGCCAGTGGAAGCTCGAAGGGGTGGTGGGCTTCGAACAACACTGAGGGGGTTGTGGTGACGGCCTGCCGAGCAGTGACCAGCTGCGTATAGGGGTGAAAGACTAATCTAACCGCTTGGTACCTGGTCCTCTCCGAAGTTTCCCTCCGAATGGGTGGAGCCAGTAAGGGTGAGGCCAGAGGGAACTCTGGCTGAGGCTCGCAGTGATACTGAAGTGCAAATAGTTCATCGGGCCTGGGTTTAGGGGCAAAGACTCCGCGACCCGTCTAGCAGTCGATCCCCTCCGAAGATTCGCCAGGCCGACCGGCTGTTGGACCACGCGGTGTGTTGAGTATAGGCAAGGCGGGCAGCGCTGCTCTACAGGTGACGGGGGCCAGCACGGAAGAAAGAGGGCTGGGAGATATGCTGGGCGCAGTGAGACAGAGGGCGGACGGGCGAACTGCGCAGAGCAAAGAGAGGCCAGCAAAAGCTGGCCAAACGTGGACGTAGGTCCCGCCAGATGCATTCGCAGCAGAAGGGTGATGGCGGGGAGACAGGCAGGCCACAACCCGACAGGGGGGACGAGTGTTAAGGTAGCAGAGAGAGAGAGGGAACGGGGCGGAGCGCTGCCGTAAAGAGGAGCGCAGTACAGAGCGTGACGAGTGCAGCGGTAGGTAGCGGGCGCTGCAAAAAGCGAAGGAGGATACCGGAGTGGAGTGCAGAGGGTGAGGCAGCGGGTATCGAGCAGCGACGGAGAGGGATTGGGGCGAGTAGATCGAATGGATCTGGGCGCATTTCCGCACCGGATTCATTCGAGAAGAGAAACTAATGGAGCAAACGGAATGAGGGGGATGAACCGGGCCGAGGTTTAGCGCCAGATACATGCGGAAGACGCGAAGAAAAAGGGAGACCGACAAAACGAGGCTGACGAGCGGGGAAACGGGCGCAGATAGGGATAACAGGAAGATAGGGAAGTGAAAGTGGATGCAGGCGCAAATTTGCGCCAGGTGCATTCAAACGAGAGAGATGACGATGGTGGGGGCCAGGCGCAGCGGAGAAGAGTAACGCCCGCCCGATCCTGGACGAAAACGGGCGGGAGGAGTTTTGAAATAGGGGTTTGGGGGCCGGGCGAACGTGATTAAGAGTTCAGTCCAGGTGTTAGAGGTGTAGGATGAGAAGTTAGTAGAAAAGTGGTGGCGCGGGGCTATGGCAGGAACGAGGAAGAAGGAGATAGAGAAAGGTTAGTCTGCCAACCTTCTGACGGAGTAGAATGGGAGTAGTAGTTAGGTGGGGGTTTTCGGTGTTTGCGAGTTAGACTATGAAGTTAGTTTTAGAAGTAAGTTAGTAGATTTAGAGATAGGGAAGAAAGTTCGTGCGCGGAGATGGCGATGGGAGGGAAGAAGCAAGGGGTGAAACTGTGAATCTCGGCCGTTTCGTGATGAAAACGGGCGAGGGAGGATTCAATTTTGGGGTTTTCGGGGGTCGCGACCCCGATCGTGTAGTTAGTTTGGCCGAAGAGTTAGTAAATAGAAAGTTAGTGGGTAAGCAGAGGGAACAGGAAAACGAGTTGGCAAGGTGCGAATGCACCTAGCCTCATTTTGGCAGCAGATTCGTAACGAATTCGCTTGCCTAAAGAACGTCGGGATGGTAGCGTGTCTTTCTGCAGTTTTTCGATAGATTCATTTCGACTCAGAGGGAGAAGAAGACGAGATTGGACTCACCTGTCTACGGGAGGCTGCGCCCGGGAGGAGTAGCCGTCCGTTGTATAAAGGATGGAGTGAATCTACCCATATCCTCGGGGCAGATTCCGCACGTACCGTTGAGGCAGGCAGTACGAAGTCAGCCGCGGGGCCGGCGGTATAGCCATGATAAATGTCGCTGCCATCCGTTTAACCCACATTTTCGATCGACTCACACCGGCCCTGTGTGACCATCAAGGTGTATGAAGGGGGGCCGAACTGTTGTTAGTGAGGTCGGCATACCCTGGTAGACAGTCTCCAATTGATAAGTGTCGGGCTCGTTGTTGTGACGACCGGCCTGTAGACAGAAGCAGGGGGTGACTACACGGGAAGAGAGGGTGTGCAGGGAACGAGACATGCTTACCTGGCAAAAAAAAAAAAAAAAAAAAAAAGACTGACCGAGTGCGCTAAGAAGAGGGNAAAAAAAAAAAAAAAAAAAAAAAGACTGACCGAGTGCGCTAAGAAGAGGGAGAGAGAGCTTGCCTCGACAGGAGAGAAGGACAGTTGATGAGGCTGGCCACTACGTACTACGCATGAACTGCTGCCGCCGCTGGAGATTGCACACAGAGTGGCTGCTCCGTGCTGTCTGATTGTCATGACTGTGGACTGTGAGCGGAGACTGCAGCTGACCACGACTGTGCGTTGCTGCGGCACCTATGGGCTGTGCCCGGGCAGTTGATGCGGGTTGTTATATGTCGCTGCGTACCGATGGTGACTGTTACAGGCAATTCCGCGACAGCAGTCGGGCGGAGGAGTGTTGGGTCTCGAGGAGATGACTAGGCCTTGCGAGTAGGGGGTTTAGTGCTACAGGTCAGAGGGACGACGGGCGCCCGACTTTGGCCGATTGACTCTGGAGGTGAGCCAAGCTGTTATTATTTGGCTACCATTGCGGGGCCCCGCATCAGCGCAAACACAATTTGTGAGTCGGCCTTTTTTAGGGGACGGCTCAAGCAGGGTTCCCAAAGGCGGTACAAGACGGTAGACAAGAAGTGTCGCTCATTACCCGTCCTCGTTACAGAGGACCAGGAAGAATATTACGAGAGGGAACGAGGGTTGATTCGACGAATGAGGGAAAGTGCTTTAGCAGGGCCATGTCGTATCAACGAAGGGAACGAGAAGGAGTTGATCATAGGGGAATATGATTTCTTGCTGCCTCAGGAGCGAACGTTGATGGTGGAATTAATGAAGAGGAAGCATCGCGCCTACGCATTTAGTGACGAGGAGCGTGGCAGGCTGGATGTAGACAAGATACCTATGATCCGCATCCACACCGTGCCACACGAGCCTTGGAACATGAGAGGGGCGCGATATCCCAATCCTGACGAGGAAAGGAAGGTGGTGGATTATCTCGACGGCAAGATAAGTACTCACGTCGCCGACTATTCAAGTGGACCGTATGTTTCCCCGTGGTTCTGCTTCATTAAGCCTAACGGGACGCTGCGGTGGGTGCAGGATTTGCAAAGACTGAATGCAGTGACCGTGCGAGATGCTGGAGGACTGCCGAATGCAGACGCGCTGTCGGAATCCTGTGCTGGAAGACCTATAATTTCGCTTATAGACCTTTACTCAGGATATGATCAGTTCCCTGTCTACTCGTCGGATAGGCCGGTGACAGCTATGCGCACGCCGCGAGGATTAGTCCACATGAACGTGGCCCCACAAGGGTGGACCAACGCAGTAGCAATGGTCCAACGGGCCATGATTCGGGCCATGCAGTCAGTCAGCCCCCATATCACACAGCCATACATTGACGATTTGGCAGTGAAGGGGCCAACGATGAAAGAGAGCGGCGAAGTCTCACCAGAGGTAAGGCGCTTTGTCTGGAAACACATCCAGGACCTCGAAAAGGTCCTGAGCCTGCTGGAAGAGCATAACCTCACGGCAAGCGGGGCCAAATCCAGACACTGCATGAGGGAAGCGACTATCTTGGGGATCGTCTGCAATGAGAAGGGCCGAAGGCCGGATGTGAAGAAGACGGACAAGATTACTGAGTGGCCAGTTCCGTTCCACTCAATAACTGATGTCAGGAGCTTCCTTGGTACGTGTGGATTTTGGAGGACCTTCGTCAAGAACTTTGCCGCTAAGACTGAACACCTGAGGAAGTTAGTCCGTCAGGATCAGGAATGGGTATGGGGTGAGGAACAAGAAGAGGTGGTGGCAAAAATGAAAGAGGAATTCCGAGAAGGAGGGTTGGTGTTAGGAGCGCCAGATTATGACGCCACAGAGACGCGACCCTTCATTGTCAAAACGGATGCGGGACCGACCGCCTTAGGGGGAGTTCTAATATAGGCAGACATGGAAGGAAAGGAAAGACCCTTGCGATTTGAGAGTCGGACTCTCAGTACGACAGAGAGGAACTACTCTCAGTTCAAGAGGGAGACCCTTGTTGTCCTCCACTGTCTGCGAATCTTCCGGAACTATGTCTTCGGCAGGAGATTTATTTTGAGAGTGGATCCGACCGCCCTGGCCTACTCTCTAAGGAATTACGTTCCATCGGATCCGACGATTGCCAGATGGCTGACATACATCTGGATGTTCAATTTCGAATTAGAACGGATTCCTGGTAGTAAGAACCGGGCAGACGGGCTGAGTCGGATCAACTGGGATAAGCAGGAAGGGGAGGCGGTGGAGAATACGCTCCCAGTTGATGGATTTCTGGATCAGGAAGAAGATGTTCGTCTTCATATCAACAAATGGTCGTCGCGAGTGCCCAGCTGTGTAGGCTATCCTATCTGGCAAGCGCCAAAGGGGTATGAAAGGAGGAATGAGCTAGTCCTTAAGCCCTTTGAGGAAGAAGATCCCTGGGGCGGTAAGGATGTTCAATGGATGATAGAGCTAGCGCTGGCCAGCTCGCATAGCCTGGTGGAGGACATGAGAACGATTGAGGAAGGACCTGGCCAGGTAGAACGGCATGAGGACCTGATGGGAGAAATGTATCTACTCGTCAACACGTTATTGCAGGAAGGCCTCGACCAGTCAGGCTCGTTGAACTCGACAGGAAATGTGGACGGAATGCCCGAGAGCCAGGACGACGAGTTCGAGGAAGGAGAGATTAAGGAGGCTTTTCGTGCAGAGGAGTACGACGGGATCTACCTAGAGTTGGGGCTTCTTTTGTCATGGGAAATGCGGCTAAGAGATGCGAGCGATAGGGCTCAAAGGATGCTGCAGCGCTACTTAGTGCGAGACGGTCACCTTTTTGTGAGAAGGGAAGTGGGGAATCCCATGAGAGTCGTCTGCGGTAGGAATCGTCAGATCGACGTCGTAGCAGCGCTTCACGATGGTATTGCAGGAGGACATCGAGGGGTACAAGCCACGTATGCCAAGATAAGTGAGCTGTACTACTGGGATGGAATGATGGACATGGTCGGAAAATTTTGTCGATCTTGCGTACCCCGCCAGGAGAGATCCCGTTTAAGGCAGGGAGAGCCGCTGCATCCAAGGTTAGAGCGAGAGGTAAGGGCCGTAGTGCATCTCGATCTGCTTTTTATGCCACTTAGGGATCAGGGCTATAACTATATCTTCGATGCGCGCGATATCCTGTCTGGGTTCATAGACGGGCGAGCTATTCGCACAAAGACCGGGTCAGTCCTGGTGAGCTGCATCGAGGAGTACTACCTGCGTTATCCTTTCGTCAGGGAATTCTTAATGGACAGGGGATCAGAGTTTACCTGCCATGAGGTGCAAGAACTGTTAGCAAGATATAGTATGGCAGCCAACTACACCACGACCGCGCACCCCCAGACAAATGCTCCCGTAGAGAGAGGACATAGTACCATTACGAACCTCCTGGCCAAATGGACCGAAGGTAGGCCTAATCAATGGCCAAGATACCTAAGGGCGACTTTCTTTGTCGAGAACATTACAGTAAAGAGATCCACCAAGTACGCACCTGCGACGCTGTGGTACGGAAGGCATGCCACCTTCCCTATCGAAAGCTTTCTTAAGAAGTGGAGGCGCCGGGATCTGGAAGTCAACCTGTCATTTGAAGAGTTGCTCGATATTCGGGCGCGGCAGGTCGGGGCGATAGAAGAAAGGATCCAGGAGGCATCTGATCAGGTGGCGAGAAGCCGTATGAATGATAAGGCCCGATGGGATCAGTCTACGCGAGTGAGGAAAGTACCCTTGGCAGTCGGGGATGTCGTGCTTCTCTACGATACGTCGCTGGAGAAGCAGTGGTCCAGGAAGCTCGATAAGAGATGGTTAGGTCCCTACCGAATCGCACGGATCGGAGACTTCGAAGCGTACCAGATCGAGGAGTTGAATGAGACTGAGTGGAAGGATTGGGTATCTGGAACGCGACTGAAGAAATTTGTGGCGAGAGAAGAGGTAAGAGAGATGACCTGACTGCCTTTAGAATAGAAATAACAGGGTGTGTAGGTTAGGAAGGATGCATGCAGCATAAGCGTGGTCTGGTCTGAGCTTGCTCTGATTATAACCTGCTTGCTTACCCCAAGGTGTGCCTGTTGTCTCCTTCGCCTGTTGTGCAGGTCTGACTTTACGAAGACAACCATGCCAAGAGGAGGGAAGGGGACACGGCCGCCTAAGCGGCCGTTGGGCGCATCAGGAGGATATGAGCGGCATGGGCCTCACCATCGGGAAAGTACTTTTTTCTACAATGATGGGGACATCGAGCTATTTCTGGACAGTTTCTGGGAGCATGCGAGGCGTATGGGATGGACCGTCGCTCAGGCGATTGAGAGATTAAGGGGAGCAGGTAGGCTCGAAGAGCCCATTGCCAGGATTCGTAGGGAGGCGACGACGAGGCAGGAGGTGGAGATGAAGATGGAGGAGTTGCGACCCTTGCCTGTGGGACCTGATGGCAGGCCGATCCGCCTGCAGATTGGAAATGCGTCGGACTTCATCCCCGCGTTTGAGTGGTTCATGCAAGAGCAGGGCATACCGAGAGATGATTGGATGCAGACGCTACCACTCTGGACCAGGAAGGCGGAAAGGCCACTGGCTATGCAGATCAGGGAGATGGCACGAGATTGGGAGAGCTGCAGGGCACATTTGAGAGAGGCCTTTCAACGGCCAGAGCTCCCTCAGCCCAAAGTTGAGAGGCGGCAGAGGAGTCAGACGCCGAGGGACCCTGAGCCCAGGGAGGCGAGACCATCTCGAGGAGGACGGAAGGCCCTAGCCAGGAGAGAGCAGGAGCCAGAGGATGAGGAGCGAGGGGGATACCCTGAGTGTGGGTTGGGGCCAGGGGAGTTCCATCGTTTTACTGAGGGTGGATTGAGGAGGTCGCCAACACACACAGGGGAAGCCACCAGCATCAGAGGGGCCCTTGAGGGAATTGGAGATGCATTTAGATATTTCTCGGTGGAGGGCGTCGCTTCAGGGAGAGGAGCATGGAGAGCAGGCAGAGGAGGTGTTACAAGGGGAGGTGCCACGAGAGGAGGTGCCACAGGGGGAGATACCACGAGAGGAGATGCCGCGGGAGGAGGTACCACAGGAAGAGATCCGGGGTACTCATCAAGAGAGAGGGCTGGGTGATGAGGGGAGACGTGCAGGGAAGGAAGTGATAGAGGTTGGAGAGGACACGCCCCCACAGACGCCAGTAGTGGGTTTGAGACTCGGGGATGCACCAGGAGCACCCGGCAGGCAAAGGAGGGGTTGCAGAGAGAGGAGACCCCTTTACCTTCGTCAGAAAAGGCTCCTTCGCCAGGAGGGAGAGTAGAAAGGAGGAGAGAGAGGGAAGCTGTAAGGAGAGAAGCTTTGATCCTGATTGATAGGCACCTAGCAGCTCATGCCCTGGAGCACCCAGACCTGGAGGAGCCAGCACCTGCAGAGCCACGCCAGGAGTCATGCCAGCCCGAGAAGGAGATGGAAACAGAGATCCCAAAGAGGGTCGACCTCCGCACGAGGGAAAGGGTGCCAGCTGGAGAGACGGCTGAAGAAAAGAGGGCGGGATGAACTAGGCGGATAGATGAGATACGGCAGGAGAGGCAGAGGTTGGAGGCAGCGGGGGAGCTCCCGGAGCAGCAGCAGGAGAGGCAGAGATCGGAGGCAGCAGGAGCACTCTCGGGTCAGCCACCCAGCGCACCAGCTAGGGCCCCAGAGATCCCTGAGATATGGGGGAACTTCTGGGAGCAGAGAGGAGAGGAGCTTCCATCGCCAGTCAGATCCGGGTTTGGGGTGGCCAGGAAGGCGGAAGAAAGGTTAGATCGTAAAATCAAGTTCCTGGCCAAGACCACTTTTGACCGGCACTTGTTATTGGAGGGCGATCTGGCGGGGAAGAAAATGAAGGAGGCCAGCCATGGAGTACGTCTGGAGGCTATGGAGATGGAAATTCAGGAACTTAGGGCTTTGGTGGCCAGCCAGGCAGCTATCATTGAGAGCCTGAAGCAGCGAACCCAGCGAAAGGTTGACAGACCAGAGAGCAGCCGGCAGGGAGAGCAGAGGCAGCCAAGACAGGGACTGCCAGGACAGCGATCTGCGACAGAGCCTCGCCAGGAGCCACCTATGGGGAGGGTTATCCTGGAGTCAGAGAAGGCGAGAGCACAGAGACAGGCGGAGAGAGAGGCATTCGAGTTCAGAGCCCCTACTGAGCTCGCGACGCTGCCAGTAGCAACGGCGGGCCTAGTCGTACCTTTGGCAGTAGAGGAGGGACTCCCAAAATCTAGCAGTGAGCCGGCTCAGGGCTCAGTAGAGGAATTCATGAGCGTGCTCCTTGAGGCGGTGCATACTATGCAGGAGGAGGTGAGTTTGTTTTCACCTGAGCAGAGGATAGAGGAGTCTCTTGAGAGAGAGATGAGGATTGAGGAGGAGGGTGTCATCGAGGGTAGACTCCAGAGGATAGGCACACCTGAGTATGGACCAGAGAAGATTGAGGAGCAGCCCACGGGAGTGCCAGAGGCGACACTCGAGAGGAGGCCTCAGAGGTTGGACGCCCGAGTACGTCCTAGCGACAGAGGATTTGAGAGGCAGACTAGGATCTTGGGCTACTAGATCTGGGTCTGGTGGACCGGTTCCGAGGACAGAGCAGCAGGAAGTCGGTAGTACCGCAGCTCCTCGATCAGAGCAGCAGGGGGGTGTCGGTACCTTGGAGGGATCTTCTTCATCGCCACCTCCTCATCCCAGGAAGAGGAAGTTCAAGAGAAAGGTAGATCAACTATGTTTTTACTGCAAAAGGGACGTGCATCTGGCTTTGGACTGTCTCGAGTTTCTTGAGGATAAGGCAGTAGGGAAGATCTCAGAGGTAGGGGGTAAAATGTATGATAGACAGGGTAGGATAGTAGAGAAGTCCGCAGATGGACTTAGGGCTCAGTTATATAGGCAAAACCAGGAGGAATTGAGGAGGTAAGGCTCGGTTTTGTCTATATAAGTGAGCGAGCATTTTGTGAGGCATCAACTTAGGTTCTGTGTGATACCCTTTTTGACTTAGAAGACATTTTGATGATTGTTGTTAATCTAGATCTGAACTCTAGTATTTCTACTGAGTTGGGGTTTTGAGGGTCAGGGTGGTTTAGATGAGGCATGTACATATTTAGGTGGCCTACGCCCTGGCCTTTGAGAGACAAATCTGACATGTATTTTACGGGTAGTTGTCAGTGTGGGTTTGGTGTGGCTTGAGTTGAGCAAGCTATGATTTGGGGACACTTTCTGTGTGAGACATTGTACTCCCTGAGTGTATATTATGATGAGGTTTCCTTCAGGGACCATTCTTATATGTGACGATTACTTGTCTCTCTCACATGTGTGGTTGTACTCTGATGTATGATGAGTTTGTGTGGACAATGTGTGAAAAACCTTTTATGTATCTTGGGTATTGTGAATATGATTGTAAGTAAAACTGTCTACTCCTCGGTATACTTGTGCGACCTGCCCACGGCAGCTGATAAGGCAGAGTATAAGGGGAGGAAGCGCAGTCCGTCTGTGAAAGTTATCTAAGTTGTGATGAGGACCCATAAGATGGTCTCTCAGTGATGTTCTGTTTTATGATAGGACCCCCTTAGATTTAGGAAAAGAGGGGATGTTTTGTGATATTTTGTGATGTAACAAAACCTCTCGTGACTTTGAGAGAGGGGGTGTTTGGTTTATGATGAGACCCTCGTGATTTCTGGAAGAGGGAATGTATTGTTTTATGGCGAGACCCCTCGCGATTTTTGGAAGAAGGGGTGTTTTTGGTTATGAAGAGAGCCCCTTTTGGATTATTGGAAAAGGGGAGTGGTTTTTGGTTGGAAGACTCATCCTCAGAAATGATTAAATTCATTTATGGCATGACGAGTTGTTTGATGGGTGATAAAGTCTGACGGAAAGGGGCCACTTTTAGTTTGAAATGTTTGAGAAAGTCGCAATGAGTACAGGGCGAGAGATGTCTCAGGGTGGGTGGCTGCTGCCTCTGATCAAGTCAGGGGTCACGGCCTGGTGGATTTAGCGGTGATTTTGCTTGTAAGCGTGCGAAGGAGGCCATGCCTATTGAAGGAGGGCTGGTAAATGTCTTCAGACCCCTGCGTATCGCGCAGTGGGCCTTTGATTTTGTTTTTACGCACCCATTTAACCACTGGTGCTAATTCTGAGACATATTGAAGAAAGGCCAAGCTAACAGAAAAGAAGTTAGTACCTCTAGGGCGTAACCCCATTGGATGGCTGCTAACCGGCGCAACCTGGTTGCGGGACCACGGGGTAAGAGTTTAAGGGGAGTTACCCGCCCCAGGGAAATTACTCCGTGGGATAGTGAAGGTTGAGATTTTGGGAGTGCCTGATTGAGTGTCTATCAGGAGAAACCCTATCGTTGCGTAACCAACGAGGGTACTGTCRTTAAATAACAATGCGGTAGGCCGTAGTCCTGGTCCGATCAACCAGGCTATGGTGGACCAAGATGGAGACCTGGCCTTTCTGTACTAGACTGCAGAAAGAGCRGAGTGGATATTAAGTTTACATATATACTTATATGTATTTGATTGCGAGAGATTTTGAGAAGGAAGGCGAGAGTGCCTTCAAAGGTCTTGGTTAAGGCCCGTGTCCCTAGTTTTTGCCAGGACTAGGGACACCCAACGAGAAGCCGAAGGTTGTCTAGGATCGGGGAGAAGACGATTGGGAAAGTCTTTGGAACTTATGCTGCCTGTGTCCTAATTTCTTGACGGTGTGAGGCCCAGGTTTGAAACCTGGCAGCATATAGTTGTAAATGCATGGTTTGATGGAGGCCTCTACCCTGTGTTTGTCGACTAATCGGATTGGCTCACTTCTTTCGTCAGCATTTAGAGTGTGAATGGATTTATAGCTTTCAGATTTGGCGAAGCGACGGGGACGTCGCTTAATATGGTCCGGTAAGGCTGTCGGTGCGAATACCCTTACAAGGGTGTCCGCCCTGGTTTTTGCAAGTAACAGAAAATTGTTTGGTTTAAAGTTTAAGTATACCGCGCTAAGCGCGGCTGCGTTTGTAGTTGCGTTGACTGGGTGGTTGACCACAATAGCGAGTGCGTGGGCGCGCAGGTTTCAGGCACGCGTGATTCTTTTCTGTTGTTGACCGTAAAGCCGGCCCGGACCTCGGTCGTTTTGCTTAGTGATATTATTATTTATTTTTTTTTTATTAAGCAAGAATTAAGGATATTTTCGTTTGATTGGTACATTTGACCGAGTCAAGCGCGCGTGCAGAGAACGACCTCGACGACGACATCGACAATAACGGCGCGATTTCGTGCGGTAAGCGGGATGTCGTAGGACGACAGCGCGGGGCAATTATGGCAAGGTGTGAGCAAGCCAGCGCGGGCACTGGGAGCCGCACAGGTGTTTGCTGGCCCAAAGCGCCGCGCCACACTACCTCGTATGGTACTCTCTGGGCACTAGTCTCTGGCTTTGGCTTAGCCCTATAGGTTATGACATTTGGGTTGGCAATACAGAGGTTCGGGGATCGAGGACGGCTGACGCCGGCGCGGCAGCAGCAGAGCGGCGTGGAGGAAACCGAAGGGTTGAGGGCCCTGTGGGGCTATTCCCCCCCGTTTTGCTTTCGGGTGCGGCGGCGGGCCCAATCCGCAAGACTCGCGAGGTGCCAGCGACCCCGCGGTTCCCCGATGTTACTGCTATTTTATTTTATTTTCCCCTTTCGGTTCTGTTCGTCGGCTGCGGTAGGAGCGCGTGGGGGGGGGGGTGTTATATTCGCATATTGCCTGGAGTGCAATTACAAACTGTTTTCGCGACCACGCCTGAGCTGCCCATGTTTTTATATAATTTTTGTTTACCTGTTTTACTTAAAACCGCGCCTCGTTTTGCCTTGGGACGTGCCGTAGTAGGGGGTGACAGGCCTCAAGAGCCTATCTTAGAGGGTACACCGTTGAACTGTCGAAAAACGGACTGCGTTTAAACCCAGATGATGGGCCTTGATGAGTAAAAGTCGAATATTCTGAATTGACTAAGGGTCGGGGCTGATTGACCCCGTGGCCCGGGTTATGTCCTTCGGGACATCCGTTAAACTTGAAATAATGTAGAGAAGGCTGGCGTGGCTACGGGCGCTAGGCGCCGTAGTGGGCAAAGTCACGGGCAGTGGGTGTACCCGCGAACTGTCCGAAACACAGGCCGAAAGGCTTTGGCACTACGACGAATGAACCTGTCCGAGGTTCTGCCGCAGGGGTACATGTGAAGCGGGTGGGTAAAACCCGGCAGGATCAGATAACAGCAATGCTGCTATGTCGACTACCTCGTCGGACTTGGGTATAGGGGCGAAAGACTAATCGAACCGTATAGTAGCTGGTTCCCTCCGAAGTCCCTCTCAGGCCGACTGACTGTCGGGGCAAACGATAGTGCAGCATGGGTGGCCGGCGCTGTGAGAGCAAAGGCGGGGTGGTACAACGACGGATGAACCCGGACGTGGGCGGGAGCCGGGTGCGGGCGGTGATATGGAGGACTGGCGATGGAGTAAGGGAGTTGGACAATCGAAGGTGAGGCGGCCGGGCACGCATCGGAGCAGACGGGCAAAGCCGGGCAGAGCCCAAGCAGCAGAGAAAAAGGGGGGGAATAAGAAAATGAATCTGACGCTATTCTGCGCCCGATACATTCGATGGAAAGGAGACGAAGGAAAAAACGGGCTTGCACGCCGGCTGTGCAGAGTGGGACCGGGACGGGGCAGCAAGAGAAAAGTTAGTTAAAAGCGAAGTATGATTGCAGCACGGAACGAAAGTACCTGGGCGAGATCCGCGCCAAGGTGCATTCGAATGTAAAGGTGAAGATGGCGGAGTGGAACGGGAGCCTGGGGGAAGGAGGATTCGAGTTCTCACCCGATTCTTAAGGAAATCGGGTGAACCAAGGATCAAGGTTGGAGGTTTCGGGTCGGGCGAACCCGATTTTTGAGTTAGTTTTGGATGAAAATTAGCGAAGAAGGAGATTAGAAGAGAATGGGATGCGCGGAAATGGCAGGAGCAAAGAAGGAGAGAGAGGAGGAATCATGGATCTTGCCCGTTTCTTAGCGAAATCGGGCAAGGGAGGGTTCGTTTCTGGGGGTGTGGAGTATTGCGAGTAAGAATACGCGGTTAGCTTTGGTAGAAAGTTAGTGAGTTAGGGGGTAGAAGAAGAAGGGGGTGAGTGGAGGTTCGTGCAAACGGGATATGGCGAGAGAAAAAGGGGGCGTGGCATACTCGTTTTGACGGGAATGAGGGAATGGAGACCGTAGGCAAGGGTTTTAATAGCGGACGAATCCGATAGTAACATCGGATCTGAAGGGCGGTGAGTGATCTTAGTTATAAAGGAGGTGGGGGCTGCGCCCAAGTAGGAAGGCCGCTTCAAGGTGGCATGAATCTTCCCGCATTTCGAGGAAGATTCACCCCCTCTCATAAAGGGGCGGTCTGGCAGGACTTAGCGAAGAGTCTGGAGCGGAAGGAGAGCGGGGTTGGCAAGAGAGAAGAGGAAGCGAGAGGGAGGATGAGTGAAAGGGGGACACGCACCTAACAGACGGAGGTGCCCATTCGGATGATCCAAGAATCAGCCTATAGCGGCGAACTACAGCGGCCCACCCCGATATTTCGGGGAATTAGCAACTACGGAGCAGGCYGCGGGTGCGGRTAYTTACCTGCCAGCCGGGGAATCTCCYTCCTATCGGTCGAAGTAACGAAAGCAGGCCGTAGCGGGAGGGACGATTTGCCCTKTAGCCTGGCCGTAGCAGCAGTGCACGTCCCGCTCGTTAGCGGTATTTTCGTTCGGATCTAGCACATCCGGCTAAACCAAGGAGTGGGGTAAAGCCACCCATAGTGGTTGCGGGACTGTGCGTTAGCAGGAACGCGTGGCCTGTGGGCCAAAACAACAGCAGACTTCGGATGGAGGCGGACCTGATAGTTTACTGAGCGACGGGAAACAGACTGCGAAACTGCCACGTTTTTTATTGCTTTTTGCCGCGTACGCCGCAGTTTGTCTCAGCTATTGGGCAGCAGCAGCGGTTGCTGAGCCTGCTATGGACTGCTGTGGTGTTTGGAGTGTGGCCATCTAAACGCCGGGAGGCCACGCTACCGCAGAGGGCGAAGGTAGGGCATGGAGGATAGACACTTGGGTTACAAAACTGTTGCGGATGCTTAGAGGAGTAGTTGTGAGGGGGAGGGCACGTTTGCTGCGATTTGGAGGTCGTCAGGAAGTCGACAACTGGTGATTTGACTTCAGTTGGCCAGCGACCGTAGGTTTTGACCGCCATTGCGGGGCCCTCAGGCGGCTGAAGGTAACAAGACCCTCTTGCGCGAGTCTGAGAGCACCCTTCTTGTATCTGAGAGTCTCTACCTTCTACTTCTATCCTTTCTAACTCTCAGTCTAGTCCTTGGTTACGAGAGGAAGGCGGCAGGCGGGATTGCAACCCGTAGGTCTGCATCAAGACTCTGTGGGGAGTCCACCCACCGATGGCGGGAGCTCTGCCGGAACCTAGGCGAGGTTCTGGAGGCAGGGAACCTTCAGGTAAATCATCTTTATCTGTATGACCCACTATTACACATGTTTGCCTATCTCCCTGTAGTATGATTGTTGTATGCATGCGTTTGTCCCTATGGTTTTTGTTTTCTCTTCAGGACCTAATCAGACTAGCTGGAAAGAATGTGTGAGAGTGAAGCCTAAGTTCCTATTTTGTTTTGATTGAAAGCAGACTAAGAATGAATTGGGGGAAGGTGGAAGGAAGGTAGACTGCATTCGTTTGACCGGGTCAACCAAAGCCTGAGCCTTGTTTCTACTGTGAATGGCTCAGGGCTATGTTTATTTGGATATTTTCTGAAGGACCAGGCATTGTTTCTACTGTGAATGGCCTGGTCGTTGTGTTTATTTGATTGTTTTCTGGGGAGCCAGACATTATTTTTACTGTGAATGGCCTGGCTACCTTAGTTAACTGTGAGGGTTGTCTGATTGAAGGGGTTGAAATTCTTGTTTATTTTGAGGGATGATTTTTTATATAAGGCTAAGCATTGTTTCCATGGTGAATGGTTTAGCCTGAAAACCACGCACATAATTTAAACTAAGTATAAAAGAAAATATTTTATGTATATCTCCATGTGAACTGGCAGCTGGGCATTGTTTCTACTGTGAATGGTCCAACATTAAGCCATATCATTAAAAAGAGAAAAGGGAAAATACAAAGTATAAATGAAAATAGTTTGGGCAAGCTGAACATTGTTTCTATTGTGAATGGTTCAGTCCCCTGCCCATATTTGCTTTTTTCTTTTTGAAAACAAAGTCAGAAAAATATTAAATCCTTCGATATTAAATAGCTCACGGCCACTAGGCATTGTTTCCATGGCGAATGGCCTAGTCATCTGCCCAAAAGAAAAAAAAAAAGAGTAGTTGTGCAACCTGTTCGTGTATATCATAAAGACAAGTTGGACATTATTTCCAAGGCGAATGGTCCAGCTCTATGTCTTATGTAAGATGGGTATAAGGATTCAAGAACTTGAAGATTCATGAACTATTTATATGGAATGAACTTGGGATGGTAAGAGTACTTACATTCGTAGTTTGGTTTACATGTGACTGGATGGGATGACTAGTTTGTTTGGGTTTCATTACTATAGGTAGTTGTTGTAGTTGCTCGCCACGTGTTAGAGCCATAAGAGTTAGTGTTGATTCCTGCATTTTCTGCAATTACGTTTTTTTTACCTAGGTCAATTCCTGTATTTTCCGAGATATTTTCTTATACTTGGCTTTTTATAAATCTTGGTGAGCTACTTTTCCTACGGGAAGCGCTGCCGAAATTTCTACAAAGTTAATCAACTATTGACTTGACAGAGTTCAGCTTGTCTTTTCCATATATGGATTAATATAAATCTGAAAAGTCTCCTTTTGTAGAGGGAGTGCTGCCCAAATTTTTATTAATTTAGGGAGTTAGACAAAATTGGACTTTGAGAAGTCAAAGTTATTCTCAAAATTCTGAACTTAGCCTTGTATAAATTCTGGAATAGCACTTTTCTAGAGGGAGTGCTGCCGAAATTTCTACAAAATTAGGAAGTAAGTTAAATTCAGTCTAAAGTTGAGCTCCAGCTGTTGTTCGATTTCATATCTGACTTAGTAGAAATCTGGGAAGCCTCCCTTTCTAAAGGGAGTGCTGCCCAAATTTCTACTAATTCAGAGAGCTAGAAAAAATTTGACTTTCCATAAATAGGGATTAATTCTGCTTTCATATCTGACTTAGTATAAATCTGGGAAGTCTCCCTTTCTAAAGGGAG
>BFEA01000104.1:626575-646334 GCA_003427395.1 Chara braunii | reverse complement strand
AAGTCTCCCTTTCTAAAGGGAGTGCTGCCCAAATTTCTACTAATTCAGAGAGTTAGACATAATTTGACTTTCCAGAGTTAGAGATTATTTCTGCTCTCATATCTGGGCTTATATAAATTATGAAAAGACACTTTTCCTACGGGAAGCGCTGCCAAAATTTTCTTAGTTTAGAGGAGATAGATTATATTTTGATAGGAGATTCAGGCGATCCACCCAGAATAGGGGAGATTTTTGCAGTTGGTCTACCTTCAGCTTAAGCACTGACTTAAAAATAGATTTAGATTTAGCTAATAAGGAAGTTTAGAGTGAGGATGTATTATGGAGTTGTATTCTTCACACACTTATGATCTTAGCTTGGGGATTGGTCTGCCGTGTGGTACAGGTCTTTTTGATCATTTGTCCAAGTTCAGGGCTAGATCCAACTTGACTCCTTGAGAATCACTTACTTTTATCACTGATAACAGGTCGGTTGCCGATTCGTCGGTCTACGACTCAATTTCGACTTTCCCTCTACACTCAACCTAAAAGGTTTTAGCCCTGGTGATTTTCGTTGTTTTATTAAGGTTTTTACCCAGATTTTTATTGAATGGTCATTTAACAAAGGTGCTGAGTATTTAATTAAGGTTGGTTGGACAGGAGGTTTGGGGCTTGCATGGCTAAAGCGAGGGGTATGAGTGTCGAAGGTGGTTGGGGTTGACTTCGTGTAGTGTGTGGGYTGTTGATTTGGTTCGTTGATGTGATGGCAAGTATGTGTTGTGAATCAGATTCTGGATTTGGTTGCCTATAATCACTCATATACGTATTATTGTGAGAGACCCCAACGAAACCATGAAAAGTGATCGTCACATATTAAACCCTTATATATGTATACATGGGTATACTTGGGATGAATGTTTGTATAGGTTGAAGAGCCCCCACATTAGAGCCCCACTCAAAAGCTGAGACTAAGGGGTTTTGGGGAGGTCTCTCCTTTTATTCTTGTCTCTTGCTTTTTGATGATTTTCTTAGTCGGACGTTTGGTTCTGGGCCGGGATTCGAGGTCCTTGTCCAGGACATCCCAAGCCCTAGGCTCTGCAGGGGAGGGGGTTTCCCTCGCGAAGAGCCTATTTGATTTGCCTACCGAGACACTCAAGTCGAGAGCCTAAGGTGCAGCGACGGCTGCACGATTCAGCCGTGCAATGTCGTGAAGGGTTAGGCCCTCGCGACACTTTAAGTCTGACACTTGAGTGTCATAAGCGGTACTCGGATTCACGAGGGACCGCTTGATTATGGACACTACATAGTACGCCATCGTTGCTTCTGCCTGTGTACGCCCGCATTGCAAATCGATATAAGTATGCCCTGCGTCCGCGCGGTTTTATACTAAGTTCAGCACGCGACGCCTATCCGAGTTCCGTACTGGAAAGTTATGGGTTGGCTACCGAGGGGCTAGGAGCGTTGTCGCGTCGTTGATATTGTGTCGTTTCGTATATATGTTGTTTTGTGTGTATGTATGTTCGTAAAGTGGAGTGCGCGTGGTGTGTGGGATGCGTCCTAGTCGACCGACGATGAGTCGCGCTTGGGACCTCAGCCCCCCCAAGATGTCGGTTCGCGTGCGGGTCCGATAGAGGCGTATTACCGCGCGTACCCCCTATGCTACAGCGAACGAGAAACGCCCTCGGCTGGTTTACCTCTGCGATTGCAACTGATTAGCTTTCGTACTGTGGACTGGTAGCTCGGCGGGGATACGCCCACCGAAGGGGGGTGATAGCTCCCGTAAGGTGTAGGTAAGTCGTGCCTCGCGTAGGCCCTATCCTGTTGTAGGGGCTCGCAAGAGGTATGGCAGGCGCACCCGGCCGGAGCGGTTTGTGGAAGCTCCATGTATATTGCGACGAAGGGTTTTAAAGACCAACTCCTGCGTGACGCTGCCGGGAGGGTCCCGCGCTGCCCCCGTGTGGTGCCGGACCGATGCGCCCGACATCGGGTAATACACAGTTTGTATTCGAAACAGTGGTACCCCACACCAATCTAGATCATGAATAAATTTGATTTTAATGTTACGAGATCTAGATAGGGCTCTGTTATGGGCAACCATTTTTTTCCAAAATCCATGACCAGGAGCCGATCGTAAGATGTGTGTGGCCCTACTGTCATTTAAGAAAAAGTCAGACTAGGGGAAAAAATTATATAAACTTAACACCTCCTTGCTTCTTCAAAGTCATTTCAAACAATACATTCAGAATGTTTGGGATTATTGGTATACTACTAAGGAAAAACAAGATTCCTACACGACTTGGTTAAACAATGATTGACTTTTATGGTAAAAAAATATAATGATTTTTCTAAATTACAAGCAAAAAATTGATTTCTGCACAAGAAATGAACATCCAAGAACAAATCTTTAACAACGAGCTTAATGATATACCATAAAATCATCCTTACCGAGTTGACAGTTTCTTGAGAGATTGATGTTGCTTGTTTAGAAGTGGATTCGAACCAATGACATAGGGATTTTCAGTCCTTTGCTCTAACCAACTGAGCTACCTAAACAAAAATAAGATCAAACTATGTTCAATCCAGAAAAGTAATTCAAAGATTATTAAGTACAAAGACACATTTTTGATTGAGGAGTTTAGAAACCAACTTTTACCCTTTGCTCAACATCGTTGACAAGAGCATCTGATCAGAGGTAAATTATCACGACATTTGATTAAGAGACAAATGGATGCCTCATTTTTTGCACTAACTCGTACAAGATCACGACAAACGACTATTGAAGGCCCTACAAGAGCCGTAAAACAATCTATTACATTATCCTCAGCATGAAGTCTAAGGATTGCGTATGATTTTTAGAAAAAAAAACTATGTTACCAATGGTTCGGAGATCGGATGTCTCCCCTGGACGTAAGGTACCCCCGTCGTCCGGATTTACAGGCGACGACTTTTTGGCACTAAAAAATAAATTATGACAGTGTTGCGCATGCCATAGAGACCCCCCATAAAAAATTCAGAATTTTTTTAACATTAGGTGATAGGGTGCTATTTGGGGTGGGAGGGGGGGGTACGAGGGGTTTTGGTGGGGATAGGAGGGGTATAGGTGCGGATTATAATCTTTAAAGATTTTTATCTTTTTTTCTACTGGCTCAAATGAGCCAAATTTTGGTGGCATACACCTTATGCAAGGTAGAAGCCACATAATTTTTTTATTTTTTTTTTGTGCTAGATCGGACATCCCCTGTCCAGTCCGATGTCCGACCAGACGTCCGATCGAACATCTCGGACGGTCAGGGGGGTCTCGGATGTCCAATAAAACAACCTAGAAAAAAAATTCACTTCATCTAGAAAGATGAATGATATGAAAAATATGACGCAACCATAAAAACTTTCCTCATACCCTTAACCAAGACACTTACTCAAGAAAAAAATGATCATTTGAAGAGACATTTGACCTTGGCGGAATTATGGACAACGTTATTACAGATGGATGAGGATAAAACCCCTGACATCGATTGGTTTTCCAAAGAATTTTGGGAAACCATGTGGTCGACTTTCTCATCAAACTTGTTGGACTTTTTCGAAGCATTTTATGAGACAGGACAGATGAAGGAACTAGCAAGTCAAGAGATTCTCACTCTTTTGCACAAAAAGGGGGATAAAACAAATATAAGAAACTAAAGTGTGTGGTTTATAAAATATTGGCTAAATCCTTGGCTAATCGTATGATTCCGGTAATGGTAGATATCATTCATCCCTCAAAGACCAGATTTATTAATGACAGATACATTCAAGATAATATACTTCTAATTAATGAAATGATTCAGCTCTCTCGTCAATTGAAATAAAATGCTGCCTTCATTTTCATTGACTTTGAAAAAACCTATGATCATGTAGACTGATGTTTTTTTAATGCTGGTCTGAATAAAATCAAATTTGGTATGAACTTAAGGAAGTGGGTTCAAATGCTTTATACGAATGCTACAACGAGGGTTCAGGTTAGTGAACTTCTTTCTCCAGAAATTATTTTACAAAGATCGGTGAAACAAAGAGGCCCTTTGGCCCCTTTTTGCTTCTAATCATAATGGAAACTCTATGGACCAATCTCAGAACCAATCACAACTTAAAACATCTGCAGATTTCAGGTGTTCCAGAATACGTCATCCTTATTAGCTCAATGTTTGCTGATGAGCTCACAATAATGTTAGAAGCATCCTTGACAAATGTGAAGGAGATGCAAACCCTAATGAACAAATTTACACAAGTCTCTAACATGGTGGTTAACTGGGGCAATAAGAGTCAAGGGTGGTGGATTGATTCAAATGGTAACCGTCATTCGGAGCTTCCGAGAATTTAGTGGTTACCCTTAAAAGCCCTGGTACGCATTATAGGAGTATCACTTACAACACTAGGTAAACCTTTTACCCATGAAGAGCGGATTTGCAAAACCAGCATTATAAAAAATGAACCAATAGAAGAATCAACACACTTCCATAGTTGGAAAGACACTCATTTAACAATGCGATTCTAACTTCTATCTGGTATAAATCACCTCTCTGGTCTATGAGTCAAGCACAAACAAAAGTCCGTCAACGACACGTCACAACCTTCTTATGGAGAGGAAACCACGGGCAACACTAGATAATTCCTATGGTGGCTTGGCTTTCCACAATTCAACCAAAAACAAGGGGGGTCTGGGGATCTTTGATCCCATGATTCAATATCAAGCCTTCTATATCCAATAAATAAAAAAATTGATCTTATTTACTGACAAACCATGACGAGGAATGGTGTTGGAACAAATTCCGTAGACTCGCCTCCTTATCTGATGAGAGTATGCATCCTCTTACATGGATTGAGGATCAGTTCTAGCTCACTCTCATGACACACACATACTCTAGAGAAGAGGGGGATCGGGGTAGAGCCAAAAATTATCTTACTCCGAACAATTTGTGGGTGACATTAATGAAAATTTAACGTCACATACCACTATCCAATAAACTCTTTCTTAACCACTATGAGGAGATACTTCGTCAACCGCTTTTTGGCAATAGATGGATTACAATTTACAAATGCAAACGGCTGCATCTACAATAAATCATCCCCTCCCTGGTCTCACTGGGACAAAAGAGGAATTATAAGAATCAAAGACTTATAAGACCCAAGCTCGAAAGACTGAAAGACGACGGAACAGTTGAGATATACACTTCGATATGCTCATAATCTCAATAAAAATTGGATCAGATAATTTTCTCTTTACCCTTGACTCTAGGATTAGGGAAGGAGATTTGGTGGTTGGGTTTCGGCCAAATGGTCAGGGGGTGGTGGGTCAAGTGGTGCACAATCTCCCATAGGGCTCTCTCATAAATATTTTCAAAATGGTCAGAGATCATTTTCTGAATCAGTTTCCTTCGGATCCAATTCTTTTTCCCCCTCCTTCATGCCTCTATCGTGTTAGAGTCCTTTTCATCTCTGCCACAAAGTGATGGAGAGTCTTTCATCCAGAGCTTCCTATCCCGTAACTTCTAATAAACCCGACATAATGGGTTTGGCAAGCTAGTAAATGGGGCAGACCAAGGACCCTACAGTCACTCACTGTGAAAGCGACATACAAACTGCTACGACCAAAGGTAAACATTGCGGCGACTTTGCAAGAGAGGTGGTCTAGGCACCTGGATTTAAACATAAATTTACTCAAGGACATAATTATAAAAAAAAAAAAAAAGACAAAGACCAGCTAAACTTTCTTCGGTGCAGTGGCAAATTGCACATCATTGTCTCCCCATAAATGATTGGATTATTGATCACTCTTCTTTGGAACAGAAAGGGTTAGCTACTCCATGATGCACATCTTGTCTGTCCACCTTCCCAGGGAGGAAATATAGAGAAACCATCTAACACATTTTTATGCAATGCCCCAGTTCAATATTAAGATGGCGCAGGTGGGATTGCATAGGCTGGAACTATCGGATATGGACTGGCCTTGCGATTGGAGGACAATCCTCTTAGGGCACTGGGCCCCACAGGACCTAGTAGGGCTTTCCAATTTCCAACTCATTTTTTTTGAAATAGGTAGAAAAACAGTTTTATGGGCACTATGGTATAAAAGGTGTGTTTTAGTACGAGAAGAGGTAAATCTGGAGGGATCAGAGATGGTTGAACAAATTGTCCAATTTGCACAATCAGATATCTGAGCCCAATGGGCGGCCGTGGCATCCAAATTATGTAATTGTCAACAAAAGAAAGACATCCAAAAGGCAATTCAAAACTTTACTGTGGACTGGCTGGGGGGTACTGGGGGAAAGAGTTGGGGGAGGTGATATGGCCAGGGGAAGGGGGGAGGGAGGAATCCTTCAAAAGGGACTTCATACTCATCTTCAAGGACTGGTTTACACCGCACTCAACAGCTACTCTCAGAGCTCCAATCTTTTTTGCAGATCCTTTTCCCCCTTCCGAGCTTGCCCTTGTGGAGATGCAATCTTTTGGCTTGGAAGGGAATTGACAGTTTCAAGTTCAGGTCAATCTTATGAGAGGCAGTGGTAGCTAGTGAAGAATGTTATACCTGGCGGTCCCTAAGGGACCGAAGAGGCAACTGTGGCTTCTCGGTTATTTGTGCTCATCCTTGAATATTATCATGGGACGCTGGACCCGGTTTCCAACACGTGATGCTCCCCGCCAATAGATCGGAGCAACCCGCGAATATAGCTAGGGGTATATTATGCTCTTATCATTACCCCTAACTGTGTTTTGTGCCCGCCTCTCTCCCTACAGTCTCTATCCCTTATACCCCAAGCTTCCCTCCCATTGTCCCCCTCCTTCCCCCCCTTTCACTTTTGCATCTCGCCCCTTTCCCCCCTTCCTTCCCCCGGCACTAACTACATTTGTTGTCCCGCTGTTCCTCCTTCGCTGGAAGTCACGCGCAGAACCCCAAGTAAGTCAGCAACTAGCAGGCGAGAACAGAGAACGTGAGACAGCACAAGATAGAAGAGGAACGGGACAGGAGATCAGTGAGAAGAAAGTGAAAGGTGAAGAGAAGGAGAGCGATATAGAAAGACAAACTCTCAAAATCAGGAAGATGAAGTTGATAATGGTGACGATGATGATGATGATTATTAGACTGACACCAGAGATGATGATGATGATGATGATTAGACTGACACCAACGATGAAGACAATGCAGATGAAACCAATCCTTAATTAAGACATAGGTGAAGGAGACCACGCTGACAAGCCGATGGAGGAAGTCCCCAAGTTGAAGCAGCATCCTGTAGGGCTCGTCACAACACTCGAAGAAGCCGCACTCAATGTGTCCTGACAATACTCCTCCCACTCCATGAGACACCACCCATCTCTTCTCCCCTTGCGACAAGACGACCACCAGAAAAACCTGTGAGTGAAGAGCGAGAGCCTGAGTGATACATGGAAAAGCTTTGCCTTCAAAAGAAAACAAGCTCTCCTCCGTTCGGCATGCTAGGCTTCAGCATCGCCTGAATGAAGCACAAAGCAGCGAGATGGCACATTTTGCTTTCAAAAGCAGGAGGCACCAAGTGACATTATTGTTCCCTCGCTCTCGCTGTGTGATCTCTCATAGTGAAACTTTTGCAATTAGTCACCGCCCGCCACAGCAGCAGAAGACCGCAATGCGACCTCAGCGCTGACGTGGCAGCATGGCCAAATAGCATGACATTGTGTGCATCTGTGTTTCCTGGTCTGACACCATTCCGGTTTCCCCTGGCCCCTGTACGAGAGGGGCCCCCGCCGCTACTTTCGGAAGCACGGGTTCAACTGAACATAGCAGTACGGTGGTTGAAAGTGAACAAAAATTTGGATCTTTTTTTTTTTTTTCCCTACCAATATGGTGGAGCCTTTGTTTGTTCGTTAAAAAAAAAAAAAAAGGATCTCTATCACGAAAGAAAAGACATAAAACAAGCAATAAGAAGGCTTAGTTAAGGGCAGGGAGAGGCGGGGTCCTGCTGGTGCCCCCCAGACGGTGGTCCCCACCGTCCCATTGTGTCTCCAAGCCAGGGATGCCGGACCCAGTATTTTATGGTAGACATTGTCTTTCATAAAAACGAAAAATTCTCAGCGGAATGGCTGTGGTGTACATTTTTACTACTTTAACATTGTACAAGGTGGCTCAGGCTGGATGCAAAGATACGATGGGAGGGCGGTTGGCAAACACTGTCACGCAGAGAGACACTGAAAAGAGACACTACAATAGCCTTCAATGAATGAACAAAGGTAGACACATCAGTTCTGCTGCAGCCACCCTAAGCACCCTTT
This sequence comes from Chara braunii, assembly GCA_003427395.1. Classification (NCBI taxonomy): domain Eukaryota; kingdom Viridiplantae; phylum Streptophyta; class Charophyceae; order Charales; family Characeae; genus Chara; species Chara braunii. Next base: position 638,078 of record BFEA01000104.1, on the reverse strand, counting down.
TCTTCTTTCCTCGCGAAGACCTTCAGATTTCCCGGATCTCTTCCCCAGGCCACACCAACTTTCCTTGGTGGAGATCCAGTGGTATGGAGGCATTCATTGACAAGCTTCGTCTTCAGGAGGCTGCCAGCCAGGGGTAGATCGTTTTTTTTTTTTTTTTTTTTTTTTAAATGCCCAAGCTCCATCTATTGGCGGGGAGCGCCACCTGCTGGAAAACGGGTCCAGCGTACGTTGTTTCTTCTCCTTTCCAGGACAAAACTGGGAACCGGGTCGTGATATCAAACAAGCAACTATGATGTTCAGAGAGACGCTGGACCGGCTTTCCAGCAGCAGGTGCTGCTCCCCAGTCATAGATGGAGCCTCCGCTACCTTCCTCTCCCGAATACAACGTCGTATACCATCATTCTAGCTGTATTTAGACTGAAACATAGCCCAATTACAGCTATAATGACCGTACATTGTAGTCGGGGGAAGCAGGTAGAGTGATAGCCGTGTCTGGTCCTATCAGCACCCCTAGCACCAGCTCGGGGGAGGTGTTTGCGAAAAATAAAAAGAGAAAAAGAGATGTGAGACGCTGGACCCGATTTCCAGCAGGTGCAGATCCCCACCAATAGATGGAGCCCTGGATGGTGCTAGTGGTGTCTGCTCGTATCAGCACCACTAGCAAACAGACAGGTGTTCTCAAAAAAAAAAAAAAAAAAAAAAAAAAAAAAAAAAAAAAAAAAGTAGAAAAAGAGAAAAATAGAAAAAAAAGATCATGATGGTACATTGGTAAGGTATGGGCTGAAGACAGGGCGTTAGAATGACGCATGGCTGGACACCCCCCCCCTTGGGATGACGCAGGTTAGCTATTACAGACACTGCCTGCACACCACCCAAGGGTTGTTCATGGTGTTGTATGTTGGTTCTGGGTTTCACATGGGTTGCTTGGGGGTCTTGGTCTTGGGTGTTCTGTTCATCTCCCCAGTCTGGCATATCAGACGTTCGTGCCATTTCCACTAGTCGTTCACATGGTAGAGTCATTCTATTACATGTTACAAGGTCACGGGTTCGAGCTTGGTTCGGACCTTGGGGGGGTCCTTGTCCAGCTTACCCCGTTCTCTCTTTGATATACACACATGATGCTGCCTATACACCTCCATACATTGATTCAGTTGATTAATATTGCTTTAATCAGAAATGATAATGCCTACTTAACTCAGTGGTTTAGAGTATTGCTTTCACATAGCACACAGCCTTCGGGCATATACATAGCTTGCGAATTATACATGGCCTACGGGCTTAGGGTATCCACAAGTTTCCACGCACAGTGCTGTCTGTACATCTTCATACATAGATACACGGAGCATACACAGCCTTCGGGTATCCGCATACATTGCGAACTACAGTTACTACACAACTATCAGACTGGGGGGTCTAGTCACTGGGTGGGGTCTAGTATCTGCAGTCGGGACAGGTATGGGCCACGGTGACCGGAGTTCCTACTGATATTTGGATAGAACTGTCTAGTGGCTATATATAAGGCTTAGACCCTGGGGTAAGGGTAGGGGTATAAGTCGCTCAGGCCAGTCCGAGTTCCGCCTGGCCTTGGGTAAGCTAGGGCAAGGACGGTAAGACTGCTTCAATGGGTGCTAACCTGTCTGAAACCTAGGGCCCAGAGTCTCTTGGGGCCTGTAGTAGATTGTCTGGGCCTGGTGTCCGAAGTTCCCATTCGACAAGGCTCGTCCGATTCTGCTTCCACCAGGGCTGGGCAACCTATCGGCCCTGGTGCCTATCACTGCTGTTCGGTCCAAGTTAACTGCCCATTGGTAGGGTAATGGTCCTGAGTGCTGGTCACACTGAGGTAGGATAGTGGGATAGGGGGTGCGCTAGGCGTATTGATGTGAGGATGGGATGGGAGGTGGTCTCATATTCCAGGACACTATCGGACTACTGCTCCAGGTGATCACTGTGTACGCAGTGACTGGCCTCTACAACACCATGGAATTTTCAAAAAAAAAAAAAAAAAAAAGATATGGGCTGAAGAGTCTGAGCACTGGACCCCTCAAGGCTATTGGTTGATGTCTTGTCTGGAGCAGGGCAATCAATGCCATAGACCTGAGGGGGGGAGGCCATACTAGAGACAAAGAAATGACTATGACTAAGAAGAAAGGAAGATGTATCTCCGAGACTCGGGCGCTGTACCCTGTCTCGCAGCAGGTGATGCTCCCCACCAATACACAGGAGCAACCAATCCAGGGGCCAAGTCCCACTAGCAGTGTTGAGCTACCTCAACGACTGAATCTGGACACTTTTGCGGAGATGTGCAGAAATGGTGTCGAGTTTCCTGAACTGCACGTCTCCACAAACACGTCCAGATTCAGGCGTTGAGGTAGCTCAACGCTGCTAGTGGGACTTGGCCCCAGGGCTACAAAGGGGATGGCATTGGATTCGAGCTTATACCACTCCCACTTGTAACCCGGGCTGGTTAAGAAAAGAAAAGAAAAGAAGGAAAAAAAACGAAACAACTCCAGCAGTGTCACATTTCAGTTTCGAAAGGTCCAAAAAAAACATGTGCAGCCAACAAAAGGGCAATACTACCCCAATATCAGTACCTTTCTTTAAAACCGACATTTTATATTTTTTGAACGAAATTGAAACCTGCTTATTTGGCCCATAAGATATCACCATTTATCTCTTGAGGGTCCATACCTCTTCTTTTGTGAGCGGTAATTCGTGTATTTCCCTAATTCTTGCTTCCCCCTGCGGGGATGGGATTTGGGAAGTATACAGTTATTTAAAGAATTTTCTGGTGATTAATGTACAAATGTGCAGTGTCAGTGGCGATAGTGTTATTATTCTCCGGGTCGAAAAACGCTTCGATAGTCGTCCGTCTAGCTCTAGCGGTGGCGATTGAGAAAAATTGTGTGTCCATTGATGCTTCATGTGCTAGATGGGTCATCTTCCCTCGAATTCTAATCCCTTGCCATCTATGTAATGCAAATTGTAAGAGCTGGTCTTTCTTTTCTTGGATAGCTCTGATAAGGTGATGCAGAGCTATCCAAGAAAATAAAGACCAGCTCTTACAATTTGCATTGCATAGATGGCAAGGGATTAGAATTCGAGGGAAGATGACCCATCTAGCACATGAAGCATCAATGGACACACAATTTTTCTCAATCGCCACCGCTAGAGCTAGACGGACGACTATCGAAGCGTTTTTCGACCTGGAGAATAATAACATTATCGCCACTGACACTGCACATTGTACATTAATCACCAGGAAATTCTTTAAACAAGTGTATACTTCCCAAATCCCATCCCCGCAGGGGGAAGCGAGAATTAGGGAAATACACGAATTCCTCTCCCCAATGGACCGCTCAATCTTCCCTCAGCAGCGGGACGAATTGGAGATACCGCTCACAAAAGAAGAGGTATGGATTGCACTCCTCAAAATGAAGGAAGAAAAAAACCCCGGCATTGACAACTTTCCCAAAGAATTTTGGGAAGTCACATGGACAGACATGAGCAGCGATTTGTGGGAATATTATCAAGACGTATGGGAGGCTGGGGAAATGGGGGAGACTGTAGGGAGAGGGGTGTTGTCCCTCCTTTATAAAAAAGGAGATAAAATGAACATCGGAAATTATAGGCCTATCACTCTGCTCACTGTAGTCTACAAAATGCTTTCCAAAGCACTAGCTAACAGAATGGCAACAATTTTAGAAGACGTCATACACCCGACTCAAACAGGATTCATGTCCAGCAAAAATATACAAGAAAATATCTTGCTGGTCAATGACGTGGTCCAAAAGGCGCAACGAAATCGGGCAAATGCGACCATTATCTTCATCGATTTCGAAAAAGCCTATGACCACGTGGATTGGGGCTTCCTGAACAAATGCCTAGAGAAAATGAACTTCGGTCCAACGTTTCGGCGCTGGGTTCAGATCCTACATAAAAATGCCACTACCTGTGTCCAGGTCAATGGGTCAGTGACACCACCCTTTGAGCTCCAACGATCCGTGAGGCAAGGGGACCCAATTGCCCCATACCTCTTCTTGGTAATAATGGAAGCACTATTAGCCAACCTGAGAAAAAATAAGAATCTTACGCGCATTAAGATATCCAATATTCCGCAAGATGCGATTCCGATTTGCTCCCTGTTTGCAGACGACCTTACAATCATGATAGAAGCGACATAATCTAACATGGAGGAGATTCAACAGCTCATGAACAAGTTCTGCCAGCTGTCCGATATGACAGTCAATTGGGGACAAAAAACGGTAGGCTGGTGGCTGCACCATCAGGGGAGGAGACTCCCGGAGAACCCACGAATAATGTGGCTCCCCCCCAATGACCCCCTGAGAGTTCTGGGGACACAAATGACTGCCAGAGGAAAGCCGACAACGAATGATGAATGGTTAGCTGGACCAGCGAGAGCCAAGCTTGAAAAATGGAACAATAAACATACTTCAATTTTCGGAAGAGCGCTGGTCATCAATAACGTAGTCCTGGCCACACTCTGGTATAAGGCCATCTTATGGCCAATGAGTAACGGGGGTCTTAAAACACTAAAACAACAGCTAGCGGCTTTCCTTTGGAGAGGAGACAGTAATACCGGCCATGTGATAAGCCGGGTTGCATGGGATTCGGTGATCCAGCCTAAGAATAGAGGAGGACTGGGAATCGTGGACCCAGCCACGCAATTCCACGCCCTCACAATTCGCTGGATCCAACACATTGTTTTCTCGCCCTCATCCCCATGGGTACCCTTAGCCTTGGCCCAACTTGCAGACCTGGCTCCGGAAACCCCACCTGAGATTGATCCTCGGGTGTGGTTAGAGGACAGGTACGGGAAGGTGCCTAGGAAGTATAGAAACGGAGATCCTGTTGACAAACACTGGGTGGGCCTTCTACGTACTTGGAGGAGACTCCCCCCCCCCGACCGTTCTGCGCCAGAAAGGTGGGAATAAATATTCAGGCAACCCCTCTTTGGTAACCGCCTTATAACGGACTCCGAAGGGAGAGTGCGGTGCAGCTCGGACACTCCCTCGAAGGGATGGGTTAAACACGGGGTACGGAGAGTGGGGGACTTATGGGACCAGGAGACAAGGACTTGGAAGAACACGGAACGGATGCGAGCCTGGTTGCGGTACTACCATCTTACTGAGATAGCACTAAACGAACTCATCGATAGTTTCCCCCTCCATTGGTACACCACCCTTAGAAAGGGCCCCTGCGTGAAGGAGGGGGACTGGGTGGGGCTGCCCGACCGTAATATGGAAGTGGGGAGGGTGCACATGACTGATCCATCTCGCGTATTAATATAAATCTTTTCCATCCAAAAGGACGATGGGCTGCAATGGAACCAACAACCCTTTGTATGGAGGGAGAGAAAAGGGGTCTATCGCATCAGGATCATCGAGGAAGAAGGATACCCAAAGGTGTATTGCCCAACGACCCCTATTGAGGACCTCCCCCTGGACCCCGACGAATGGAAATGGACCCAAGGTACCAGGCCGGGGAAAGGGGGGGCAGTCACATTGTCATTATATAAGCTTAAAGCTAAGTCGGTCTACCGAATGTTAAGACCCAAGAGAGGGCTGCGAGAGAGGGTGGAGGATAGATGGTACCGGCATCTCAATATCGACCGCAGCCTGCTCAAACCTATTCGATGGTTTGCACAATATAGTTGCAGACCGGCCAAAATCTCGGCACTCCAATGGCAAATAGAACACAGATGTTTACCTACTAACAACTGGCTTATTGACCATACCCGGCTTGAACAACAAGGGAAGGTGCTGCCATGGTGTCGTAAATGCCTCCAGTGCTACCCTGGGAGAAGGCGGGCTGAAACCATTGAACATATCTTTCTACAATGTCCGGCGTCAGTACTCCTGTGGAGAACATGGGATAGGATCTGGCGGCATATTGTTCCTGAGGTGGAATGGCCATGGGATTGGCGGGCTATACTCCTAGGGTACTACCCACAAATTCGGGAGAATAGCTTTGCGGCGAATATGTTCAACTTGGGTAGAAGGAGCGTATATGGTGGAAGAGATGTATCCTCGAGAGAGAAGGAGAGCAGGTGGTAGAGGGTGAAGCTATGGAACAAATCAGGGCATTATTCCAATATGAAATTGCGTCCCAATGGAGAGATGTTAAAGATAAGCTAGATCAAATGCACAACCGGAAGGACATACACAAGCTATTTCTTGCTTCGGCAAGAAATGGCTGGGAAAGGAATGGGAGGGATGGGTGGCCAAGGTAAAGTGGTCTAGAAGAGTTCTGTCTGAAATGGGGCCTCAAGAGGATCCCAGGCTAGAGATAGAAAGGGATTATCAATTGGTCTTCCATGATTGGACCAATGTTGACCCAGGTGAGGCGCTACGGGCAGCTCAGGACTTCGCAGACCCTTTCCCCCCCCACCCACTTTCCTTAGCAGAAATCCAGCTGCCTGCATAACCCCCTGGTCTCCGGCACTATACCAGACTCTTAGCACCGTAGTGATTGGTAGATTTCTCTTTAGCATGTGTCCTGGTGCTTCAACCGGTCCTTCAGTTAGCAAAGATTTTTGCCAGCATTCGCTTGAAGTGAGTTAATGCTGAAGAGCTCTGTAATGATCGACAGATTTTTACCCGTAGGGATTGGCAGTTTCACTACAGATTTTACTGTAGCTTGTGTTCTGGTGCTTCAGCCTGTGCTTCAGTTACCCAAGGCTTTCGTCAGTAGTCCTTTGAAGTGAAATGGCTGGATGTCGTAGATCTTATTACAACCCGTTTTCAGATGCTGAAGAGCTCTGTAAGCCTCTGTATTCTGATGTTTCAGCCTGTGTTAAGCAAAGATTCTTGTCAGTTTTCTTTTGCAGTAATCTGGCTGTGCTGAAGAGCTCTGTAAGGAGCGACAGAATTTTAGTGGCAGAATTTACCACAGCCTGTATTCTGGTAGCTTGGCTTGTGTTTCAGCCTGTGCTTCAGTTAGCAAAGGTTCTTGGCAGTTTTCTTTTGCAGTAATTTGGCTGATTTTGGCAAGCTTCTATTATAACCTGTTTTTCTGATACTACAATGGGCGTCATAAGGATAGTGAGCGGAGGGAGGGGACGGAGGGAAATTCCACTGGTGCCCCCCAGTGGCCCCCCCCGACACCCGACCCTGCTGCAGGCTAGAGTGGATATGGGAAGCTGGACCCGGTTTCCAGCACCTTGGCGCCATTCCTATTTTGTTTCCGTGCAGCAAGATGTATCTATGGGACGCTGGACCCGGTTTCCAGCAGGTGTCGCTCCCCACCAATAGATGGAGCGGCCCGCTAGGCAAAGCCTCAATCCCGGTGGTTCTCTTACCACCACCAGGATAGAGGTCTTGCACAAAGGGCCTTAAAAAAAAAAAAAAAAAAAAGAGGGTCCATCCGGACTCAACTGAAGTTCATGTACATCCAAAGGGGACCCTAAGGAGCTAAAAATGTGGCGTTTCCAGGGTTAAACCACTAGTACTTGGGCGACGCCCTACGCTATTTCCGCGGCCGGCGGGCCGTAGATAAATCGAATAGACAGCCCGCACTGCTTCCAGATTTGGGCGGCCGGCGCGGCGCGCAGTGCCCAAATACTGGTGGTTTAAGTAAGTGGAATTCAATTTCGTTCAAAAAATATAAAATGTCGGTTTTAACGAAATAGCTGTTTGGGCCTTTTGGCTAAGATCGAGTGTCGTAATATCTGTTCTGAATCTTGTGATCAGTTTAATATCTGCTCTGCGGTCCATCGGGCCACATTAAAAAAAAAAAAAAAAAAAAGGAAAAAACAAAAGTGGGAAAAAAAGGGCAATATCGATGAAAACAAAAAGGCTTAGCCTGCATGATCACATGTTCACTCCACAACGGTGATCAGCAAAACGATGTTCACACCCATTCACGGAATTAAAAGTATTCATAGCCGCACAGCGTCCCACGCAGCCATCGCAGTAGTACCATATGTAAGATACGCACCCGTCACGAGTCTATCCCAAAAAAAAGTGAAAGCCATCCATATGTAGCACAGAGTTGTCAAACACAGAATCCAAATTCAATTAAATGATCCCATCTTAAGAGTAAAACGAGACTGAGGAAAACGAGATTGTTTCGAGCTTTGGGTGGCACAGGCGCCGTCCAACCATCCGAGGCTCCAAGGGGACCTATGGGCAAAATTTAATGTTGTGTTGTCTTCCTTCCACGGCGTTTGGACGGCAGATGCTGGCTGCTCCGATGAGCAGCTCGGAGAAGCTCCTCCATTCTCTCTCTCTCTCTCTCTCTCTCTCTCTCTCTCTCTCTCTCTCTCTGTGTGTGTGTGTGTGTGTGTGTGTGTGAATTGATAAGTACGATGATCTTGGAGATGATCATGACGTCCGAGTTAGATCTCTCTCTCTCTCTCTCTCTCTCTCTCTCTCTCTCTCTCTCTCTCTCTCTCTCTGTGTGTGTGTGTGTGTGTGTGTGTGTGTGTGTGTGCGTTTGTGTGTGTGTGTGAATTGATGGGTACGATGATTTTGGAGATGATCATGAGATCATGATCTCCGAGTCGAAGATCTTGATAATGAGCACCATCATCTTTTGCGCCAGCAGGTGCAGCACAGGTGCATTGACAATCTCTATGATGATCAGCTGGGGCTTCCGATCGTGCAACCACCAGAGGTCCAGAGCATGGAGTTGTGCGTGGGGACACCCAGGGGCCAGGGGTTATGGAAAGACTCCTCATGACGAAAGGAGGTAGAGAAAGGGTAGGAAAAAAGGCAAGTGGTGGCACAGACAGGACAGGGGCAGGGGAAGTAGATGGGAGCCGCCTCTTCTGGCAAAATGCTCCGTCTTTGCGTTGGCTGCCCCCCACCGCTGGTGGCCCCACTGGGCCCAGCCTACTCAGGGAAATATGGCCGATTAAGTCGGGTAGCAAAACGCATCTTTTTTTTTTTTTTTTTTTTTTTTTTCCTTGTCTTTTTTTTTTTTGACTGGACCACAATGGACCCCTCCATCCCGTTGCGGCCTCTCTTGATTGTGAGAGACACTGAGAGGTAACTTTGCTTGGAGGGTCCCCTGTTTAGGCTTAGAGAGTAAACGATGAAATTCCGAAAAAAGAAAAAACGGGAACAACATAACCACACGTCAACAACTGGTCAAGGGGAAGAGAAAAGAAGAAAATCAAGTGGTCCAAATTTACCTGGGGGGGTGTGTTAAAAAAAAAAAAAAAATCTGGGACAAAAAAAAAAAAAAGGGGAAGGGGAAAAAAAGGGGAAAAAATAAATAAATTATATGAGACAAACACCAAAAACCACAGAGGAATAAATCTGGGACACATAGGAAGAAATCTGTGACAAGGTCCCACCTACCTACCTACCTCCGTCAGTTTTTTTTTTCAAATTTGAGACCTCTTCCCACCTTCTCTCTCGTCATTTCTCCCAGGCGCACCGGTACTCCACCAGTCCTACCTCAGGGCAAACTCGGACGACGACTTTTTTTTGAAGTATTTATAGACGTAATTGCGGTCAGATGCATGCATCTCTGGCGGTAAATCCGGTCAGATACGTTTAAGATAGGGCAACCGTAGTGTGAGAAAGCGGACAGTGTGTACCACTCACGATTATCACTCCTCTACCATCGGCACGGTGGCGATGTGATCGAAGCAGGCATCTCCTCCCCCCCACCCCCCCGCCCCCTCTTACCCTTAGTTCTCTATTTCTGGGCGGTATTTTTCTTTTTTTTTCCCCTCAAAATTCAACTCTCACTTTTTTTCTGGGCCGTAGGTTATGAAGATCGACGGCCATAATTAAAAAAAAAATCAACGACCATAAAGGTGGCATACAGGTCGCGTTTCGGGATTCGGACTTGTCTTTCTTTTCCCTCTTCTCTCTCTCTCTCTCTCTCTCTCTTTCTTTTGTCACTGGTATGACTTCGCGTTCGCTTGCTGTTTGGCAGTCGTCTAACTCATGGGCCAAGTCCCACTTACGATGATCCTTGATTTCTGGTCGCTCATCTTCGGAATCTGCGGTCAGAGAGCCCACTTACGATGATCCCTGAATTCTGGTCGTTGATCTTCGGAATCTGCGGTCAGCGATCGATCATTCGGGTAAGTGGGACTTGGCCCCAGGACGGAGGCCATCAGCCGAAGGACGTGAAAGCCCACGATAGTCCTTTGAGCCTGCATGGTGGCACTACTAAGGGCCAGATCCCACTAGCTCCTATTGTTCATTTTTGACCCTCGATTACGAAGATCAGCGGTCAGAAATGAATAATAGGGGCTAGTGGGATCTCCGATCTGGCCCTAAACCACCATCTCTCTCTCTCTGGGGCTCGCTCTGGCACTCAACATCCGACACGTACCTACAACGCCGCGGTGACCACATACATTGGGCCTCATCGAACGTGTTTACCTTCTCCTTTTTTTCCCTTTTTTTTTTTTTTGTTCTTTTCCTTTTTCTTAACCTGCATTGGGACCACCTTCAGTCGACTAGGGCCGAGGTCCCACCAGCAAAGAGGACCAGAATCTGGACAGACTGGACTTGCCTTTCAACGCAGATATGCAGAAAAGCAGTTAATGCTCGATATTCTGCACGTTTGCACAAACGCCTCCAGATTCAGGCGTTCAATCCAATCCGCTTCGCGGCTGGGACCTCGGCCCAGGTACATTTTTCAGTACATTGTGCAGTCGAGCGACACCATCCGGCTTTTTTTTCCCTTTTTTTCCTTCTCCCCCTCCCCCCACCCAAGAGCGACGCCGTCTGTCCCCTCCCGTCCGTGACGTTCTACGCACATAGTACATAGTACATACCTTTTGCATACATAATACCTTTTCCACATCACCACAGTACCTCTGTTCATCTGATTGCACCTGAAAATTACTTAGTACATTCCTTTTGCACAACACTACAGTACCTCTGTTCATCTAATTGCACCTGAATTCAAGCTCGTTGATATATTTCGACAGGGTCATCGGTGTAGCAGCTGAGCTCAGTGAGCTGCGCCCGTTCGGTTTTGCAAATCGCAAGTCATTGTATAAAATAGCAACAGCGCTATGACTCGCAGCAGCGACCGCAGCAACGAGGGGGGGATACCTCACCGGGCTTGTCTATCGCAACGTCGTTCTTGTTCCCCTTCTCTGGTTCTCCTTCTTCGTGTGAGGGTGATGGTGGCGAATCTGGCGATGGTGAAAAGGGGTGCGACGGTCTGATGGGAGACGAAGCGACCCAGGCGTGCTGAAAAAGACAGGCCGTCGAACAACCTCCAGCCATGCCTGGCAGCCCCTCCAAATCGTGTGCATTGGGAGGGGCTGTGTACGAAGACTAGGGCCCGAGTGGGGACTCCGGGCCGAGGCACAGGAGGAGGGTGTTCATCGTCGGTTCTCGTCGTTGTCGTACTTCTGCTGCGAACGTGGCTGCATGTGCGTTGGCAATTAACAGCCCTACTGACCTTGTCACTCCGACGGAGAGAGGGAAGTTCTCCCTTCCTCAGCTCTCTCTCTCTCTCTCTCTCTCTCTCTCTCTCTCTCTCTCTCTCTCTCTCTCTCTCTCTC
>BFEA01000104.1:608548-619490 GCA_003427395.1 Chara braunii | reverse complement strand
AGAGAGAGAGAGAGAGAGAGAGAGAGAGAGAGAGAGAGAGAGAGAGAGAGAGAGAGAGAGAACGGCATATGAGAGTGTTGGGCCTTCAGCTATAGTTTGGTTTTTGTGTTAAACTAGGGTTGATGTAATTTGTGTGTTTTTTGGTTTTTTCTTGTTCGTCGTTTGGTAATAGTTGTGTAATTTGTTGCGATTTTAGTATAGCGCTTTTGCATGCGATGAAATGAAAGAGAGAGTGCCCCTCTCAGCGCTCTGTAGAAACGCCATTATGGTGGGTGGTCGGGTTTCCTTGTGAGAAGGTGCAGATTAGTGGAGTGGTTTTCTCTAAATCGTGAGGAAGTGGGTGGGTTCGTGGAGTGCCGCGCGGGAGGTAGGGTACTACGGTACTACTACCGCTGAGATGTTGAATTTAGGGAATTTTAGGCCAGGTATTCATTTCATCCTGATAGGACGGTGTCCTGCTGTCATCCTAATTCTCCAGGTAGAATGGTGAGCATTGCTCCACTGGGGCTTCGTCATGGAGGGTGGGGAAACATCCGTAGGGGGTGTATGCAGAATCGAGGAAGGGACTTACCCTAAATCGCGAGGAGGTGGGTGGGTTTTGCGGGGCTTTTTGGCCCCTGCCGCGCGGGAGGTGGGGTAATTCCCTGGTTTGTGAAAACAGCATCGTGGTGGGAGTTGGTGTTTTCATATGAAGAGTGTGGGGAGGTGCTATCCGCTTTGAATCGCGAGGAGATGGGTGGGTGGGTTCGCAGGGTCTCTGTCAGCAGTTTGGGGGATGGTACAATTTTATGATGTGTGACACAATTTTATGGTTTTTTTGGACAAGGCAAATTTATTTTTTATTTGCATGAATGGATCGTTTTCTGATTTGGAAATTGAAATGAATTTAAATGGCAGTTTAAAGTTTAAACAAACAAGAACAGCTGTGCACCGGAATTCATGGGTTGGTACGATCTCCTTCACGTAAGTCTTCATAGTAGTGATGTACCGTGGCAGTAAAATGTGTCCACGAACACATCCACGAGGATGAACAAGTAATGGGTATGGGGATACATTCATCACCTTGTATCTCATGATGCCTCTAACAGGCCATCCGACAGACGCAGAGGCGTTCCTGTCAGATCCACCACGATATCTGAATTTCACATTTCAAGTTCGATTAAATCAACCCGCCCCCTTTGGTGTCCATAAAATCCATACTTCCCGCCCACGCAAAGCCACAAGCTATCGTGTCCAAATTTGTTTTTCTTTGTTTTTCTATGCATCTCATGGGACGGAGGTGGGCATCTTTACAGTCCCCGCTCAGAAACTACCAGGCCCTAGAGATCCGATGTAGTCGACGGCCGTACTGCGTCACTCAAGGCCACACATGATCGAAATCCTGAACAGAGTGGTAGAATACTTCGCTAATGGGTCCAGGACCCTGGGGTCTGGTCCCACCTACCGTTGTTGAGTTTGGAAAACTTAATGGTGTGACACCATTTTGACATTAATAAGTTCGAAACAAGAAATTTAAAAACTGGAAAAAAAAGCTAGAAACGGATTTTCTCCTTTATTTTTATAACTTTACTCGGAGAAATGAAACATGTCTGGAACAGTGGGCGTGAATGTCTCCATGAAAAAGGGATATTATGAGGGGACAGGAGGTCATCATTTGCAAAATGGACAGGGACAACGTGGATGGCCAAATGCATTCATTGCCCAAAGAAGGAAACGAGTTTGATGCAAGACAGCGAACACAGCTGTCAGAGTTCCTCCGTTTCAGGATGCAGGCACTGCAGTTGAGAAATGTACCCCACCCTCGGTAGGGTAGTTTTCTCAATGGAAAATGGTTTCCCGCCCAAACCAAAAGGGCCAAAGCATACTACAAAACGGATTTCACGGCAAAGAAAAATTCTACAAAATGATGAAATCTAATAGGTTATTCTCCTGTATTTCAGTATCATTACATCACAATACATCAACGGCAGAGCTCCGTCCCACCATGCCACACATGATCGAAAGCTCAGCGTTGAGAAAACTCAACGCTGTAGGTGGGACCAGACCCCTGGGACGAGGTCCCACCAGCAACGGGATAGGATAGAAACGAGGTTGTGGGGCAGTTGAGTGGCCCAAATCCTGCCGTGCAGTACTCGTGATCCCACGGTCAGTATTTTACATGTAATACCCAAAAAAAAGTAAGGAGATCTTCGCTCCCCTCCTCCTGTCCTTAACACTGGGCATGCCCGTGCAAAGAAAGCTTCCCACCAGAATCTTTTCAATCGGTTGGGGGTGTGGCCAACCCCAAAAGAGAGTGGGGTCGGCCATAGGCCCACTGGATAGACGATTTTCAGTATTTTACTTGCTGTTGTGCAATTATCTCATTGGGTGGAGCCCTCCTTCAATCACGGAGTATATGGAGGGTTTCAGGATCACTGCAGACAGAAGTCGAGTTTATTCCAGAAAATGTGGCGGTTACTTTGTTCACTGTTGTTGCAACCACCACCATCAGATCATTTGTGATCTGATGGCTGGGAGCTGCGTAGCACGGCCAACATGTTCGCGGCCCTTCGCGTTCAGGCGTCTCCCGTTCGTGCGAACGGTCGAGAACGCGTTCGCGAGAACGTGTTTTCGTGGCCAGCGAACGGGGTTCGCCTGGGCCAGTACCTGTCGCCGGCGGGACTTTGGAGGGACCTGGGGGAGCGCCAGTGGTTGTCTTTGGGGTGGGGGCGGGCATGTGCGTGTGTGTGTGTGTGTGTGAGTGGTGTGTGTGTGTGTGTGCTGTGTGTGTGTGTGTGTGTATGTTGTCATATTTGCTATACACTCAAAAAAGCATGACTGTGCCAGACTGTTTCCTCGGACTTTCACCAACTTATCAGGAGGTTGAACCACAACAGTCTGCCCAGGATGGGTTCAACGGTGCTCGTGCCATCATGACCTTCTGTGGGAGGACACTCTGACAGCCGTGGGAGGACACTCTGACATTCCGTGGGAGGACACTCTGACATCCATGGGAGGACACTCTAACAGACTGTTCATGCTCTGTTTGGCTGTGCAGCCCCAAACTCATTTCTGCGAAGGCACCAAGCCGGGAGTACTGACTACGTTCATTTCATGTTGTAGTGAGTCCCTGTCTCCGACTCTGTGTAGTATGCGGAGCCTTTCACTGAGGATTGTTGTATTTTCTATTTTACTTTTTAGAAAATACGGACAAAGATTTCAGTAGCATTTGGTTATTCATTGTTTTTTGGGAAATAGGGGAAAAAAAAGCTTTCAGGAAATTGGGAAGTGGGATATGGGTTAAGTGTGTGCGTGTGTGTGTGTGTGTCACGTTAATAAAGCCCCGTGTGTGTGTGTGTGTGTGTGTGTGTGTGTGTGTGTGTGTATCATGTGTGTGTGTGCCCCCGTGTGTGTGTGTGTGTGTGTGTGTGTGTGTGTGTGTGTGTATCATGTGTGTGTGTGCCCCCGTGTGTGTGTGTGTGTGTGTGTGTGTGTGTGTGTGTGTGTGTGTGTGTGTGTGTCTGTGTGTGTGTGCCCCGGACACACAGACACACAGTGTCACACACACACACACACACACAGACGGGGGCTTTATTTACGATTCACGACTCTTAGAGCAGGGGGGGGTGTCAGGGACATAGGCCTACGCCCGACGACCCCTTAAAAAAAAAAAAAAAAAAAAAAAAAAAAACGTTCGCGTTCGTCATGTTTTCATGCCCGAATGTTCGAGTTCGGCGGCGAACGCGAACGGCGTGCAAGCTGGGAGGTCTCTGTTTCTTTTATTTTCTTTTGCCTTTCTCTTGCTTTTTCAGCCCAGAAATTCGTAATGAACCTGTCAGCCCGCTGCCACTCAGTGTCACACTGGATCTGCCACACGCCTATCCGACTGCTAATGGGACCTCGCCCCTGGGGAGAAGTACGTGCTGATGGTGCTGGGAACCGGGGTCCCTGTCCCGCTTTTTTATTTTTCTGTGGAAAAGCACAAGTCTGTCCTGCTGGTGGTGGTATTAAGAACACCCACCACTTGCAGTCCACCTGTGGGCTTCAATGAATATGTGGGGAGAAGCACCTGCTAGAAATCGGGTCCAGCATCCCTTTTGCAAAAAAGACGTGCAGGAAACCGGGTCCAGGGTCCCTTGTGCCTGGGGCCTGGTCCCATTAGCAAAGAGGATTGGATTTAATTTCTGAATCTTGAGGCTTCTGAGGAGAGGGGCAGGAAATTGGGATTCAGTGGCTTTCGGCACTTCCCTGCATCTCTGCACAAAACACATCCAGATTCGGGAATTCAATCCATTGCTCTTCACTAAGGGGACCAGGCCCCTACTCACATCCTTCGGGAAAACACCTAGCATCCACCTATTCCTCATGCCAACCTGGAGACGGGGTCCATCATCCTGCCTATACCGCTTTCTAAGCTGGAAACCGAGTCCAGGGTCTCGGATACCTCGTCAAGAAAGGGGGGACCGATAAACCAAAACAGGGCTCCCTGTCCCGCTTACCCAAATTCTCTATTTCTGAGTAGATTATGAAGATTGACGGGTACGAATGAATGATCCCATGAAGTGGGACCTGGCCCCGGGTCCATCGTCCCATAAAGGAATGGACTTTATTTCCGTAGGTTTATGAAAGAGTAGAACAGCATTGATTACCTTGGAAGAATCAAGGGATTGATTGCCTACCTTCTTCACCCGAATAGGACATACGGTCATTATAGCCGTATTTGGGGTATCATTCAGTCCAAATACAGCAATAATGACAGTACGTTGTACTCGGGTGAAGAAGGTAATTGTGTGGCAACTACATGGGACAAGAGGAGATCCAGATCACTTTTGGTCAGGGACCCTTTTTTTTTTTTCTTTTTTTTTTTCGGACGCCTTTTTTTCCCAGCAATTGCAGCTCCCCATCAATAGACCGGAGCCATCTTAAAAAAAAAAAAACAAAAAAAAAAACACTTCCATTTGCAAAATACTCCCATAAGTTGAGATGCATGTGAAAATGCACCTGAAATACCCTTTTCGGCCAAATTCTTTGTGTTATGGCCCTTTCATGCTGGTGCGCAAATTGGCAATCTGGACCTTGTCCTTTGGACGTGGGCACTTCGCAAGTGGGCCTTGGAAAAGCTGGAATGTACTGGGGCATTTTGCAAAGTTGGATGACGCCGGTAGGGGTACGTTGCAAAGATGGGGGGTCCAATTGATGCCAGGGCATTTTGTAAAAGTTTTTTTTTTTTGTTTCTTTTTCTGTCGGAGGCTAGGCTACTAGAGTGGCCTGGGGCCTCGTCCCACTACGTCCGATTTACGCTTGTGCTCCGCGTGCTGTGCCGTTTTCGACCATGTGCGGCCGTCTGTGACATGCGTGAGTCTTTGATCATTTCATGTATCCACTGCTAGTGTGGATTGTCTTTGTTTTCGTGGATGCAGCTTTGTGTCGGCCAGTATAATTTTTT
The DNA here is from genome assembly GCA_003427395.1 of Chara braunii. Lineage (NCBI taxonomy): Eukaryota > Viridiplantae > Streptophyta > Charophyceae > Charales > Characeae > Chara > Chara braunii. The sequence continues at coordinate 614,065 of BFEA01000104.1, read as the reverse complement.
CTTAATCATTTGTTGGCCATTTGGTTGGCCACTTTGCGGTGGCGCGAAGCTTCAATACTATGTTTTTTTTAGGGGGGGGCGGGGGGGGTTTGAAGCTTCGCGCCTTGCTATTTTTTTTGGCAGAAATTGAGAATATTGAGATTTCCATGGAAGACTGCGAACAGGCCGGCGGGAAGGTCACATGCAGATGTACGGGGTTGGTGGAAGTGTGGATGCATAGCGTTGGCCTTGTTTTCTTTGCATTTCTGAAAAAAAAAAAAAAAGGATTYTTTWTTTWTTTWTTTTTTGGATTTTTTGGATTTTTTTTTTTTTTTTTTTTGTTAGGACCTTCCCTGGTCCTTGCACGGCCGGGCCGTCCGGGAAAATAGGGTGACCCGGGCGGCCTGGCTGGTAGCCTAGGTCAGCGGGGTATTCCGCTCTATTCACGTCTTTTAGGGGCATTTTGGCATATATCCAGATTTATGGGTGTATTTCCTAGGGAGATATCCTGGGCGCCCGGGTCCCGACGCCACGCCCGGTTTGTCACGACCCCCGGGCATGGGCCCAGGCAGCCCTAGTGCAAGGAAAATGAGTGATAGCGAACTCCAGAAACCAAGCAGCATCATACACATGAGACCAGATAGTCGTGACCTCGAACCAAAAGCAGAATTGCAACATGAGTTCCACCAAATAAGAGCACAGCAAAAGCTCATAAGTGACAATGTTGGAAATAGTCTCATCATCATCAACAAAGAACCTATGTCGTTATCCTATCTGGCGCTCTGCGCCCAGACTACAAATGGCAGATCCTATCCAGCCTAACTACAATGCTGCTGGTGACGTCAACAGCTCCCGGAAGTACAAGCAGATCTCGGCCAATGCCGTTCGCCTCCAGCACCAGGTATGTCTCTCTTATCACTCACAACCTCTATCCCCCACTCACAAATGCCACGTGCACCGAGGGACCACCATGCGCCCCATCCAGCAATGCCGGGCAGCTTGGCTATGGCTGCCTGCCTCTCCCTGCTCGCCCAGTGAGCCTGGCCAGCGTTAGCACAGCAGCGCTTGCGCAGCATGCAGCCAGTACCCGAATGAGGAATGTGTGGGCAGGCACTTTCCAAGGAGCGCTAAACGGAAATTGCCTGCCTGCTGCATCGAGCCTGGCTGCTCTGGGCCCCTCCTCAGAAGCTTCCGGTAGGCTCAGAGCGGCTGTGCCCCAGTCCAAAAGAATCAGCCCCTGGGCCTCTGGTAGTTGCTCGTGTCCAACTGCCCTCGGCCTGTGTTCGGTCCATGTTGCGTATCTGGCCCAGGGCCTGCATCAGTTATATACAGAAAAGGCACCCTGGGCCCGGGCGCTCTGAACCAACTGACGCTGCGCAACTGCCTGAAATTGCCCAGTTGCGTGGTGACCCCAAAAGTAGGCCTGTAGGCCCTGGGTCGAACCTGCCTTCACTTAGGGCGGCCGACTGTACAGAAAATAGGGCCAGCTAGGGCAGATCGAGGCCTTGGGCCTCGTACTAGCCCAAAAAAAAAAGAAAAAAAAAAAGAAAAAGAGAAAACTACGGCGCAGTCAGGGTTTGAGTTTGTAATTGCACTTGAGGCAAAAGGGCCGGTAATGCTGAATGTATATGACCTACGTTTCGGGTCCGGTGGGGTCGCGTGGGGGTGTGTTGTATTCGCGGGATTGCCTGAAGTGCAATTACAAACTGTTTTCGTGACTGCGCCGAAGTTACCCCCCAAAAAAAACTGAAAAAAACAAAATGTTGTGTAGAATTGCAATACAAACAACTTCCTTTTTTTTCTTTTTTTTTTAAATAGAAACATCCGAGGGAAACCTATTCGTGGAGGTGATAAGAGCAGCCTCCACGAATAGGGCTCCGGAGAAGATGACTCCAATCTATTGGTGGAAAGCATCACCAGCTCGAAACCGGGTCTAGCGTCCCTAATTAAAGCACAGGAGCCATTTGTAAGTTGTGTTTCACAATTGATGGGAGCAGCATTTATTGCCCTCAAGCGAGGGGATCAACTGCCCATTAAAACCTAAAAGTAAGTCGTGATTGGTGATTGGCAGCGTTAATTGCCCTCATGCACCAGCACGAGCAGCACCCTCTAGTCCTGCTGCTGTCAATCAAGTTCAACCGTAAACAGCCCGTTGAAAGTATGTCCCATCGCCTTTTCTTTACTCTATCAAATCAATCAAATCAGGCGCAGATCAGCTCTAAACGCCCGTCAGGGTTAGTCTAATGTAAGGGAACCTGATCGAGCCCTATCCAACAAAACTCATCACACTCCTTCGTGAAGCCGTGAATGAAATCATATCGAATCACCTCAACTCACATCACTCACGACTCTGATGCAACTCACATCAAGCCAAGCAATCATCAGAGCGCATCAACGATGCGCAAAATGCACGCCGCCATTGAGAACAGGGAGGGGCTGAGATGGAGACACAACGATTACCTAACCCTCGTTGCCCCAGCACAGACCTCATCCTGTGTCGACATTCCCCCCGGGTCCCATAGCGCCCGCAGAATCGCGCCCCACCCATCCCAACACATCCTCCCCCTGCCCCCACCTACAACCACTGTTGCGCCGACCCCTAATTCGACCCGTGTCTCAACAGAATCACAATCGATCCGAGTAGCACTTACCTTAGACTCCTTCACTAAGGCCAGTCGGCTTGGTATAATCGTAAATTGTGTTGATGAATTCGTTTCTGTTGTAGTCATGGCAGTCATTGACTTCAGTTCGGTGATTGCAGCCGGCATCATTATTGGAGATGTTGTTGATGAAGTCATTTTTTGTAGATATCAGCAGAGTCATTGTAGTCGTTTCAGTGATTATCACGGATATCATCGTTGAAGTTGTAACCTGTGAGGGTCACATCAGAATTCCTCACGGAACTGAAGATGAAAAAACAAATAAGCAAATCACACTAAGGCACCCCCCTTTAAACCCCTTTAGCCCCTTTAAAATTCATTTATGCTCCCCTTACCCCCCCTTGACAGCCAGCTCTCAAAATTCGAAAAGAGCCCGGATTTGGGGTCCTCTCGGAGGGCGCAGAAAAACCCCACCGCCATTTTTTTTTCTTTTTCTTTTTTCCCCGTACCCGGGCATCCCGGGCGTCAGAACCCCCCGGGTATCACGCCCGGGTGACCGGCCAGTCATGAAAATCTTCCTAGTGTATTTCCCAAAATATCCCTAATATGAAAGGGTTTACTGGGACCTTGCAATCTGCCCAGAAAAATACTGAGCATTACTGAGCTTTGCTTATCTGCGAGCATCAGATTCTGTGAATAACCTCGAATGAACTGGAAGAACTATTAGTACTCGAAAACAAGCCAGCGCTACCGTCTTCCTCCAGGCATAACGCATACACGCATTATATTCGAGTTTTCGAAAAGCTCAAAAATTTGAATTGAACGCATTTGCATTGTATTCGGACATAAGTGCTGTTCGGATATAATGCATATGGGTTGTATTTGAAAAATAAGTTTGTTCAAATAGAACACGTGTGTTGTATCCGGATAGAAGTTTGTATTTGAAAATAAGTGTCGTTCAAATAGAACACGTGTTGTATTCGGATAGAAAGCAACCTATGCATTGTATTTGCTTACAACGCATATGCGTTATGTTCAAGGGAAGATGATGGTAGTAACGGACTACGCACCAGGAATACCAAAACAGATCTGGCAATACACAGACCTATCCGAACAGCCTAAACCCTAAACCCTAATAAAGAGCCCGTGGACTTGAGGTGCAAAATGCTCCACGAGAAAGTCGGAGAAACTACTGGCTCCGAACCCTTCGCCCAGGTCCAGATTAGCCTGCTGAGGCTTAGAAAGAGCCGATATCCCAAGTTGAGTTTCAGAAATACTTTTTTTTTTTTTTTTTTCCCAGCATCCCTGCCATCCTCCCTTGGGGAGCGATACGGGCCCGTTCCTACTGGAGGGCCCCTCGTAACCTCGTTTGTTTTCTCCATTCTTATTCGTGGGAAGCGGCACATGCTGGGACTCGGGTTTGGCTTCCCTTCTTTTCATACATTACCTCATTTGTCTTGAATTGCATTGATTGCCCTCTTTCCCTGAGAGCTCTCTCTGAAAGGGGATAATCAGTCCAACTCCTCTTTTCACTTGACAATGCTTTTGTCTGTAAGCTCAACTCCCAAGGCCCCTATCCCCAGGGGGGGTGCTTGCGCTGTAGCGATCTTTCGTTGGCAGGAGGCGGTCCCATCTTCCCTCGGAACCTTTTCCCACTCTATTTATTTATTTATTTGTTTATTTATTTTAGAAAATCGGCCCAGGTTGCTAGTGATAATGATAAGAGCATCCATCACTAGAAGCCCGGCTACAGGCTCCATTCTATTGGTGGGGAGCTGCACCTACTGGAAACCGGGTCCAGCGTCCCTGATACAAATGAATTATAATCATGGTTCGAAGAGAAAAGTGACAAAAAGAGGACTGCCTCTTCAGCCAAAATCTGGCCGCCATATATTCCTTGTTGGAGCTAGCAGTATTACCTCCTATCCTCCTCAAGGAAAACCTCATTCAAGCAGATACTCACACCTCTCCATACCTCATAGGAACCCTTGTATTGCAGGAAGGAATCCAGGTGGTACTAAGATGATATGAACTTGCCTCAGCACAAAATTTTACCCATCTCCCACAGCATACGAGTGAATATCGACCATCGCCAGCTCAGAGGGGGGGAAGGGATCAAGAAAGCATTGGGGGGATCAAAGAGTGACTCATGGCGGAAGTGAAAATCAGTCCTTGAAAATCAGGTGGAAATCTCGCTTTAGGGATTCCTCCTGCACCTCCCTTCCCGACAATTTCACTTCCCCCAAGCCCTTCAGTTCCCCCCATCCAGTTTAGATTGAATTGTTGAATACTACTTATAATATATTATTTCTACTGGAGCTGTTGTGTCTTAGTACGGACTGCTAACCAATGTGCCCGTATTTCCGTTTGTACAAATTGGACTATCAGCTGAGCAAATTTGGTTCCTTCCAATTTTACATCCTCTCTTTCATATACACACCTTTTGTACCATAATACCCATAAAATAGTTTTCCGGCCAATTTCAAAAAAAAATCTTTGAAATTTCGGAAGTTGTATATCAATTGGTTCCCAATAACCCACGAGAATGGCTCTCCAATCCCATGGCCAATCAATCCCCGTTAGACCTCTCCACACACAGTCCCACCTTCTTCATACCAATACTGTGCCCACACATTGAATGAACACGTGTCCAATGGTTTCTCTGATCTTCTAATTGGGAAAGACAGATAGGCATGATCTACACCATGGTAGTGTCAGGCCTCGTTGCTCTAAGTTAGTGTATATTCCCGTACGTATACGGGCCGTACGTACTCCCGTACGACCGTACATACGGGACCCCGGGTGCCCGTACGGGCCGTACTTACGGACTTCCGTACGTACGTTCAGCGTCTTCCAGGGGGGGGTCGACCGCGGTTTTCAGGTGGGTGGGTGTCGGGTGTCGTGGGGAGTCCGTCTGCTAAAAAAAAAAAAAAAAAAA
>BFEA01000104.1:445706-488148 GCA_003427395.1 Chara braunii | reverse complement strand
GGCCCTTCTGTTCCAAGGATGTACGGTCAATCAGCCAATCATTTGTGGGTAGGCAATGGTGCTCCAGTTGCCATTGTAAGGATGCAGTCTTGGCTGGTAGTGATTTACTGAGACTGAACCATTCGATATGTTGTTGGGCATTCCTTTCCAGATTTAGGTGCCTGATCCAACGATCCATTACCACATCCTTTCGATTCACCCTTTGACCTAGCAGACGGTAGGCTCCTTTGACTGTCATTGAGAAAAGTTGTTGTCCTCCTTTTCTGCCTCTGCCAAGCTGGGTATTCCAAACCCAAGAGGCCGGATCAAAGGCTAGATATGCAATCGAGGTGTCGGGTCTGTACGCCCACCAGTGTTCTCCTTCCTTGAGCACCCTAATTCGAAAGATTTCCTCTTCTTTAAACCACCTTGTCTGATCCAGATCCGTCCTAACCAAACAATTTTTGTTCCTAATTTGAAAGAAATTTACCAACACCTCGCCATTCAGGCGGCTAGACACCACCACATTTCCCACCCGGTCTACACACCCGCTGATTCCTACGCAGTCACTTTCATTCAAAGTTCGTCCTTTCCTCAGGATCTTTACTCAGTCCAGTGGTATCGAAAAAATAATTCTCTCAAGAGCTTCTACAATATTATGACAATATCGCAGTCGCTCTCTCAAGTGGGTTTCAGTGATCCAACCCCTGGTGTCAAAATCCCAGATGTCTCCCACTCTAAGGACGCCCCGACTCACCCATCCCCTCCAGGGGGTTTCTGTGCAAAGAAGGACTGTGCCCTGGGAGTCAGTAATCCACTTGTTCCCGACTAACGATTGCCTAAACACCTCTTCCCACCGTCGCGGGGCCACCTTGTCTGGGAGCGGTAGCTTGCGCCAAGTGTTGAGAAGTGTGGTCCAAAAGGGGTGATTTTTTATGTCCCTCCTTACCGCTTGTCTATCAGATTCTTATTCTACATCCGACTCCGTCGTCCTTCTTGGTATACTCCAATACTTGTCTTCTAGCCACCCGGTCGGGTCTATACTCTCAGGGGTGGGGGGAGGGCAGCCTTCTAATCTGTTGTAAGGCCAGCTGACACCAAGCGATGTCTGAATCGAAAAGGAGGTTTTTGACCCATTTCAAGGTCAAGGCCATAATTTGTATGTCGGGATCCAGGATCCTCAAACCCCTTTTGGATTTCGGTTGAATAATTGTGCGCCAAGCAACTCTGCTAATCACGTTGTTACATTCGTGGTCCCCTCTCCAGATAACGGCCGCTATCTGTCTCTGGAGGGGGCGCAATACTGACTTATTGAGTGACCATATGGTTGTCCTATACCATAGCGATGCCAACACCACGTTGCTGATGATAAGGGTCCTCCTCGTTAATGATGTGCGGTGATCCTTCCATTGTGAGAATTTCTCCAGGATTGGTTGTGTCAACCACTCATCATTGGTTGTTGAACGGCCATCAACGGACATCTGTATCCCTAAGATTCTGATAGGTGAATTGGTTGGAATCTATTTTACCTATGGAGACTCTGGTGGCCTACACCCTTGGAAGTGATTCCACCACCCCTCAGTTTTGCTCCCCCAATTCACTCTCATATCAGACAGGAAGCAAAAGCGGTCCATCAACACTTTGATTTCTCGCATATTTTCAGGCGAGGCGTCTACCATAAAGGTGAGGTCATCTGCAAACAGGGAGCAAATTGGGATTGCCGCTTCCGGGATAGAGGTTACCCGTATTCTTTTAATTTTTTTATGTGCTCTCTGATTTGCAGCCAGTGCCTCCATGATTATAACAAATAAAAAGGGGGCAATCGGGTCCTTTTGGCGTACCGAGCGTTCCAAGCAAATGGGGGGAACCAGCCTCCCATTTACTTGCACCCTCGTTGTGGCACTATGATGTAGGATCCCCACCCACCTCCTAAAGCAAGGGTCAAAGTTTAACTTCTCCAGACGCTTATTAAGGAAGAACCAATCAACATGATCATAGTTTTTTTCAAAGTCAATAAAGATTATCGCCGCATTGTGCTTAGACTGACGTGACAATTTGATCACCTCGTTTATTAAGAGGACATTATCCTGTATTTTTCTGCCTTTTATAAAACCAGTTTGCGCCGTGTGGATAATATCCTCCATTATCGGGATCATGCGGTTTGCCAAGGCCTTCGCCACCATTTTGTATACCACTGTCAGTAGGGTAATAGGCCTGTAGTTTCGAACATCCGTCTTATCACCTTTCTTGTACAAGAGAGATAGCACCCCTTGCCCCACCACTTCCCCAATTCGCCCTGACTCCCAAATGACTCGGTAGTAATTCATTAGGTCTGGTGACAAAGAGTTCCACAGAGATTCCCAAAATTCTTCTGGGAGTCCATCAATGCCCGCGGTCTTTTCTTCCTCCATTTGCATGACAGTTGTCTATATTTCAGATTTTTGCAAGGGTATCTCTAGCTTTTCCTTCTGTTCCTCCGACAGACTATTCTGCAAGGGTGCGAGGAAATCATCGTTTTTTTTTTCTCTTCGCTCCTTTGGCTGATTTTTACACTCTGATCTGAAGAGTTTTTGAAAAACAACTCTGGCAATGTGCACGCGCTGCGGGGTGGTAGTGACCAGCTCGGCCCGTTCCTGAGTTGGATCGTCCAAAGCCTCAATAATGGTTCTCCCGGTTCTTGCCCTTGCCATGGCAAAAAAATGGGAGTCCATTGATCCTTCTGTTTGATGCTTCCATATTTTTCCCCTAATGCGAGCACCTTGCCGCCGGTGTTCCATCAAGCTACTAGTCGAGTCTCCATCGACTGAATCGCTTTGGAAAGTTCCTCTGACTCATGATTCGCATTTTCTTCTCGCTGTTTTAATTGGTTTAACTGATATTGTAGTGCCATTTCATCAAAATGCCGCTTGGCCGCTAGAGCTTTTTAGAATTCGCCACATTTTCTGGCAAAAAAAAACAGCCCATTAAACCATAGAACGTCATCACAGAGAGTCTGTCGACGTGTTTGCCAGTGTGCCCAGGTTTCTTTGATATGTGTCTGGAACATTGGAAGTGACAATAACAATGTATTTAGTTTATAATAGTCAGACCCTTGATCGGGTCGTTAGCGGAACGAAAAGATAGTGACACACATCGCATGGTCGAGCCCAGGATACGGGCTTTGTGAGAAGATTTCAACAATTTGCAAGGCCCCTTCTAAATCTTCCGAAGCAAGGATCGGGTCGATGCGTGATCTAGAGATCCTTTGTAACCCATTTTTTTCTAAAGCAGGATTTCTTTGATATGTGTCTGGAACATTGAAAGTGACAATAACGATGTATTTAGTTTATAATAGCCAAACCCTTGATCCGACCGTTTGCAGAACGAAAAGATAGTGACACACATCGCGTGCTCCACCCCAGGATACGGGCTCTGTGGGAAGATTTCAACAATTTGCAAGGTCCTTTCTAAATCTTCTGAAGCAAGGATCAAGTTAATGTGCGATCTAGAGATCCTTTGTGACCCGTTTTTTTCTGAAGCAGGTGCGATCTGCGATAAGTGTCATATACTCCTAACGACAAATAGAGGTGTGATATGGTGCGTTCATCCATTTCGATATATACTGGGCATGGGGATGAAATTTTCCATCTGTCCAGCCACCGATTCGGGGCCGCGTGAAAATCTTTTGCCAACATGATTGGCATACCCTGCGGGACGCGCTCCTTAATTGACTAAAAAAAAACGACTCTGGCTCCCGCCTCATTCAAGTTTGGAAGATAGCCACCACCTCTAGTTCTAACATCGTCAGAACATGCACCCATCTTCCTTCCTCTTGATCCACGACCCAATTGAGCGGGTCAATGCGTGAGTCCGGGGGTAGCCAAATGGCCACCCCAGCACTCCCCGACCACGGAGCGTGAGCTCGAAAGGCTTGGTAGGGTCATACATCTTTGTGCACTCGATGATGTTCTGTGGAGTCCATCAGGTGGGTTTCTTGGACACAGATTGCGTCCGGCCAGTCCCTACCCTCCACCTCCCTGATCTGGTCCCAGATGGCTTGTTTCTTTGATGGAGAGGCTGATGCAAGGTCATTTACATTCAAAGATCGCATGTCAAGATCAACCTTTCTCTTCCCTTTTGCCCAATTTTTATCCCTACCATACGAGGCCCTGATAAAATTCATTTTCGTTCCCCTATTAACCAATTAAAACCGTAAAGACCCTAAAAACATACCCAGTCTATAGCATTTCATTCTTCTGACCCCGAAAGGGGTCCCTCCTTGAGGAGTCTGATGAAGATATCCCATACTTCCTCTTATACCCATCCTTCTGAAGGATCAGGGGGTTTTCAAACAGGAATTGGTTCATAACTCCTGCTTAGTGGAAGGTGTTTTTTTTTTTTTTAATGGGAACAAGGCTCCAATCTATTTGTGGGGAGCAACACGTGCTGGGAACCGGGCCCAATGTCCCATATGGAAATTTTTACATAGAAGTTTTAAAAATTTGGGATATTTGAGATACCGGAGCCATTACCCGGCTTTGGCTAAAAAAAATTGAACTACTTAGCAATTTTTTTAATTTTATTTATTATTATTATTTTTTTTTACTCCCCGTCAATGATGTTTAGAACTACTTAGCAAATTAGAACGACAAACTTCAGGAATGAGCAAAGTTTAGAAAACGACTCAGAAACCCCCCATCGATGCTTTTTACCTCACTCCTACAAGACTTACTGCATCAGAGCCACCATCTTCGCTGCTGCTGTACCCTATTTCCGTCCTACAAGCTAGCCCCCTTACTAGTAGCATGCTTGATATCCAATCGTCTACTTCTCCATGCAGAGGGCCCTTTTGTTTTTAGAAGAGCATTCAGATCGAGAAATATTTGCCTTTGACACCTGTCCCTGGGAAAAGTTTATACCATGCTCGAAGCACATGTTTCCCGAATCTTGACTTAGGGCGGCGGTGAGCGTAAGAGGGGATAAACATTCACCGCCACACATCTTCGTGATTGGTGAGACTCCATTCCAAACGCAGGATATATAACACAATCTTGACCCAACAACGCCCTCTGTTATCCTAGGTGTCTGATATAACCCATTTACAGAGGAGCGTTAGGTTCTGTTAGAGGGGGTCTAAAATGCCTAACCCCCCAAAATCTCTAGCTGAGGTGACCATTTCCCATGCGACCTTGGAAAAAAACCCTCGATGTTCGGACGTCGCTGGTTTCCACAGATAATGTGTCGCCGCCCTCTTGATGAGGGAGTAAGCTCCCTACCCCAACAGGTGAACTGACAAAGGAAACCAGAGCAGTGAGAAGGCCGCTGCTGAGAGCACCTTTGCCCTCCCATATAGCGAGAGTTTATGACTCCGGATCCACCCAGAGATTCTTGCCAAAACCTTTTTGGCCAAAATAGCGTCACGCATCACCGAGCAATCGTTGACAGACACTTGAACACCCAGGAAGCGATCAGCTGAGTAAGCTAGGATTTTATGCAAGCCCCAGTCCTCACACAACATCTAGGGGGGTGGGAGGAAAAAAACAGACTTACCCCAATCTATGGATGTTTCTGAGAGGGAGCAGTAGGTATCCAACCCACTGTCGGGCGACCGAAGGCCAGCCGGTCACCCTAATACCTGGGAATTGACCCTAAGAAAAGTTATCTGAGAGAGAATCGGTTGGGACTTTTGTCCGACCATTCGGGAAAGATTAGGGGTAGTCAGACCACCCCTAATTTTGGGTGCGTCAACCATCAAGACTAACCCTCAAAATTAGCGAGAAGGACTACCACTTCGCTGCCCTGACGGGTACCTTATTGTCTACCTCATTTCCGCCCGCTCCGAGCCTGTTCCCGAAAACGACAAGCCGCGGGACGAAAATTTGAGAATAGGCTTTTACAAGGCCCTTTTACGTTGTCCAATGGACGAGAGAATGGAGCCTCACATTTCATTAATTTTAATATTAAAATTAAAAATAGGAAAAAGAATTAAAAACAAAAGAAGAGAAGAGAAAGACGGAATATTCTTTAACTTATTTAAAATTTTTGGCATTTAATTTTAAATAGGGTCGCCCTCAATTATCGATGTTTCTCATAATAGAATTAAAAAGCATAAAAAAAAGAGATCAAAAGCAATAAAAGAAAAGAAAACAAAGAATTTTTGTTATTTAATTGAATTTCATCGGGATTTATTTTTGGCGAGATTGCTTTCATTATCGCTATTTCGGATAATGGAATTAAGAAATAGAAAAAATAAATAAAAATGATGATAAAGAAGAAAAATCATGATTATTAAATGAATGACGTAATTTTGCTCAATTTATTCGAGATCGGAAACACCCTCGGATTATTTATTTACTCCATGTCTGACAATCTTCACTATTTTGCGCTGATTGAGATTTGCTCGCGTGATTTACCTGATTTCCCCAATTCCTAGTCTCGTCGCGACCTGTGAGTTATGAGTGCGGGATGGATGAGCGGCGACGTGTTACCGCTATGTTACCATGATTGTGTTGCTCGGCCTCGTTGTGACCATGTTGCCGTTGGCTCGGTTCGGACGCATGGTTTGAGGAGCTTTCAGTATTATTACGGGAAAACGACACTCTACGGTATTCGACATATTTCAGGTACGGTGCTAAGTCGGTATCGGTGTGGTACATGCTGCTGGATTACTCTCAGGTTCGGAATGGGTACGGCACTGAGTGGTTCCATTCGGCATCCTCCGGGACAGTATTTTGGTTCGTAACAGGTTCGGAAATGTCACGATAATGGGTGCACGGTGCGGCGTCGACATGCTACAACGACCTGGTACTAGTTTTCAGGTTCGAAACGGGCTTGACACCGGTATGGTTCAGGGTATTCAGGTTCAGATTTGGTGCGGTATGGTCTTTACATTGGTTCGGTGCGGTACGCTGGCTCAAGACTGGTTCGACACCAGCACATACAGATTGCCGCAGTTCGAGCCACTTATTTCGGGTTTGGCGTTGGTATGATACGGATGCTGGTTCGGGTTGGTGCAAATTTGAGTTCGACATCGACATGGTATTGGGGCTGCGCGTTGCAATTTTTTGCCAGACTGGGTGACTGGGCTGGCACAACACTAGTGTGGCTCGCTACAAAACCGGGAGACCACCCTGGACCACGCATGTTTATTGCAGGTCTATTCTGATAATCAACGGTATGGTAATGATCCTGGTATGGCCGCTCCGATCGTAAAGTTGAGTCAGTCGCCGATAGACCTTTGGGATGTCAGGACCAATGGGGCACTTGTAGTAATGTGATCCAAGTGCTGAGATCAGGGGGGGGCGACACTGTCTTACCCCTTGGGACCTATGACTTGGGGACCAGGCTGAGTGACTGGGGCCGCTTGTTATTTGTCCCGGGACCTGCTCGTARTGGGTACCGACGGTYTGGGTTGTATTGCCACTAGGATGAAAYTGAGGGGATATAGGAGGGTTGGCCGAAGCAAAGGGGGACATTCATTCGGACGGAGGASAARAGTCAAYGCGYCAAGCSTACACAKCCCWCGTCGGTACCGACWGTGCGCCGTCCGGGGGATGAGTGGTCACAAGAGGAAGGCCACGTTCGAGGAAGAAGCGGAGAGAGGACTGCCTCCGAGAGCGTGCCTGGTGTCCGCAGCTTACGCACTAAAGCTCGTCTGGCAGGCGGATGTAGGGCGTCGGGGATACAATGATGGAGGGATAGAGAATTGGAGACGGGGCCGGTGAGAAGGGGCGGACGTGCCAGGCGTACTCAGCTCCCATCGAAGGTGGATCGAAAGGGACTTGGGCGGTAAATGTTCAACAGGAGATTGCTGGGAAAACGGACAGCGAGCTAGCCCCGCAGCTAGGGTGCGAAGGACAACCGATATACGTGTAGGTGTTCGAAGCTCACGCGTGGGGTACGAAAATTCCATAGTGGAAGGGGTGAGACTTGAGACGAATGACTACTGTTTGCTGGGACACATCGCGGAGGGGAGAGCACGAGACGAGCAAAAAGCAAAAAGGGAGCGGGGCACACAGTTTCTTTTCTTGTGCCATTCTGAAGAACGAGACGCGCGTTTACGACCGAAGCTGGAAATGACCCGGTTGGTGTGAGTGGGGGAGACGTACCTGGAAAGCGCTGCACTCAACGAATGATCCGTTCGAAGTGGGAGCGAGAAAGCAAGGCGAGTGAGTACACACCCGACCGTAAGAGGTAGGGGCGAAGAGAGTAACTCGCCAAAAGTTGGAGAGGCAATCGAAGATCTGAGCCATAGAGAGAAGAGAGAAAAGAAGACCATTAGAGCGGACGAGAAACGTGAGCGCGAGAGCGAGAAAAGGCTAATCCTGWGTGGTTTACAATCTAGTTTTGAGGGTAGGCGAGGACTGAGGGTGAGATTGTGTAAATGGCGATGGRCTAAATGAAAGTGGTCTTGGTAATAGTACGCACTGTACTGKATCACTCCGGGGTGCGATAGAAATCAGGCTCGGAAGTGAATCGACTRGGCGAGATGAATTAAKCGAGCATGAGGGCACGAGTCGGAGCGCCTCCCTAGAGGCACGCTGCAGGATAGTCGAGAGCATTCGAAGTCCTCTAAATGAGGGGATCGTCTGTACGCGCGCAAAGGGAMGGTGAYRGTGTGTCCGATATGCYCGCGATCTTGTCTCCTCATTGGCCWWACATCGTAGTGTGAACRGAGGAGCGATCAGAGCCGTGCTTGCRCARCGTCTYGCCAGTGTTCAAGGAAYARAGATTGCAGGATGATTCATYGAAACRGGCTTCAAGATTGATCGTAGGAACGTTCGAAGGCTGAGTTTGCGGRATGTTTCACCRCATGGTACTGAGACGARCTTCTTGTTTGATCGGTGRGACATTCGAAGACTGAGTTTGYRGATCWGTACACTGCATGGTTTTGAAACGGGCCTCTTGGTCGATTGTTGGGGGTATTCGAAATCCAAGTTTGCTGGAYTRGAAAYTGCGACTTAGTTGCTGGTAYACTCKAACTGTATCACTCTAATTGGCCCCTCATTGGACTATTCTCRAACACTGTTCAATTTTCTTCGCCCCCTGTCCTACGCTATTTATTTTTATTATTGTGCATACTTCTTCCCCTTTTCCCTTCTCACACATTCCGTGTAGAGCTGTTCGAGTATCGAACTGAAGGGAGAAAGTTGACTGAGAGAGAGAGATCAGGGAGACAAAAGAAAAAAAGAAAAAAAGGGTGGACTAAGAAAGAGTGGTCAGCGAAACAAAATGGAAAAGAAAGTGGGCTGGGAGAGAGAGAGTGAGCGTAGCGAGAGAGAGCAATCAGACCAGAAGACTCTGCATCTGAGTGGAATAAACAGTGGTCTGTAGTGAGAGATAAAGAGAGTCGAGTGGGAACGGGCTTACAACTGTTCACTGAAACGGATGGTCTTGGGGCCTCAAAGTTCACTTACTCTGTTGTTGATCTGAGAGCATAGTGCCTGGTTAACGGCAAGCTCGATCGAGACCAAAAGGACTTGTTCTCGCTTGTTGTTGAGTCTGTTGATCTCAACGAAAAGGGACTTGTTTTTGCTTGCCGCTGAGTCTGTTGAACCCTATGAAAAGAGACGTGTTTACGATTGCTGCTGAGTTGGGTGATTTCAATGAATAGGGGCTCGCTTGCACTTGCAGCTGTGTCCGCTGATCGCCAGGGAAAAGGGCTTGTTCTCGCTTGCTGTTAAGTTTTTGATCTCGATGAAAATGACTTATTTTCTCTTGCTGCCATATTTGCCAAACAAAGCGAATGAAGTCTTGTTTTGATTCACGTTTAATATTTGTCGATCGTTGAGAATCGAGCTCAGTCAAGGTATACAAAAACTGTCCCCGCTAGCGTTCTCGAGAGGGAACGAGGCGGGTATTACAAACCCTGAACACCCTGCTGGTTGCTGAGGACCTCGGAAGCGGGCGCGGCGAAGTGACAGGTGCTGTAGCCCATGGCTTCAGCGAACAGTAGGTGACCCCTCCCCGGGTTTCCTCACAACATTGAAGCCGTTGCCGGGGAGGGGAACAGCACCCCCAAGGCCTCGGCCTTCCCCAATCAACGGGGGTGCCCTGGCTAATTAGCCAGGAGGTAATTAGTTGTGACTGGTTTGATTAGTTGATATTTTCTAAAATTTATTAATATCAAATTCAGTTTTTTTCAAATATCTCCTAATCCGCGCGTTTTCGCGTGAGCTTCACTGGAGGCAAAGTTCGACCTCTCGGCGAGGCGAACATTTTGGTTCGTTCCTGCGGAAATTCTAACGGTGGGAAAAAGAGATATTGAATTTGTTATGTTTTTTTAATTTTAATTTAGAAAATAACGAATTTCGGTTTTATTTATTTTTCGGAAAACCGAGGAATTAGGCGGACACCGCCCAGACGAAAGTTGGTCCTTGTGTTTTTCCCGACATTTTGAGACATTGGTCGGGAAAAACGGACGCTGATTGGACTAACTGCAGAATCGAACAGAGAGAAAAAGAAAACAAAAATAAAAAGAAAATTTGATTTTTTTATAATTTCAGTTAAAATTAAAAGAAAAGAAATAAAAAGAAAGTAATCCGATAGGATTTCTCTTTGGACTTATAAGAATTCAACAAAAATTTTCCTACAATAATCGGGGGTTTGTGGTGAGCGCGCAAGCGCTCGCAAGAACCTAAAACCCTAATTAGGGGGAACCCTAGTTGGGTGAAACCCTAACTCGGGGTTTAGGGGGCGGATACAACCCCAATAATTATAATAAACTGAATATCCCCAAGAGTTTACAATTTTGTGTGTTTCCATAATTTTAAATATCTTATTGATAAAAAAATTAGCAAAAATAAATTAAAAGGGTAATTTTTCGTTTTTAATTGATTAAAAATTGTTTTACCGGCCTTTTCGATAGCGGATTAAGGGACGATTGTCCCAAACCTCATCCCGACGGGGGGGAGGGGAATTGCTGCCGAAAATTTTCATATTTCCGACTTTTTCTTGAATTTTCTCAGTTTAATTATTGAAAATCTTTGAAAATCCAGTAAAAATCTGGAAATTAACTTTTTAACATTCCTTATATTTTTACTCATCGGTAGCCATTGTTGAGGGCGTCGCCCGAACCCCATCCCAACGGGGGGAGGCGAAATGCTGCTGAAATTTTTGTAAATTCACATAAATTACTCTAATAAAAAATAAATCAAGAAAATTTGGCATACTAAGGTAAAAACCTACTCCTGATTATGAGAAAATAAAAAGAAGAATTATTTCGACCCTCTTTAAAATTTGTCTAATTAAATTTTGAATTTTTAATAAATATAGAAAATTCTATAAAAAGGTAGGGATAAGGGAGAAAGACCAAAGGAAAATTACAGAGGGTAAGTAAATCAAGTCATTCTTATTGAATTTTTACGAATTATTTTTTGAATAATTTAGTAAAAATCCTTGGAAAGGTCGAGAGAATGAGGGAAATTCGAGACTGATTCCCTCTGACATTCTTCAGCCATCCTTGAACTCTGGGGCCAGAGTACCTCCAATTTCGGGACTGATTTTGAATTTTCTGTAATTTAAACTATTAAAATTCTTTAAAAATAAAAAACGGTTCGAAAAAATCAGGGAAAGAGTTCCAGGTTAACATTTTGTAGGTTCTTAAGTTGTTTGCAGCCCTTGCGGGCAGAGGGCGCGCGCGGGAGGGCTGAGAATACTATTCACTCGAATTGTGCACACGCTTACTATTCGAGGGAACTTGAATAGAAGGCTCGTTAGCTCAATTCGAGCCAGTAATTCTGCCTTATAGATATCAGGGTAATGATAGACATCAGTTAGGACATAGCAAGGTAGCGTTTACTCAGGGATCGCCTCCCAAAACCCCATCCCTACGGGGGGAGGCGAAGCGCTGCCGAATTTTTTCTTAGGGTTATAGATATCCGTTGCTCTCATACCCCTTGTCAGACGTTGTAGGGCTAACCCTATGTACGACGGCTAGTCGGATGTTGCGGTTCGAAGCCATAGAGGTGTACGAGGTTGACCGTGCGTGGGAGGTAGAGGCCCCGGAGCTTATAGAGGGTGGCCTGGTAGAGCTTACACTCCCAGGGCGGCCTAGTGAGTGGCACGACAGGGAGTTCCGGTGGAGGTCTGTCTTTCTGGCCTCTGATGCTTGGCTGTGGATATACAGACAACATCTGACGAGAGAGTATGGAGATCAGACGCGTGGGGTTGTGGGGACCTATCTTTACTTAGAAGAGGAAGCGGCCAAGGAGGTTGTTTTGAGTCTTGCGATCTGGGGGTCTAGCGCGATCATTGATAGAGCTCAGTGCTATCTACAGCAGGAGGTTGACGAGTTTCGCGCGGACGACGGGCAAGACCCGTTGACATTGTTTCACGATCGGCCGCCTCTCCATATTACGGGTGAGCTTTTGATAGCACAAGACGCGTTCTTCCCTTACTCGGGAACCTGCCTGAGAGCTAACCTCCCCTCCTTTGTGGTGGACTCGGTCTTCGGAGGTGTAGGAGGTATAGTGGAGGCGAACCTCGCCTATAGGGAGCCTGAGACGTTCGTCAGGTGTAGTTTGGACGTGCAATATATATACTACTCTCTCGCGACAGGAGGACTTCACTGGGGAGACGAGAGGGTTCAACTGATTGAGCTGATCCGCTCGTTAGGAGACGATTGTGAGAGAGGAGTGTTGCTGCCCTCGTACGTCTGGAGTTGGCTGGATCGTGAGCTTCAGACAGGACTGGAGTACATCACCTGTATAGGGAGGCTCTTTTCGAAGGATTGGGAGAGTCTGTGGAGAGAGACCCTTGGCGGACCCCTGATACGCGAGTATACGTTGAGGCGTTATTACCAGGCGATCGGACTTCGCCCTTATCGCGTGGAGGGTGAGTTCGACGACGAGGGTTGGCATAGAGACGACGACAAGAAGGCCTGGGAGCCTGATGGATCGACTCCGAGGGCGAGAGTTCTGAGTCGGAGGAGGAGATCGACGTTACCGACGCCCATTTCCCCAGGATAGGAGCCAGACAGAGTATAGAGGGGCGTACTAGGTAAGACGATAGTGTGCTTAGCGACTAGTATCGGCTGACAGTAGGGCGCGATTCGATGGTAGAGCAGGTTGGTAGATTGGAGCTCCAGATCGACAGCGCCAGATGGCCTAGACCTCCAGAGACAGTGACGCTAGGCAGAGTGGCGCTAGATTTGCCAGCCAGAGGGGTTTCAGCGGATGCGATAGAGAGCAGAATCTGATGGTCGTCGACATTGTTGGGCCCGAACGTACACCTATGGACGTACGTCGTCGAGACATTCGAGTTGGACAGCCAGAGGTGGAGACGGCCTGGCACGACTAGTATAGAGGTGGTAGGGCACATCTACTACTCGCCGGAGGTGCTAGACACGGTCTGTTTTCACGGCCTCGTGCACGATCATTGGCGTGAGGAGCAGACCGCGAGGAGGATCTTACTGACTCGAGGGGACTCCGCGCGCGGCGAGGTAGAGCGGCTGCATGAGAGAGTTCGGAGTGTGACGACGACCTTCAGGATCGGAGAACTTTTCCCATATCCTAGTAGTCGACTGCGTGTCAAACTTCCGGACTTCGTGGCAGAGGAGGTTTGGGGACTTAGGCGTCTGGGTGAGATCTACTTTGCGGCTCTCGACTTGGACGGCCTCTGCCGAGGATACGCTGATAGGGATTGGGTGTTGTATGCTCAGTTTGTAGCGGGGCCACTTGTCGGCGAGCGAGGGCTCCAGTTGATTGAGTTCCTGCGAGCCATTGTGCCTACCGGGAGCCCTGACCTATACTTCTTATTCCAGCCCCTAGATTTCTGAACGGCGCTAGAGAAAGAGGCCCAGAGGCCTGTAGATCATTTGGCAGGAGTGGGTCAATTGTTAGCTAAGACTTGCAAGGAGAGGCCGGGCTATCTCATCTCGACCTGGAGGTTGAGGAGTATTATCAGCGAGTATATCCAGAGGTTGACGATCTTGGATGGTACGCCGAGGATCGGGATTGGGAGGACTTCGATGATGTAGATCCTTGGGGTGACCAGGACCAGGGTTGGGGAGATCTGGCTCAGGCCGATAGAGAGGAGCAGATAGGGGGAAAGGCGCCGCTGGAGGACGGCTGGGGACATCTTCCTCAGGCCGAGGGACAGGAGGCCATCCCTTGGGGGCGAGACGAGGAGGGAGATGAGGATATGCCGGATGCGAGAGACGATTAGAGGTAGGGCATATCCGTGCGTTGTTTGGAGGCGAGTTCAGTGAGTAGACGGTTCAGAGAGGTAGTTTTAGGCAGGACTGGTGCTGCAGGACGCGCCGGTGGAGATGGCTGACAGGGACACGTTGAGAGTGACCGTTTCCGTGCGACGAGATAGGACAGAGGGTTGGGAAGCAGAGATGATGGACGATCTTGCATGCCAGATCAGACTTATGACCGAGCATGCCCTACAGATTCGGAGAGGTCAGAGATATATCGAGTATACCATCTGTTTTTATGGAGCTGATGGGACAGTCCACAACACCTACTCGACAGTATTGACCCTGAATGAAAGAATGGTCTGAGAAGGTAGTGGCATCCTAAGATTGAGCGCGTCGAAAGGACTAGAGTGGCACGGATCGAGCGGTGTGTGGTAATGAGGAGTGATTCGCACGTGTGGTTGTCGTATGTGTTGACACGAGGATCAGAGTCCCGTAGAGCGATAGATTTGATGGGACTAAGAGAGGCAGACATTGAGAGGGTTTAGCGTAGGTCGACGAGTATGAGTGAGCTGGAAGAAGAGAGGTAGAGAAGATGGTGGAGACTGATGGGTAGGCATGCGACCTCCTTTAGACGAGTTTATTGGTATCAACTGCTCGCCGAAGGGCGGGGGCCTACGAGAGAGAAGATTGATAATGTCATACGATCTGTGAACAAAAGGACGAGGAGAGAAGTTCTCCCGTACGAACTGGTCGCGTACGACTATGTCCAGGGAGGGGGCATAGACCCTTGGCGGATATATGTTCTTACTTATTACTTTACTAACTTGGACGAGTACGATGTCCGAGGTTACATTCCTGCGGCCAGGGCAGGAAGGAATCTGAGTGTAAAGGCGTGAAAGACTTATGTTGGATTGGTGGCAGGAGAAGTAGTAAGATTATAACAGGAGGGAAAGGTAGTCAGTTGGGATACTGGGGTCAGAGTGTTCAAAGGTATTCCAAGGCCTCCTGTTATAGGAAGAAACTTATCTAGGTATGAGTGGCACGAGATGATAGAGTTAGTTACTCGAATCAGAGATTTGGGGTTAATTCAGATGGAGTGATGAGGAGTGACGCAGATGTATGGTTAGCTTACGTGCTGACTCGCGAGTCAGATTCTTATAGAGTGAAGAAGCTGATAGGGCTGAGAGAGACGACAGTGGGTTACGATGTGCCGCTTCCAGTACGCTTGGAGGAGATAGCGAGTGTACCGATCCATCACTTCGGTGCTTGGTTAGCGGAAGGGGTATTCTTGTAGACGGTGATTAGAGAGGATAGAGGAATCGATTTCCCCCGACGACTGGAGGGAATAGGCCATCTTGTGTTTGACAAAACGCAAGATATAGAGATAGGGTTGATGCTTGTTGGCATAAGCCGAGGTTGGTGAAGATACGAAGTTTTAGCGGAGTCGATAGTGAGACAGAGACCGACGTCCAGTGCGAGAGACAGACCTTTCACCAGCCAGGTCGTGCTCGGTCCTCCTCACTTGATTTACCATCCCGTAGAGAGCTGACGGATAGTCTTACCTGGGTTTGTCATAGAACAAACTTACGGTGGTATAGACTGCTTGACAGGAGTGGTCAACCACACTCTGCATGCGCTTTGGTTGGGACTGGCGCCTCGATTCCGAGAGGCATACTACGTGGTCTGCGTAGGGTGGGGACCTCCAGATGAGGAGACGCGGAGAGACTTGATCGACGCTACCTGTTGGGTGGATTGTCTGAGACCTGCAGATCTGATTTACTATTGTCGTAGACGTGTAGAGGACAAGTACGTCGGGTTGGAGCACCTGAGATACTTGTTTGTGCATAGCTAGTAAAAGGGATGCCAGGACGTATGACTACAGGGGTTAGTGTGAGCAGGCAATTGGTGATCGAAGGTGTCACGATTACTATCCTACAGAGGGCGCGCGTAGAGGACAACCTAACTGAGCAGAAGAGTATCCTACAAGCCAGGGAATTTATCCGAGAATACAGACCAGAAGTTTTTGAATGCGTAACCTTTCAGACCAAGATAACGTATGAGGTAATGGTGTGGTCAGCCGGGTACTTACGCACAAAGTTGTTTTTCGATAAGACGGTAGCAGAAGCTAGGAGTAGAATATGATTACCCTGTCATGACAGAGCACGAGCAGCAACTGTATAGGTATAGACCTCGAGCTTCATATTCACTCCGGTGGGATCACAGGGGATCCGACTCCTGGAGGAGTGTGAGCGAAAGGAACCCCCGAGTAGCTACTCGAGGAATTGAGACACGCGGTCTCTCTTCCCTGCGACGCCTTCCCTATGCCCGGGTTGTTTCCAGGCAATTAGCATGTGACAACGAGACCCTGCAGATTCTCTTGAGGGTGAGCATAGAAGAAGAACTGTCGGACAACGAGTTCAAAAAACTTGATGAAGACGTCATACGGGAGCAAAGACTAGGAGCGCTGAGGGAGTTGACAATACAGAGCAGGGTGCAACAGAAAAATTTCCCATAATTAAATAATCATTCTATAGTAAAATTACATTCTAAATTCTAAATTTTCATTCCATCTTAAAAAATGTAATCCCAATTTTAAAAATGTTCGTCTTACTTGAAAACTTTCCTTCCAAGAATAGGGTATCCCTTCTTATTTGAACTGCATACTAGAGATGGAATGAAAGTCTGAATAAGTTTATGAAATATTTTAATTGGACTGTCATTCTAAGTAAGGATTTTCAGTCATAAATAGGTTAATCCAATCTACATTAGACGATATTTGTTGTAATAGAATGAAAGTCTACTTAAAACGTTTCATAAACTCGTCCAGACTTTCATTCCATCTTGAACAAATAGATGTAGTTGGAAGGGAAAACTCGTACTTAGACGGGAACTTATCAAATTAAATTGAAAATTTTAGAATTGGACAAACATTGGAATGATAATTTATAAATATGAAGGATTGTTTTTTTATGGAATGTTTTTTCAACTTTCATTTCTCATGGGAATTTTTCTGTTGTGGTATATGAGGTGATTGTCTGCGTTAAAGGAAGAGTGGGCTTGGAGATAATTCGAGACGAGACGCCCGCGGAAGCTTGAAGTAATATGCGATAAGTGTTTTGGGTTAAGAGAGGGATGAGTCCCAGGTGATGGAAGATCTAGAAGAAAGGAAAAAGAGACTTGAGGAGCGAATTATAAAACCAGTGGCAGAACGAATTAGGGAACTCAGTATCAAGATTCAAGACAGCGGGCCCAACAAGGGTAAGAGTGAGCTGCGTAAGATAGAGTGTGCGACAAAGGCGCTGGAAAGACTTTTCAGGAAGGATAGAAAATTTTTCAGGAGATGGCGGCTAGAATTTATAGAGAGCGTCAAGAGGAGTGATCATAGTAACGAGGGATCGCTCGAGTCGACAGGAATGAAAAGGGAGTTGACAGAGTCTGCAACGTCAGAGAGAAGAACAAATGTTGAAGAAACGACGGAAAATGAGAAGAAAGAATGAGCCTTGATAAATATTCTATGCGAGTCGTCGGAAGATTGGATGGGCCAATCGCTTGTGTAAGAATACAGTTGGAGCAACTAGAAAGGCTCACCTTGGCTGAAGAGGCAGAAAGCACTAGAGAAGTGGTTCAAAAAGCGCGAGTGACCGGACACTGGGTAGGAGAGGGGAGTGCATGTTTGATCAACTATTCGCTGCATTTGTCCCCCTACGAAGGGCTGCCCTTGAGCAGGGCGTGGCGCGAGACTCCTGGGAAGGCTGAAAAACTTCTAAAAAGTGAAGCGGAAATATCAGGGGACTTTGCAAAGATCATAGTAGAAAGTTTTGTTCTTAGAATCTTCAAGGCGCACAACCAGTATTGGAGCGAGTTTCTTAAGACCTTAGCGGAGATTGAAAATTTTGGGGACATAGACGATTTTGAGACGTTCTATAAGGGTTCTGATAGCCTTAGCACTAATCGCAGCAGAGTGTTAGAAGCCTCATGGATGAGAGATGCCGCTACCAGCGGATGAGCTAGCAAGGAGAAAACGAAGGTTTGGAGGTGTGAAGGAACCTTATGCGGATGAGCATGAGAAGGTACTACGCGGACTGAGCGAGATTAGCAGACGAGAAGTTTTTCCATATGAAGTGATTAGGTATCAAGTGCAGAACAACGGAATAGAGTTAAATCAATACTATATTATGACCGTAAGGTTCTGTGATCTTGAAGTGTACCACGTTGACATATACCTGCCTAAAGAGAGAGAAGAGTTTTGCATATACGAAAGAACCTGGAGAAGAGCTGTCTGGGCATTAAGAGAAGAAGAGAAGAGGTTAAAAGGTTTGGGGAAGATTGTGGAGGTCTGCGACGACATCATTATTTTTGACGGTCTGCCTAGACCGCCTGTTCCATACCAAGGGCTAGAGCAGAACAAATGGGAAGCAGTAGTTGAATTCGCTCAGATAGTCAAGACTGAGGGGAAGTTCAAGAAGACCACCAAGGATGAATAGTATGAGGGAATGAGTAAAGATACGACTATCTCTAAAAGAGAGTTGCGATCGAGAAGAGAGAGGTTTCTTACTGGTAACAGACCATCTCAAGAGAGAAATGCGACTATCTGCACTCTTTTGAGTTCGCTAGGGAAGAAAGAAGCAGTTCAGTATGAGGTAGAGAGATACGACTTTGTTGACAGCGGATGGGAGGAGATAAGGCTGTATGTGATGACTGTTCGGTTTATCCAATTAGACGTATATGATGTGAGGGTCTACTTACCTGCGGAGAGAAGGATAGACCTTGTCTACGAACGTTGTTGGGAGCGAGCAGAAGAGGTCGTGGAAGCTGAGCGAGATAGGTTACTAGCTCTAGGGAAAGACGTTAACTGGAGCACACAGATAACGGTCTTTAAGGGACTTCCTAAACCCCTGACTCCGTACCAGATCGCGCAAGAAAGAAACTTAGAAACTGTGATTGGACTTGCCTTGAGGTGTCAAGCGATTGATGACCAGGGGCGGTGAGTAAACGTTAGCAGGCGTTGGCGTAGTGCAGCGAGGATTGAACGATCTGGAGAGGAGGATATCTATCGATCTGCGAGAGTGGTTGCGAGTTTGCAGCCGCGAAAAGTTACGTGCAATAGAGAGTGCGATTTGTAGGGGAGTCAGGTGTGCTGAGACTGGGGTGTTAGAAGTCCGAAGAGGCATCACATGTATAAGGAGGTAGGGAGGACGACTTCTCCTTGACACTGGGGTACTAGGAGTCGAGGGGACTCATGAGATTCGAGATGAGAGCGGGAGATTGGTAGTGATATTGAGGGCGGTTGAGAGCTAGAGTTACTTACTTGGAAGATCGACTTAGTTTGTTCAGGCATTAAGCCGGTTCTAACATTAGGTCCGGGCTGCTTATCGAGGAGGAGACTCCTCTAGTCGAGGGGGCATATCCGAGCAATATCCGCACAGTCCCAGGTACGGAGGCAACACCGAAGGTTACCGGAGCCCAGACAATTTCAATTCAAGAGATAGAGAGGACTCCTGCAGCCGATGGGAATCAGATAGGGACCGCCGTGATGGATATCACGGCGGCTACGAGCGGACAAAGAGAGGTGGAGGCCGCAGGGAAGAGCCACGGAGACCGTATGAGAGAGGGGGATACCTTGCGTCGTCATGATACCCCAAGTCCCCAAACTATCCGAGATCCCCTTGGCCGTCCAACCAGGACGCCAGGCGGCCAGCTATTAGGGGCGCAAAGGAGCGGCCTCCTACGCCCAGGAACTCCTGTATTTATTGTAGGGCTGGCGATTACGTGAAAAGGGACTGCCCCAACCTCAGGCGAGCAATAGATGAAGGGTTTGTCGTACTTGATAACCGCAAGTACGTCAAGTGGGCGGATAACCTCGGCGATGTATCGATGTTCCCTTCAATGAACGAGAACGTTGAAGCTAGGCGGGTACAACCAAGTAAGGGTAAAGGAGTCGCGAGGAACCAGAGTGTGAGGCTGAGTCTGTCTTCTGATGAGGAGAGTCCTATGACACCTATACGAGTGGCGGCGACTAAGTCCGCCAGGGCGTCCTCCTCTAAGAAGGCTGACACTGATTACGTGATGGCAGAGAAGGATGGGCAAAGGATTGAAGGCGAGGAAGTTATACTCTCGCCACGCAAACGCGGAGCTAAAAAGTTCACAATGAAGAGTACTTTGGATGATATAGATACGGTCGAGCCTCTCAGACGCGCGTTTAGGCAGCCTATGCAATGCACGATACTAGAGTATTTGGCAGCCTCAAGACTTGCGCGAGATGAGTTGCAGATGATCACGCGCAAGACGCGCATTCCCCTGACCGATGAAGTCCAGATGGCTACCAAACAAGAGGTACTACCCTCTGTAGCGGTATCGAGGGTGGTCACTAAGGCAGACCGTGCAGCAACGGTGTTCTTAGATGGAATGGAAGGCGTGCCTCCTGACAAGTTTTATATCCTAGGCAGTGGGACAGTACAGACTACTCTCAATGACGAGGTAGTCCTTCACGCCGTAATTGATAATGGTAGTGAGGCTGTCATCATAGATGAGGAGCTGGCGGTTCGATTGGGATTGGATTTTGATAGATCATATCAATTCGAGATAGAAACCGCTGATGGAAGAAAACAGAAAGTCGTCGGGGTCTGTCACAAGGCGGCAATCGAGGTCGAAGGATTGAGAGTAATGATGCCTGTTTTCGCGGTCCGAGATTGCAACTCTAAGTTGCTATTGGGGCGGACATGGTTAAGTCATGTTCATGCGGTTACTATAGAGCGACAAGATGGAAGCCAAATGTTTTCCATCAAACGCCCGGATGGTGGACGAATTATGATGGAGACGGTAGAGCCTCGTGACCCGAGGAACAGAGCGGTTCTCGCAACGGGTAACCGCAAACCAGTCACCCTAACGAGTCGCTCCTTGAGCTTTCGCGAAAAGAAGTATGAACCGATACTTACGAAAGAAGAAGGAAGTATAATCGAGGTTGAGGACTTAGGCGACCGAGTCCGTGTGGGGGGAACTCCTATCCTAAGGTTGGAGATGAGGAATTCAGAGGAATGATATCTGTCTTTTTTTTAAGGGCACAGCTCCCTACGGGGGGCGGCCAAAAAGACACAAGAAAGTAACTCAGAAAGTCAAGCCGGCGGCTGTAGCGTGTGAGCGATCCGCGCTAGATGGTGTATCAGAGGAGGAGATCGCTAGGGAGATTAAAGAGAAGAAGAAAAAGCAGCCGCAACGGCTGACAGAGAAGAGGATAGCGGAGATGGACAAAGGAGATGGGAACTTGACTGAGCAAAAGAAGGCACGTGTGCTGGAAGTTCTTAAGACCTGTGACAAAGCTATAGCCTTCAGTGACGCGGAAAGAGGGAGAATTGATCCTAGGTATGCTAAGCCTGCTAGGATCTACACGATTCCACATATGCCATGGAATGACGCAGGGTGGAATTTTGCTCAGAAAGAGAAGGAAAAAGTTATTTCCTTTCTCAAGGAGAAGATGACGTCGCATGTAGCAGAGCTATCTGATAGCGCGTACGCGAATAGGTGGTTCTTCTTAAGGAAGCATAATGAAAAGATTAGGTGGATTCAAGACCTCCAGAAGGTTAATGAGGTGACGATTCGAGATGTAGGCTCCATACCACACGCTAATCTATTAGCGGAAGCAGGGGCAGGCAGATCTATTTATTATGCCTGCGATTTATTTTCGGGGTACGATGAGATACCACTAGATCCGAGAGATAGGCATCCCACAACTATGCACACGCCACTCAGATTAGTGCAGATGATGGTCGTACCTATGGGGTGGACCAACGGGGTAGCAGTCTTTCAGAGAGTCATGGTAGCAGTTCTGAAAGACTTTATCCCTGATAAAGTTGAAGTTTTATTGGACGATTTTTTGATAAAAGGACCAGTACTGAAAGATGAAACGAAGGTCGTTCCTGGCATCAGGAGGTTCGTAAAGCAACACCTGACAGATATTTACGTTATCCTGGAACAACTAGATGAAGCTAACTTGACGGTTAGCGGGAGGAAGAGCCGATGGGCGGTGTCGACGATTAAGATTATGGGGTTTATATGCGATTCGAGGGGCCGCCGAGCTGACCCTGGGAAGTTAGAGAAACTCTTAAACTGGCCGACACCATTGCACAGTGCAACCGAGGTTTGTCAATTCTTAGGAGTGGTAGGCTACTGGCGGATTTTCATACGCGGATATGCTGAGAAGGCGGAGCCTCTCCGCACTCTTGTTAGGAAGACCGAGACGTTTTACTGGGACTATCCTCAAGAGTTTGCAGTACAATCCCTTAAGAAAGAATTTAAAGAAGGCGGCCGAATTTTAGGCGTGCCTTTCTTTGAAGACGAGACGAACAAACCATTCATAGTATCTACGGATGCTGGACCGTGTTCGGTTGGGGGATTACTTTATCAGAAGGACGCTGACGGTAAGGAACGACCGTTGAGATTCGAGAGTCGAACGCTCATACTGCTAAGTGCAACTACAGTCATTTTAAGAAGGAAGTGTTAGCTGTTCTGCGGTGTTTAGACGCCTTTAGGCATTACATATACAAGAGACGATTCGTTCTCAGGGTAGATCCTACAGCGGTAGCGTCAGTTTTGCAAAAGGATTTCAGTTTGACAGATCCTACAATTGCGCGATGGTTGATCAGGATTCGACTTTACAATTATACCGTGGAAAGGATCTCAAGGACAAAGAACGCTGTGGCGGACGGACTTTCACAGATTCCAATTAGGGCGGAGCGAACGATATCGATTGTTGCCCTTACTATGGTTGAGCCTAAACGAATGGATCGCTTCCTAGTCAACCTTTATGAAGGTAAGTACCGGACGATCGGGTTGCACCTGTCAGGGGAAGAGAGCTCCAATTTGGAGATCCGGAGACAGGCAGCGCAGTATTGCCTTAGAGCTGGGCATTTATTCCGGCGACCTGTGGGAGCAGGGATGTCTCCTCGGGTGATCTGTGATCCGGAGGAGAAGCAGTCTATAGTAGCGGAGCTACATGACAGTGTAGTTGGAGGACATAGAGGAGTAAAAGGATCGTATGAGAAGGTCCGCAGACTATATTGGTGGCAAGGACAGTTCGAGGATGTCGAAAAGTACTGCGAGACTTGTGAGGATTGTCAGAAGAGATCCCTTATCAGGTATAAGGAACCACTTCACCCTTCACACCCTACTAGGCCCGGAGAGAAAGTACATATTGATCTGGTGAAGATGTCGAAAGGCGTGGGGAACATGAATTATGTAGTGAATATCAGAGATGATTTCACGGGGGTTGTCGACGGCAAACCTATCAGAACGAAGACCGCAAAAGAAGTTAAGAACTTCGTCCTCGAGTATTTGTCTAGATACGGGTATGTCGGTAAGATTGTGATGGATAGAGGAGCAGAGTACCTAGCGGATGAGGTCCAGAGCGTATTCAAGAAAGCAGGGGCTAGAGTATCTATAGCTACTGCCTATCACCCTCAGTCAAATGTACTTGTAGAACGAGGCCACCAGTCATTCATAGCATCCTTATCCAAGTGGTGTAGAGGGAAGGATAGTGACTGGCCGAAGTATTTCCCGTATGCGATTTGGGTGGATAATGTCACAGTTCGGGCCAGCACAGGTTATCCGCCTTATACTCTTTGGTTTGGGAGGCACTGCCATCTGCTTATAGAGTTCCACGTTGACAGTTGGACTACAGTTAACAGGGCAGACAACATGACACGAGAGGAGCTGTTGGCAGTCAGGACGAGGCAGAGAGCATACGGATTAGAGGACAACCTCATGACCGCAGCCAATCGATTGGCGGTAGAAAGAGAGAAAGGCAAAGTACTATGGGATAAAGATGTCAGAATCAGAAAGGAGAAGATTAAAGTCGGCGCTATGGTACTTCTCTACTACGCCTCGCTGGAGAGGACATGGACGGGGAAACTGGCTAACAGATGGATGGGGCCCTGTCGTGTGGTTGGTGCGTTAACCTGGGGAGCATATATGATTGCTGAGCTAGATGGGTCGAAGTGGAAAGATCTTGTGGCAAGGGCTAAACTGAAGTTGTTTAAGCCAAGGGAGACTCCTACTCCTATGCCGACGCTATCAGATACTAGAGGAAAGGGGAAAGCAAAGGCGGCAGATAAAGGACCGTCGAGACGATTCGAGGTAGGTGAGAGTTCGAAGAAGAGGAAGAGAGTTGAGACCAGGAAAGTGAAGGGCTTAACGCTAGGTAAGAAAAATAAATGAGTCTTTGTTCTACAAAGACCTAAGCGCAGAGTCCCCATTAGGAAGAGTGGCGCAATTGACGCACGGCCTCCCCAACGAAGGAGGAAGAGAAGGAAAATTCATGTATCAAAGCCCAAGCGACTGCGACATAAAAGAGGAAAGAAGCACCCTCTCAGCCCCTGAATTCCTGACAAACCCAAGCATCAGACCGAGAAGTGGAATTATGTCGCGCGCGCGTGGTCCACTTAGATCTGGTGCGATTCGTCTGACCGGAATAGAGCGGACTCGACAGGGGCGTCGAGAGGAGGTCCGGGCTTGTTTGTCGAGCGACCGAAGGCCAGCCGGTCGCCCTAATACCTAGGAATAAACCCTTAGAAAAGTTATCTGAGAGAGAATCGGCCGGGACTTTTGTCCGACCAGTCGGGAAAGATTAGTGGTAGTCAGACCACCCCTAATTTTGGGTGCGTCAACCATCAAGACTAGCCCTCAAAATTGGCAAGAAGGACTACCGCTTCGCTGCCCTGACAGGTACCTTATTGTCTACCTCATTTCCGCCCGCTCCGAGCCTGTTCCCGAAAACGACAAGCCGCAGGACGAAAATTTGAGAATAGGCTTTGACAAGGCCCTTTTACGCTGTCCAATAGACGAGAGAATGGAGCCTCACATTTCATTAATTTTAATATTAAAATTAAAAATAGGAAAAAGAATTAAAAACAAAAGAAGAGAAGAGAAAGACGGAATATTCTTTAACTTATTTGAAATTTTCGGCCTACGTAGCACCGTGTTGGCGCTCGGAGGCGAACGCGAACAAGCGCCCAAAATCCTCCGAACACGAACAAAAAAATAAAAATAATAATAATAAAAAAAAAATTCTCCGAAAAATCTGAAAAACATATATGTTATGTAAAACAACAATACAAGCAACGTTTGCCTCGGAATCGTGTTCAAATTCGTAGCTAATCATGAGTTAAAAAAAAAAAAAAAAAAATATATATATATATATATATATATATATATATATATATATATATATATATATATATATATATATATATATATATATATTTACGAAAAAAAAATACGTTCGCCCGAACACGTTCGCCATGCTACGCAGTTTTCGGCATTTACTTTTTAATAGGGTCTCCCTCAATTATCGATGTTTCTCATAATAGAATTAAAAAGCATTAAAAAAAAGGATCAAAAGCAATAAAAGAAAAGAAAACAAAGAATTTTTGCTATTTAATTGAATTTCATCGGGATTTATTTTTGATGGGATTGCTTTCATTATCGCTATTTTGGATAATGGAATTAAGAAATAGGAAAAATAAATACAAATGATGATAAAGAAGAAAAATCATGACTATTAAATGAATGACGTGATTTTGCTCAATTTATTCGAGATCGGAAACACCCTCGGATTATTTATTTACTCCATGTCTGACGATCTTCACTATTTTGCGCTGATTAAGATTTGCTCCCGTGATTTACCTGATTTCCCCGATTCCTAGCCTCGTTGCGACCTGTGAGTTATGAGTGCGGGATGGATGAGCGTCGACATGTTACCGCTATGTTACCATGATTGTGTTGCTCGGCCTCGTTGTGACCGTGTCGCCGTTGGCTCGGTTCGGACGCATGGTTTGAGGAGCTTTCAGTATTATTACGGGAAAACGACACTCTACGGTATTCGACATATTTCAGGTACGGTGCTAGGTCGGTATCGGTGTGGTACATGCTGCTGGATTACTCTCAGGTTCGGAACGGGTACGGCACTGAGTGGTTCCATTCGGCATCCTCCGGGACGGTATTTTGGCTCGGAACGGGTTTGGAAATGTCACGATAATGGGTGCACGGTGTGGCATCGACATGCTACCACGACCTGGTACTAGTTTTCAGGTTCGGGACGGGCTCGGCACCGGTATGGTTCAAGGTATTCAGGTTCAGATTTGGTGCGGTGTGGTCTTTACATTGGTTCGGTGCGGTACGCTGGCTCAGGACTGGTTCGGCAGCAGCATATACAGATTGGCACAGTTCGAGCCAGTTATTTCGGGTTTGGCGTTGGTATGATACATGCTGGTTCAGGTTGGTGCAAATTTGAGTTCGACATCGACATGGTATTGGGGCTGCGCGTTGCGATTTTTTGCCAGACTGGGTGACTGGGCTGACACAACACTAGTGTGGCTCGCTACAAAACAAGGAGACCACCCTGGACAAGGCATGTTTATTGCAGGTCTATTCTGATAATCAACGGTATGGTAATGATCCTGGTATGGCCGCTCTGATCGTAAAGCTGAGTCAGTCGCCGACAGACCTTTGGGATGTCAGGATCAACGGGGCACAGGTAGTAATGTGATCCAAGTTCTAAGATCAGGGGGGGGCGACACTGTCTTACCCCTTGGGACCTATGACTTGGGGACCAGGCTGAGTGACTGGGGCCGCTTGTTATTTGTCCCGGGACCTGCTCGTAGTGGGTACCGACGGTCTGGGTTGTATTGCCACTAGGATGAAATTGAGGGGATATAGGAGGGTTGGCCGAACCAAAGGGGGACATTCATTCGGACGGAGGAGAAGAGTCAACGCGTCAAGCCTACACAGCCCTCGTCGGTACCGACAGTGCGCCGTCCGGGGGATGAGTGGTCACAAGAGGAAGGCCACGTTCGAGGAAGAAGCGGAGAGAGGACTGCCTCCGAGAGCGTGCCTGGTGTCCGCAGCCCACACACTAAAGCTCGTCTGGCAGGTGGATGTAGGGCGTCGGGGATACAATGATGGAGGGATAGAGAATTGGAGACGGGGCCTGTGAGAAGGGGCGGACGTGCCAAGTGTACTCAGCTCCCATCGAAGGTGGATCGAAAGGGACTTGCACGGTAAATGTTCAACAGGAGATTGCTGGGAAAACGGACAGCGAGCTACGCGCCCGCATCTAGTGTGCGAAGGACGACCGATATAGGTGTGGGTGTTCGAACCTCACGCGTGGGGTACGGAAATTCCATAGTGGAAGACTTGAGACAGATGACTACTGTTTGCTGGGACACATCGCGGAGGGGAGAGCACGAGACGAGCAAAAAGCGAAAAGGGAGCGGGGCGCACAATTTCGTTTCTTGTGCCATTCTGAAGAACGAGACGCGCGTTTACGACCGAAGCTGGAAATGACCCGGTTGGTGTGAGTGGGGGAGACGTACCTGGAAAGCGTTGCGCTCAACGAATGATCCGTTCGAAGTGGGAGCGAGAAAGCAAGGCGAGTGAGTACGCACCCGACCGCAAGAGGTAGGGGCGAAGAGAGTAACTCGCCAAAAGTTGGAGAGGCAATCGAAGATCTGAGCCATAGAGAGAAGAGAGAAAAGAAGACCATTAGAGCGGACGAGAAACGTGAGCGCGAGAGCGAGAAAAGGCTAATCCTGWGTGGTTTACAATCTAGTTTTGAGGGTAGGCGAGGACTGAGGGTGAGATTGTGTAAATGGCGATGGRCTAAATGAAAGTGGTCTTGGTAATAGTACGCACTGTACTGKATCACTCCGGGGTGCGATAGAAATCAGGCTCGGAAGTGAATCGACTRGGCGAGATGAATTAAKCGAGCATGAGGGCACGAGTCGGAGCGCCTCCCTAGAGGCACGCTGCAGGATAGTCGAGAGCATTCGAAGTCCTCTAAATGAGGGGATCGTCTGTACGCGCGCAAAGGGACGGTGACAGTGTGTCCGATATGCCCGCGATCTTGTCTCCTCATTGGCCTTACATCGTAGTGTGAACAGAGGAGCGATCAGAGCCGTGCTTGCACAACGTCTCGCCAGTGTTCAAGGAATAGAGATTGCAGGATGATTCATTGAAACGGGCTTCAAGATTGATCGTAGGAACGTTCGAAGGCTGAGTTTGCGGAATGTTTCACCGCATGGTACTGAGACGAGCTTCTTGTTTGATCGGTGGGACATTCGAAGACTGAGTTTGCAGATCAGTACACTGCATGGTTTTGAAACGGGCCTCTTGGTCGATTGTTGGGGGTATTCGAAATCCAAGTTTGCTGGACTAGAAACTGCGACTTAGTTGCTGGTATACTCTAACTGTATCACTCTAATTGGCCCCTCATTGGACTATTCTCGAACACTGTTCAATTTTCTTCGCCCCCTGTCCTACGCTATTTATTTTTATTATTGTGCATACTTCTTCCCCTTTTCCCTTCTCACACATTCCGTGTAGAGCTGTTCGAGTATCGAACTGAAGGGAGAAAGTAGACTGAGAGAGAGAGAGATCAGGGAGACAAAAGAAAAAAAGAAAAAAAGGGTGGACTAAGAAAGAGTGGTCAGCGAGACAAAAGGGAAAAGAAAGGGGGCTGGGAGAGAAAGAGTGAGCGTAGCGAGAGAGAGCAATCAGACCCGAAGACTCTGCATCTGAGCGGAATAAACAGTGGTGAGTAGTGAGAGATAAAGACAGTCGAGTGGGAATGGGTTTACAACTGTTCACTGAAACGAATGTTCTTGGGGCCTCAAAGTTCACTTACTCTGTTGTTGATCTGTGAGCATAGTGCCTGGTTAACGGCAAGCTCGATCAAGACCAAAGAGACTTGTTCTCACTTGTTGTTGAGTCTGTTGATCTCATCGAAAAGGGACTTGTTTTCGCTTGCCGCTGAGTCTGTTGATCCGTATGAAAAGAGACTTGTTTAAGATTGCTGCTGAGTTTGGTGATTTCAATGAATAGGGGCTCGCTTGCACTTGTAGCTGTGTCCGCTGATCGCCAGGGAGAAGGGTTTGTTCTCGCTTGCTGTTAAGTTGCTGATCTGATGTAAATGACTTGTTTTCACTTGCTGCCGTATTTGCCAAACACAGTGAATGAAGTGTTGTTTTGATTCACGTTTAATATTCGTCAATCGCTGAGAATCGAGCTCAGTCAAGGTATATAGAAATTGTCCCCGCTAGCATTCTCGAGGGGGAACGAGGCGGGTATTACAACACCCTGCTGGTCGCTGAGGACCTTGGAAGCGGGCGCGGCGAAGTGGCAGGCGCCGTAGCCCATGGCTTCAGCGAACAGTAGGTGACCCCTCCCCGGGTTTCCTCACAACGCTACGCAATCCTAGTAGGGATTCTAAAGAGTTTTCACAAGCTATTGTAAGATCATCCGCAATTGCCCCCCTTTTCTATGTAGGTGGGGGAAAGTTTCAAACCCTTAATCAAGTCATTTCTCCTAATGTTATTTAACAAAACTTCTAACTGTAATACAAAAAGTAACAGGGCTAGAGGACACCCTTGCCTAAGAGACCGTGTAAACCCGCAACTCTCTGAGAGCCTACCATTAACTGGAACCATTGAGGATGCTTGACTATAACTAGCTTCTACCCATTTACAAAAACCAGGGCCAAACCCCATGTTTTTCAGTGAAGTATGCACAAAACTCCATCCCACCTTATCATATGTTTTTTCCATGTGAAGCAAAAGGATGACAACTTTTCTTTTTTCCTTGCCCATAATCTCTAGAGCTTGCACAGTAGCAATAATGTTATCAAAGATGGATCTGCCTTTTACAAAGGCTCCCTGTTCCCAACCGATCAAGTCCGGAAGGATCTAAGCTAATCTAAGCGAAGAGTTTGTAAGTGACGTTGAGGACCGAAATGGGATGCTAGTTGTGCACTTGTCTCTTGTCCCCCTTTTTATAAAGGAGGGAGATCATCCCCAAAGTAAAATTTCTGGGGAAGGAACCCGAGGTAAGGGCACAGTCATAAATCCCACTTAGGAATGGGGTGAAAGCAGACGACGAAGCTAATATTAATTCAATTGGGATACCGTCCAGGGCAGGGCATTTGCCCTTAAACCACCAGTACTTGGCCCATACATCGGCCGCGGGCCCTTAGCGTTAACGCTACGCGTTTCCCGCGCTTCGGCCTACCGGACCGCACTGGCTAGAGGCGCCAGCCAAAGTGGATGTTGCTCGGCGCCGCGGCGGTTCGGGGGAACTTGGCGCGCAGGGGGTCGGCAGGCTCGGCAGGGATAGCTGGGCCAAGTACTGGTGGTTTAAGTTCGCCATTTGGCAGTCGGCCAACAAAATTTCATCCTCATATATAGGTAAGTCTAGATTCGCTCTAGTCGATGGGGAGATGGTCCCGTAGGGGGCGTCCCAGAAGTTGGAAAATTCGAAAAGGTCATAGTTAGGGGATTCAAAGTGGCGTCTGGTACTAGACACAATGTTCCTGTAATATTCACGATCATATGTACACATATTCATCGTGTTCGTTGCCAGGAGCGCGTTAATGAAGAATGGGTGAGCCAACTCTTTCATGAAGGATTGGAACGGCAGAGCAAAAGCGACCTGAAGGAGAGTTTGGTCATTTTATCATAGACCATTACCCCTCTCATTTGCAGCCAGTCCAGCCATTCGTTTTGTTTCTGAACTTGCATAGATTCAAGTTGAGCTAAGGCCACCTTCCTCTTCTCCGTCCAGTAGTAATCCGAAAAGGGGTCCCTACCCATCTTCCCTTCAGCCTCTCTAACCTGATTTCTAATAGACTGCTCTGACTAGGTGCAAATTTCATTCTCGAGAATTCGATTAGTGCTGACTTGAGTATGCCTATTCCCGTGTCTGCCCACAAATTAGGGTCAGGGACAAATCATGAGCCTCCATCCAAGTTTTCATGTTGGAGGAAACCCAACGCACAATGTCTTCATCTTTGAGTAAATTTATGTTTAGTCTGAAGGGAGGCCGGTGTCTATTGATTACTTCTCTGGACATGACATCCATCACCTCAGATTGGTGATCAGACAAGGATTTTGTTTTCAACTCACAAGACATGCACCGGTCCCAAGGAGAGCCCCTTATCAGAAAAAAATCCAAGCGTTTTCTTGGTGCGGGAGTTCGCTTGTTGGGTTTTGGGCCGTATCATGTGAAGTCATTTGAGTCAAGGTTCCAGTCATGGTAGACGCCTGTCAAGTCTTGAGAATCACACAGTTCCGTGAGAATGATCAAGTCTAGTCTGATGGGGGAGGTTTTGAGCGAGTCAAGTCCTAGATTAAATATGGAGTTCCAATCATCAGCCATAATTAAGTTTTTTGTATCCAGAAGAGAGGCGGGCAGATTTTAGAAAAATTCTAGTCTTTCTGGATAAATGAATGGCGCGTATACCGTCATGACAGCCCATTCTTCCTTGTCAGTTTCGAACTTAATCCATGCCCATCGCCCCTCAAAGTCATGGTAATGGTCCAAGGTGGAGATTTTCAAATCGTTGTTTATGAAGATGGCAACGGCGCCCCTCGATCCTACAACTGGGGACCAAACCTGAGGTCCCTCCCACCACTGCTGCAGGATAGAGAGTTTGGTGTCATTTGTTTTTGTCTCTTGAAGACACAAAATTTGTACGTTGTTAGTACGACATCATTCCTTGATCCTTGGCCTTTTTGCTGAGTCTCCCAAACCACGCACGTTCCAGGCTGCGATTCTAACCCTTTCTGGCAGGACCATTGGTTAGGCCCTTGCCGCGTGCTAATTGGATGCGGGGCTGAGAAGACTTCTGATTCTTGTGACTTTCATGGTCCTTGAGACTTCCTCCTGCAGCACTTGGCACCAGAAGAGAGAAGTTTGCTCAAGCTTTCTGTAGAGGCGGGGGTTGTGAGGAAATCCGCCAAATCCATTTGAGCCAGCTATTGCGCCACCATAAGGGCAGATACTTCCTTAGAGATAACAATATCTCTAAGGGTATCTATCCCAACATCCAGCAAGTGAGCAAGAGGGATCCAGTGTATATTTTGGGTACGGAGACTTGGCAGCGATGATTGCTCCGCCTGTATCGTCAAGAAGGAGAAGTGAAGAGCAGTTTTGAAGTCTTTCGAATTTGTGATCAGAAACCTTCCACTCTTTGGTTAAGGCAGCATCCTACATAAGCCAAAACTCTGCAAAACTTGCTTCTACACTTTCCCAATCAACTGAGACTCAACCGGGGGACCTGCAGCGGGGAAAGAAGGGAGAGCAAGAGATTCATTGGGTTGAACCTTTGTTAACACCATAATCCCGTGAGGGGACTGGGTCACTATTAAAGTGACTACCAACTCCTCCACTACCCCCCTGGCTTTGTCCCTTCTGGACAAAGTTTGCATTGGGGGGGCAAAGGAGAGGGATTTCTTTGTCGGCAACAACTTCTTTGCCTCCTCACCCGATTTCAGAGTTTCCCCATGCTGCCCCCTGCAGAAGCATTTTGCGTGTCAATTTCTTAGATTTCTTCGCTGGGGAGCCCGTATCTTCCTTTTGGGTTGAGTCTGAGAACCGGCGAGGGGGATATAGGAACTGAGCCAGGTCAATGACCTCAACCGAAGTGGGGCCGCGCTCACGCTAGCGCTCTGATGCCGCCAGGCCGGCAAGGCTCGGTCTGCCGGCTAGACTAGCGCCGGAGGGAGGGAGTCCTTCGACCGTTGGGCCTGCACGTGCGCCCTGCAGACGTGGGTGGTGGCTTGGCTGCCACGTGGCGACTGCAGTTGGAATCGTGTTCCGTGACGCACGGGCAGGTGTGACGCCAGCTGTGGATTTGTCGATAGTTAGTGATAGTGGTGCGGCTTCTGATATCTACAATGGTGAGGTTGGGCGAGTTGGCGGCCGATGAGTGGCTTGCCATCGTTCAAGTGAGCAGAGAACGGGTGTGCAGCGAAGTGGCGAAGTTGAAAGCAGTGGCTGCAGAAACGACGGTGACATCAATCCCGTGGATCCGGAGTGTGCGGGAGACGCTATTGGAGACAGCGTGGGGACTGGAGGAGAGGCCGCCCCCTCATCTTACTGCGCTCATAGATGGACCACGATTGGGCAGCTTGATGCGGAGCTACTACGCAGATCTTGAGGAGGGGCAAGATCTTTGTGCTGAGCTGGAAGAACGCTGCTATGAG
Source organism: Chara braunii (assembly GCA_003427395.1). Taxonomy (NCBI): domain Eukaryota; kingdom Viridiplantae; phylum Streptophyta; class Charophyceae; order Charales; family Characeae; genus Chara; species Chara braunii. The sequence continues at coordinate 455,019 of BFEA01000104.1, read as the reverse complement.
GATGACATCAACTCCTTGCTGACGGCGACGACGATAGTAGCGATAATGGCGAGCTTATGTGCACTTTCGTTCTTCTCAACAACATTAATGACAGCAAAGACACTGTCGATCTCATCTGTGGCGCTGTCCGGCACAACAACTACAACAACTACAACAGCAACAACTGTTACAATGATAACAACAACAACAACAACAACAACAACAACAACAACAACGGCAACAACAACAGCAACAACAACAATAACAATGACAAAAGCAGCGATTATCGTTATGTTGGTGACGTTGCTTTCGTTGGCGTCGTCAACAACAACCAAATTAGTAAGGACAATATGAGCGCTGATGGCAGCGACAATAACATTGGTGGTGACGATCGCAGCAACGACAACAACACTGATAAGTACTATAACACCAGCGAAGAAGGTGAGCCTTGTGCATGTTTTCCGCACGCCCAGGGTGTTGGCAACGCGGGTGATTGCATCGAACGTGAGAGGGGTAAGCCCTTTGCTGGATTTGGGGAAGGTGAGTTCATTGGGGGATGGTTGTCTTTGGGCATGCTGATGATGATCTGGGGCTCATCGACTTCGCGGACTAGCGAGCCGCCTCTTTCATGGGATCCGGGTGGGATCGGGGGGGAGGGTTACAGAGTGGGGTAGAGTCTTTACAGAGGGGTGGTAGAGAGAATGGATGATTGAAGAGGCGCCGCAGGGTATGCATGACAGCAGCAGCGTGTTTTTATCGCTCTTTGTTTTCTGAGTACTATTGGCAATCTGGACCCCCTTGCGGCTTTTACAACAAAGGTTTTGTCATATACCTGATTAGGTGAGATGGAGAGATCGCCTGCTGCTCGGTAGCGTGATAGCGTAATCTGAAATTTCAGCTCCATCAACTTTGCTGGTCAGCAGGGGGACTGGTTGGTAGGGGGCTGCCTCGTGTATCAATTGATCTGGCCGGGGCTGCTACGTAACCTGATGCGTTTTGTGAAACTTGTTTATTCACGTGGTAGGTAAGGTAAGACCGTGGGATTTTGACCTCCTGCCGCGTGACATGTGGAATTTCAGTGGGGGTTCGTGGTGCTATTACATAATTTCGTTAGGGTAATTAGATTACAAAGGAATGCCCCCTCCTCTTTGTGACGTAAATCGCTGATCATGAGGATCGTGGGGGGATATGGCGACCCGTTGACAATCTTGAGCGAAATAACTTCTTGATATTTTCGGAATTTGCCATAGTAAGTTCATCAAACTTCCTGCTCTGATTACCTCTCCCTCTCGCTGTCCTGCGAATGTTTTGGTAAGCGGACCATGAGGGTTCGGAATAGGAGTTTTGTTTTAAAACACGAGGAGCAGTTAATCCCCTTGCTCGAGGGCAATCAATGTTGTTCCTCAGATGATAGACTGTGCCAGAGTGTTGCTTTGGGTGATTACGTACGTATTTTGGGGGATTGACATGTGGCATAGGGACATGACTTCGGGTGGAATACGGATCGCCTGGCTATAATTGTTGAGGGACGCTGGACCCGATTTCCAGCAGGTGCCGCTCCCCACCAATAGATGGAGCCTCCCCGTGCATGTTAGTAGTGTCTGCTCGTATCAGCACCCCTAGCATGCACTCGGGTTGTTTAAAAAAAAAAAAAAAAAAAAAAGAACTGGCGAGGGGACGGGGGAAAGGAAACCCCAACCAACCGGGATTCAACTGGCCCCGAGCTATCCTGATTATCAGTACAATCTACGAAATCCTCATCAGAGGAGCAAGGGGGTTTCCCCTTGCTCAGGCCCAACTCCTCTGAGTCCCTTACAGGCAGTGGCAACTTTCTTTCACCTTCGACTGAAGAATTTGAGTAGGAATCCTGGTGTTCGTAAATCGTGTTGTTGTAACACTTCGTGTGGGAGTGGGGATTGAGCCCCACTTCCCCAAACAGGGGGACCAGGCCCTCCTCCTCCTCCTCCTCGTCCCCTTCATCGTCGGACTCTACCTCAGAACAAGAGGGGGAGGACAAGGGGGCGGGGGGTAGAGAGCATGTGTAGCGGACCCACCAGGTGTAGTGACAAAGATGGAGATGGAGGAAGGAGGGAGCAAGGTCCACAGCGCAGTCCCCCACGCAAGACTCCAACGCACGTACTCCAAAATGTGCAAGTGAAGAATGAGGGTGAAACAGACAATGGCTGGGGTATACCCCAACGGACTGACGGGATTGGACTGGACTGGCTGGTACCGACAGAGGTACCGGCCTAGACTGGCCTACCCCGAATACAACACAGGCCTGTGAGAACAGGCCAAGGGGCTGGTCTCACAGGCCAACCCGAGGTCCGCTACACGATCCTCGGCCTGTGATGGATCGCCTAGATACAAACATGCTTCCGCCAAGAAGCGGAACTCTACCAAAGAACAGAAAACCTGAACAGCAATGTCACAACTAACAGCCTAAGTGAAAGCAGAAGCAACCAACTAACATACATGTCCTAGGAAAGCAAAAGCAACTAACTAGCATACAAGTCCTAGGAAAGCAGAAAGTAGTGACAACTAGATCCTAGAATGTTGGAGGCACTAGCCTCAGTCTGGTAACAACTGACTAGTGTATAAGTCCTAAGAACAGCAAAAGCAGAACAACTAAATCCTAGAAATATCAGAGGCAGTAGCCTCAGTCTGCGAGCAACAAAGCAACACCAAGTCTATTATATGTCACATGAGAAGTGTGTCGCAAACCAAAGGGTGGGATGGTCTCTGAGGGTGGCGAATGCAGCCTAGGGGTCGAAAACTCCTAAGGGCATTTACACATAGGTAACAGGGAGACACATGTCATCAGGCTCAATGAGGGTAGGGAACTGAGAGCGAACAGAACCAATGACCCTAACAGATAGACCATCAGGGCGGGTAATGCTCGACTAAGGGGTGACCGCTATGGAGGGTCGACCATGCAAAGGAATAGGGGAGCCTGGTATACTGGGCGCACCTAGCTGAAGCATGCGGGGCTGCCTAACTAGGGCGTGAGGGCCGGCGAAGGGTAGAAAGATGATGGGTGAGGGAATCATGCAAGTAACTCCTAAAGTGAGGAAAGTCAGAGCTAGATCCGTAAGATGGGAAGCCAGGGCAATGCTACGGTCCCGATGCCTATGCGTATACCAAGGGAGAGCCCAACTCAGAGGAACCCGGCTAAAGGGAGACCATCATGCGACACAAGCAGGGTACTGTACAGGGTAGAGTGGTAAGAGACTGGCGACGTCTGAAGTAGGCAGAGCTGATCGTGATGAAGTCCATGAAGTTGCCGATGACGTCCACGATGAGAAGTCCGGAATGTCGTCGAGGAAGAGCCGCAGCGTCGACGAGCTGAAGTAGCAAAACTGATGTTGATGGAGTACTGAGAAGTCGAAGACGTGGGAAGGTAAGTCAGAGTCAATCGTCGTATCGAGCAGGACGACGACGAGTGCACTGTGGACGCTTAGAAGCATCCGGCTGCTGCTGAAGGTCTGCCTTAGATGGAGCAGGCTCCACTTCAGCGGTCTCCTCTGCCGGAGGAGAAGGAGGAGGGTCAGTGGGCTGAGGAGGAGCAGTGAACCCAGCACGACGAGCACGGTCATAGGCACGCACCAACATGCGAGCGTGCTGCAAGTGCTCGAGGGGCTCCCAGGTAGCCTCCTCATCAGGGTAACCCTTCCAACGTACGAGATACTCGACGTGGGGAGGGTTGTCGTCGGTGACTCGGCGACCAATGATGTCTGAAACGAGGAACTCCTCGTGACCGTCCACCATGATGGGTGAAGGGCGCTCGTATGGTCGTCCGATGAAACACTCAGACGATCTGCGGTAAGGACGCAGTAACGAGACGTGGTAGACATCGTGCACACGAGCTTGGCGTAGGTAGTCAGGCAGCTTCACACGGAAGCTGACCGGGCTAGATGCCATTTCAGAACCGATGGCCTGGAGGATGCGGCATGGGCCAAAGAAGCGACGCCGAAACTTGCGAAGCGTGTCCGCTTCGAGCTGTAAGTGGCGGGCGTCGATAAGCACATCATCACCGACTTTGAATGAATGATTCATCCTCGATCGGTTCGCACGTGCTGCCATGCGAGTCTGAGAAGCGGCTATGTGCTCATGTGCGGTCTTCATGATCGACGTCATGTGTGCAACCCAATCATCCAACGCGGGACAACTCGTGTCGGGGTGCATCTGGGATGGTCGAAGGAAGTCCGCGGGAACACGAGGGKGATAGCCGAGGTCGCAATAGTAAGGCGACATCCCCGTGGCTGGCGAGACGGCGTGGTTGTAGACTATCTCCGAGTGGGCAAGATAGAGATCCCACTGCTGGTCGTCACGAACAATCTTTCGGAGAATATCTCGGAGACTCCTGTTCGTAATCTCGGTCTGACCATCAGTTTGAGGATGGTAAGACAAGGAGAAGCGGAGCTGAGTGCTGTACAACTCGTGGAGCCGTCGCCAGAATCGGCTGGTAAAGCGCGGGTCACGGTCAGATATGATGCTCAGAGGTAAGTCATGGTCAAGCACGACTCGGTCGAACACAGTGTCGGCGACCCGCGACACGGAACAAAGCGTGCACGTTTCGTGAAGCGATCGACGACGACCAGGATAGCATCATGACCGCGAGGGGTCGGAGGTCGAAGAGGACCGATAAAGTCCATCGATATGGACTGCCAACGACCCTCAGGGATAGGAAGAGGCTGGAGCAAACCATAAGGCAGGTGGTTCACATTGTTCACCTCCTGACAGGTGGGACACTCAGCGACGTACTCCTTCACAAAGTCCTTGCGCTTCGGTCATACGTATAGGCGGCTCACACGAGCCAATGTCTTGTGGAAGCCCATATGACCGGCGGCTGCCTGGTCATGGAACTCTGCTACTGCTCGGACACGTAGCTGTCTAGTGGAGGGATCGGAAATACGGGGCTCTCTGGTGCCCTGTGAACCGTGCTTGTACACGAGACCGTTGTCCCTGAGAGAGTAGTTCGGGACGGTCTTGCCACTCCGAAGGGTCGCGTGGATGTCGCGATAGTCAGGGCAGTGGCGGTATTGAGTGTGAAACTCGTCGATCACCGAGTGGTGGACGGTGGTGACCGAGATAGAAGAGAGATGGATCTGCTCCTGATCGTGGTTAGGGCACCGGGATAAGGCATCTACGACCCGGTTAGTCTCACCCTTGATGTGCTTAGTGGTGAAACTAAACTCGGATAGGTCGTGCCACCAGCGAGCCTGTCGAGGAGTGAGCTTCGGTTTTGTCAGAAAAGCCTGGACAACAGAGTTGTCCGTAGGCACCGTGAACGGTGCCCCATGCAGGTAGTGACGCCAGTGCTGAGCGACATAAACTACTGCGAGAACCTCAGGTTCATCGACAGTGTAGTTTATCTAGGCGGGCAGGAGCTGACGTGAGTAGAAGGCTATCGGACAATCACCTGAGCGAGACTCGACAGTGCCGTCCTCGGCGATGGTAGGAGAATAGTCAATAGAAGACTCGTCAGTAGCTGGACGAGTAGGCGTCAGTCGGGAAGCAGTGGTAGGGGTAGGTGGTGGGAAGCGAGGGATACAAGGATGAGAGGAATCAGGAGAGGAGGGGAAGACCTGAGAAAGCACTGCTCCTACAACAAAGTCTGACGCATCGGTGGTAAGGGTAAAAGGGCGATCAAAACCGGGTAGGTGAAGAACCGGTGCACATATCACCGCCTTCTTGAGGGCGCGGAAGGCGTCCTCGTGGAGGGGTGTCCAAGCCCAGAGTGGGTTCTTCCGGAGGAGGGTGGAGGTAAGGACGTAGGAATACCTAGCGTATCCCCGAATGAAGTTACTATAGTAGCTGGTCAGGCCTAGGGACTGCGAAGCTGCTTGGCGGATGTGGGAGCGGGCCACTCCGCAATAGCAGTGATCTTCGCGTCGTCCATGTGGAGACCCTAGTCAGACACGTAATGTCCTAAGAAGTCCACTTTGTGCTGGGCAAAGCGGCACTTGCTGAGCTTGGCGTAGAAGTCATGTTTGCGCAAGCGGTCAAGGACGTCGCGGAGGTGTCTGAGGTGCTCCTCAAGGGTACGACTGTAGACCAAGATATCGTCGAGGTAAACGAGAACGTACTGCTCCAGGATGTCCCTGAAGATGTCRTTCATCGCCCTCTKGARGGTGGCGGGTGCGTTGGTGAGGCCGAATGGCATCACCGTGAACTCGTAGTGGCCGAAGCGCGATTGGAACGCGGTCTTCGGCTGGTCGGCTGCAGCGACGCGGATCTGATGGTAACCGCTACGAAGATCAATCTTCGTAAAGAAGCGGTTGCCTGCTAGGCGGTCGAACAGCTCATCGAAACGAGGCATGGGGTAGCTGTTCTTAACCGTGTAGCGGTTGAGACCGCGGTAGTCGATGCAGAGACGAAGAGTTCCATCCGCTTTGCGAGCAAAGAGGACGGGTGCACCCCACGGGGAGTTGTTGGGTTTAATGAAACCCAGTCTCAGGAGCTCCTCAAGCTGACGCTTGAGTTCGGTGGCCTCGGGAATCGAGAGTCTGTAGGGTGCCTGGTGGTGAACACGATAACCAGGCACAAGGTGAATGGAGTGCTCGACGTCACGCATCGGTGGGATGCCGACGTACGAGAACGACGATGGAAAAACGTCGTGGTACTCTTGGATGAGGTCACGAACTGCGGGCTCCAGGTCAGCCGTATATCGTGCGAGTTCCTCAGCGTCAGTGTCAGCGCGCGACGACGGAGTGGGCTCGACGGACGGCGAAAGGACGGGAGTAGAGATGAGAGCCATGGAGATAGAAGGAGGATCTGGCTCCAGAGGGATGAGCTCGGCGTCGGGACAGGGTGGATCATAGTGTAAGAGATCCGTCACATTCACCATAAAGAAGGTGACGTCGTCCTGTCGAATGAAGTGAGCGAACTGCCGAGGCGAGGTGACAGTGATAGAGGGGGATGGTGTGGGCACTGAAGGCTCCGGGGGAGGAGGATCGGGGCGTGGTATCGCCGTGTTACCTATTAAAGGTACGCGATACGTCTGTCCACACTTCGTTCTGAGAACGAGAGTGTTGGTCGCCCAATCGGCCTCGGTGCTGCGAAACCGACGAGACCACGGAGTGCCGAGAATGGAGTCGTACCCCGTCTCCATCACATCGAAATGTGCAGAGGAGCGTTGGGTCTTGTCATCCTCTAGGGTAACGGAGATGGGAGTCGGCTCGAGAGTGAGGAAGAAGGGGAGGTCGGTGACCGTCTGATCGAAGAAGCGTTGGGTCTTGTCATCCCCTAGGGTAACGGAGATAGGAGTCGGAGACCCTGTCGTGGATAAGCGGGCTTCCTTCACTACGCATGGGTGAATGAAGTCACCCTGAGAGCCGGAATCCCACAGCGCTGAGTACACCCTAGTGGAGGTCTCGAGTCGTACTGGGATGATCGGGAGGGTGCGATCAGGGTCAGAGAGGATGGCGAGAAGGCGACGCAGTGCAGCGACATGGAGGGTGAGTCGCTCCTGACGAGCCTGGAGCATGCTCAAGTCCAGAAGAGAGGACACAACGTCATCGCGAGTAGCAAGCTGCTCGCTRCAACGGGCTGAGCGAATGGCTCAACACGTCGGTAGTCGCGGCGGGGRAGGAGGGGAGACGGTGGTCTGCGGAGGCGCAGACGGTATGTGACAGAGGGCTGAGTACACTCTGTCGAGTCCTGCGATCCCTCAACTCCAGTAGCGAGAGGGGCGAACCGCGACGGAGATGTCGGGAAGCCCACTACTGAGGAGGGCGCAGGTGTACACTGCACCGTGGCTAGGAGGCGCCGCGGGGATGTGAGGCGCCGGGGGGGGACTCAGCACGACGCTGACGAGAAAGATCAGCGTAGTGGCGGTCGAGGGCGGTAGTGTAAGGGTACCGCGAGGAGGTATGACCGTCCAAGCGGAAGTGCAAACACCCACGTCGGCCCAGAATAGCCGCGCGCTTCTCAGCGGAAAGGACACCGCGAGGAGGGACGAAGCCCTGAGGGAGGTCCTCCTGAGGGACCTTGGGGGGCGACGCGCCAGCGTGACCGGGGCGGCTGCGTGCCCGAGAGAGGGCGGAGAGCGCGAGCTGAAGGCGCTCAGCTGCAGGGAGGGTCGAGTCCTCCAAGTGAAAGTGGACGGCCTCGCAGAGATCGAGGTCGTCGCTGTGGTCGCCCTCAGGTGACAGTGGGGCAACAACGTCCTGCTCACCATACTCCAGCGCGCTGAAGCGGCGCGAGAAGTGGCGGCCCTGCTGCGTGGAACGGCGGGGGTGACCGCGGAAAGGGGAACGGCACTGGGAAGTGCCGTGAGAGGAGGAGGAGGCGCAGCCCGTGCGCTGGGGCTGGGAAGAGGAGGTGGGGTGAAGACGGGCTCGCATCCGCTGATGGTTCCTGGCGGCCTCGTAAGCTTGTGGGGCCGATGTGAACTCGTACCGCCATAGCTCGGAGCGGTACTCGAGCGGGAGGCTGGCCAAGAAACGATCGATAAGGGCAGCCTTGGGAAGGAACGCCACATCACAAACGCGGCGGGCGTCCTGAAAGACCTGGATGTGGCGATCCAGGCTGGCAGCGCCACCAGAGCCGGACCAGCGTGTAGTGACGACACGCTCAAAGGCGTCAGTCACGTCATATCGGGTTCCGAAGCGATCCTCGAGAAACACCTGGAAATCCATGAAGGTCGGAGTCCGACCCTCACGCAGGGAGTAAGCATAGAAATCCTCCCAGACGTCGAAAGGAGCACCACGCAGGCGCGTGGAGAGGTGAAACACCCATGTGTCGGATGTGGCGCCTATGAGCTGGAGCGTGTGGGTGGCAGCCTGCAGCCACCTAGACACACGTATGACTGTACCGTCATAGGGGATGTCCGACAAGCGGATGAGTGGTGTGCCACCGTTTTGGCGGCGAGGGGAACGAGAAGAAGGGGACTGCGCTACGGCGGAATAAGTCGGTGCAGGTCCTGGAGGAGGAGGAGGCGCAACTGACTGTACGCCCGGGCCGCATGGTGGAGCGGCGGGGGAAGCAGCGGCAGGCTTCACGGGAGCTGCGGTAGAAGAGGTTGCGGCGACCGAGGGGATGGGCAGGAGGTAGGATGGAGATTGGTAGGGTGCAGGGCGAGGGAAGCGAGCCTGCATGGAAGGAAGAATAGAGGAAGAAGGGGGTGCACCGGAAGGCGCGACCACCTGTGAGGGTGGGGGTGGTTGAAGGCGTGAGAGGGCGAGGTTGGTCCGGAGCCGGACGATCTCGTCCTCGAGACTTCGAACGTAGGTCGAGCGAGGTGTGGCGGGGGGAGACGCACAAGCGGCGCGAGGCATCTCACATGGGGAAGAGCCAGATGGCGCTGCGGTCGTGCGAAGAGGGGGGAGAA